>CM056392.1:1679695-1779695 GCA_029718625.1 Synaphobranchus kaupii
ACACACCCTTTTATTACATCCACAGATGTTATATTGTGTTCAGACCGGTGCTAGACGGTGAATGGTAGGGCAGGAACAATGTCACCCTGTTGAATCGACGGGTTTGAGACTGATGGAGGAGGAGGACCTGTTGGGAGGATTAATGCAGCCAGGCGGGGGTGGGCGGGGGGGGGGGGGGGACTTGGGGTCCAGACTTCTACACGAGAGGAAGATACAGGCCCTGTAGAGTTTTGAGGCGGGTGTGAATGCCTTTGTTGATGGAACCACAGCAAGTACACGAGTCTGGACGACAGCATACAGTCTAACCGCACAGCATACAGTCTAAATTTAGCCGTTTGATTAGCATGCATGACGAGACGCTTTGTGACACACAAGGCTGGTCTGTGTATGAAAGTCTGGTGGGCCCCGTCCCGTCCCGTGCCCAACCCCCCCCCCCTGGGCTCGGCAGACAAAAGGAGGCTTTGGGAGAGTCAGCCACAGTTGCCTTTCAGAGCAGAAAAATGAATCACTGCCACGCCAAGAACATGTACACAATCCACCACGCTAAGAACATGTACACAATCCACCACGCCAAGACCATGTGCACAATCCCGCTACCACCCTATAGAGTGTCTCAGTCAGTGAAGGCCTCTCAACACAAGCGCAGGCTGGGCCCTATAGAGTGGCTCAGTCAGTGAAGGCCCTCAGTACGAGCGCAGGCTGGGCCCTATAGAGTGGCTCAGTCAGTAATGGCTCTCAACACAAGCACAGGCTGGGCCCTATAGAGTGGCTCAGTCAGTGAAGGCCCTCAGTACGAGCGCAGGCTGGGCCCTATAGAGTGGCTCAGTCAGTAATGGCTCTCAACACAAGCGCAGGCTGTGCCTATAGCGTGCCCTATGGCCTGGAATCAGCATCACAGAACAAAGATGGCCCTTGTCCCACAGGGCTGGGGTGCGTCTGAGACCGCATTCTTTATTTGTTCTTCAGAACCAAGTTTGGCGAGGTCAGCACAGTTATCTGTCCAAACCGTGTCGTCAAAGTAAAGAAACAATAATCACACATGTTCATAAATCAAAGCTGTGGACGCACGTTAACTGAATCCAGCCCTTTTTTGTGTTTCCGTTAAACGTGTGGCTCTCAGAGACCTGTTAAGGTACGTGACTTTGAGCAAGCAAAGTCTCCTTCGGTTTATGTGTTTTTGAACCTTTCCGTCCATCGCTTTTTCTTATTCCGCGTAAACGGTCTTTGTCTGGCGGCGTGGTGGGCGGTTCCTGGAGAGCTCTTCCGCAGACAGATTGCTTTTCATCAAAGCATCAATATAAAACCATACCGAGCAGAATAATCCAGACTAAAGATTATCCACCATACATAAAACGAGGAAGATTACCTTTCATATAGTAAATGAAATATAACCCCGTCCACATATGTTACTAATCCAAAGAGTAAAGGAGAGAGAGAGAGAGAGAGAGAGAGAGAGAGATTAATTAGGGAAAACCTGCTCAGAGCATTCTTCAAATGTGTAGCTCTAATCTGACTGCAGACTAAATAACAAAGATAAAATGCCATTATTATCATATTTCCAGTTTTTTAAACAGACTGAAATCTGTTTACAGCATCTTATACCCGATCCAAATCACAAACAAGCCATTAATTTCTGTTCTTCTCAGGATTTAAATATTTTTAATTCCAGTTTTTTTCCCCCACTACACTGATCTTCTGTTCCAGTAAACAGTTGTCCCCTATCTTGTCTCATTCTTTTTGTAGTTTCAACAGCTCTATCAGTGGAAATACACTCCGACATTTTTCTAAAGGGATTTCAGGGTTCTTCATATAACCAAGTAACCGACTTGGCTATCTACTGAAATTCAGTTTTTCTCCTTGTATTCCCAAGGACAGCTCTGCTTTACCCAATTTACCGTTATTTACTCAGAGTGGACCTATGAAATTAGGGTGACGTTGAAAATATCTGCTCAGCTACCAGGAATTTCAACCCCAAAATCATTTTCTTTGTGTTATGATTATATATTTTTTTATCCTAACGGGCCTCTTTCTACACTCCTTCCCCCAACTCTCTCCTGTTTATAAAGCATTTGTATAGCGATATGAAGCTAGTTAATAAATGCCGCCCCCCCCCCCCACCATAAAAAACAATGTGAACAAAATAACAACACCCCCCCCCCCCCCTCAGAAGTGTGTCTATCTCCTCTTTCTATTGCTGTTCTCATCCATCTATCATCTCTCACTCCTCTATCTATCCATTTTCTCCATTTCTCCGTCGTGTTGTTCTGATCACAGAACAGATGCTAGGTGCTGTTTTGCTATATGTGCATAAATAATAGTAACAGCCCAGTCAGTACCGGTCACAAGTGACTATAATGAGGCTGAGGGAATGGGGACTAATGTATTTATTCAAATACAGCAGTAATATTCATAATAACAATAGAAATATGAATCGAATTGTGACTGTTAATGTGGGATATCTTCATTACCGTCTCTGTGTGCCTCAGACTATGGAGCGTCTCGGTTTTTCAGTGTTTGTGAAATTTAGGAAGTGATTTGTGGGAGGTTAACCCGTGCGTGTGTGTGTGTGTGTGTGTGTGTGGTGTGTGTGTGTGTGTGTGTGTGTGTGTGTGTGTGTGTGTGTTGTGTGTGTGTGTATGTGTGTGTGTGTGTGTGTGTGTGTGTGTGTGTGTATACCCTGCAGTCCCCTGGTGGAGAGGCCATGTGCCGGATCTGTCACGAAGGCAGCGGGCAAGAGGAGCTCCTATCCCCCTGCGAGTGTGCAGGGACCCTGGGCACCATACACCGGAGCTGCCTGGAGCACTGGCTCTCCTCCTCCAGCACCAGCATCTGTGAGCTCTGCCACTTCCAATTCAGCGTGCAGCGCAAGACCCGTCCCCTGCTGGAGGTATGCTAGCCCTGCCCCTCTCAGCTCAGTCACCCCTCCCTGTCTACACTATCAGAAGAAAGGGTTCCAAAAGGCTCCTCTGTGCCTCCATAGAGGAACCCTATCTACACTCTCTGAAGAAAGGGTTCCAAAAGGCTCCTCTGTGTCTCCATAGAGGAACCCTATCTACACTCTCAGAAGAAAGGGTTCCAAAAGGCTCCTCTGTGTCTCCATAGAGGAACCCTATCTACACTCTCAGAAGAAAGGGTTCCAAAAGGCTCCTCTGTGCTCCATAGAGGAACCCTATCTACACTCTCTGAAGAAAGGGTCCAAAAGGCTCCTCTGTGTCTCCATAGAGGGAACCCTATCTACACTCTCTGAAGAAAGGGTTTCAAAGGCTCCTCTGTGTCTCCATAGAGGAACCCTATCTACACTCTCTGAAGAAAGGGTTCCAAAAGGCTCCTCTGTGTCTCCATAGAGGAACCCTATCTACACTCTCTGAAGAAAGGGTCCAAAAGGCTCCTCTGTGCCTCCATAGAGGACCCTATCTACACTCTCTGAAGAAAGGGTTCCAAAAGGCTCTCCTCTGTGCCTCCATAGAGGAACCCTATCTACACTCTCTGAAGAAAGGGTTCCAAAAGGCTCCTCTGTGTCTCCCATAGAGGAGCCCTATCTACACTCTCTGAAGAAAGGGTTCCAAAAGGCTCCTCTGTGCCTCCATAGAGGAACCCTATCTACACTCTCAGAAGAAAGGGTTCCAAAAGGCTCCTCTGTGTCTCCATAGAGGAGCCCTATCTAGCTCAAGGGTTCTATGTCAGGCGAAATGGTTCAATCTTTCATACTTTTCATCACCCTCCATAGAGGTTGCCATAAAGCAGTGGTTCCCAGACACGTTCTGGGGGATCTTATTGATTCATCTCAGTCTTTAATTTGATTAATTAAAAATGTTGTTCCCTCTTTTTATGTCTTTTGACTGTTTGCAATAATAGCACAATAAGCACAATGTGAACACAGGCGTTTATTTCTACATGGCATGCATAGCTATTTCCGACATAATGTGGCTTAAGAGGCTAAATAATCCCATCTAAACATCAAAAGCACCTAATTAAGAAAAATCAACAGCTTGTTAAAATTCTGGGATTGCAATTGTGGTTGAAACGAAAATCAGCATACACAATGGTCTCCCAGGACTGAGTTTGGGAGCCACTGCCATAAGGAGCTAAAATGGGTTCCTCTATGGAGACAAGCCAAAGAACCCTTTTAACTAAGAGTGTATCTCAGTGAACACAAAGCTTCACCAGATCATCAGTAGACTTTCTTTAATTTTAAAGAACTCGCCACCATCTTTGTCCTATAAATATCCCAAACGCTATCTGACAAACAGTAATAACTCTACAAGCTTGCATCATTTTTTTAAAAAGAAATTCTTCTGACCAAAGTGAGTAGCGATTTCATAACTGAGGGGTTCCTGATGGAGTTGTGGTCGGGTTGCAAAAAAAAAAAAACTTTTCAGAAGGGTGGATCCAAGGCACATGTTTTTAGTCTTGTCCTTTGTATCATTTTATTATTTTTCGTTTGTATTATTTTATTATTTTGAGTCCTTTGTATTATTTTGAGTCGTTTGTATTATATTATTATTTTGAGTCGTTTGTATCATTTTATTATTTTTCGTTTTGTATTATTTTATTATTTTGAGTCCTTTGTATTATTTTATTATTTTTCGGTTTGTATTTTATTATTTTGAGTCTGTTCCTCTGGCAGAGAGACGCAGAGGAAGGGCGGGGCTCAGTGCAGGCAGGCTGCTGTGCTTCAGAGTGTGACTGGGCAGAACCACACCCTGGGTGGAGCGGGGAGAGGGAGGGGGAAGGGGAGGGGAAGGGAGCAGTCTGCAGGGAGGGGAGAGTAGGGCGGGGACACCAGGGGCATCAGGTTTGAATAAGGAGCTGGTGATGAGGAATGATTTGCCTGAGGAGGAAGAGGAGGGTGTTGTGCTCATGCCACAGATGAAATGTGATGTGTGTCTTGAGCAGCACGGGGGCTCACTAGATTGAGGGGGGGGGGGGGGGGGGGGGGGGTGGGGTCCCCCACTGCGTCTATCCTCGGTGGCGAGCTGCACCCATCTGGTGGGTCACGGCCAAGGTCGATCTCCCCGTCACGCACACGCTATGCGCTGGGGGAAGAGCCCAAGGCCACACGCAGACAGATCTCCTCCAATTACAGCCTGGTGCAGGGCTGCCAAACACCCGTTCCTGGAGATCTATCGTCCTGTAGATTTTCACTCCAGTTCTAACAACGCACACATCATTCAACAAGCTTGAGAATCCTGCTAATTAGTACAATCAGGTGTGCACTGCAAATAATGTCTGTCTTAACAAGTGTTTTAATCTTATAACGACTTATGTTCGTTCTCTAAAGTGTGAAATATTAGCTTGTTTTTAAGTTACTTTTTGCTTGAAAGGTGAAATTATCTTACCCCAGTGCGAAAATTTTGAAATGAGTAAAACTATTTCATCCCATTGGCAATCTTTTTGTCTTATTTAGCAAAAAAAGTTACAGAAATAAGATTGTAAAGTCTATATATAAGATTAAAATTCTTCCTTAAGATTTGGTTTTTGCTGTGTGCTGATTTATGGTTGGATGAAAACTTAAAGATCTCCAGGAATAGGGTTTGGCAGCCCTGGCCTGACAGTACTTTTAGGTGCTGTCTCTAAAGGCCCAAATTCAAGGCAACATTCGACCCAGCTCTGACTTTCAAATAAACACAAGCGGGTCCTCTCTTTTCTTGACCAACGGTGCTTGGCAAGTTAATTTTGGCAACTGCTGGTGAGTGAACTCCGCCGCCATCGTTCCCAGGTTATGAAACTACAGAGGCATTTTTTCCTCTGGCCTGTTGCCTATGCGCTCTGAGGACACCTGTATAAATAAACGTGCCGTTAAAAAGTTAAAATGTTGGCTGTGATGCGTCCTCTTTGTGTAAAAGGCGAGTGAATCTGACCGTGTTTTTTTTTTTCTTATTTTTGTGCTTGGACGTTTAACGTACCCTAAGTTTATTTCAGTTTATTAGCGCGGGGGCTTTGGCTGCTCGCCTGCCAAAATTCAGCCTTGTTCCTGGAGCCAGCCGACTGGGTTCAGCTGAGGTTCGCTGTAAAATCAGTCCGTGAGTCGCTACTGGAAGTGTCTCAATTTAAGAACTCAAAATAACTGCACAAAGGAAAGCGATAAAAAAGGACTGGAGGGTAAGTCTGGGAAAAGCGAAAACCAGCGTTTGCAATTACTGTAAAGCCAGATTCGGGAGCGCGTGTCCCCCCCCTGCACCATGACGGATTGGAGCCGAACTGAACCTTGTCAGACTGAAATACCGCGCCTTTCATCTTGCTCTATATCGTTCGCCGCCCGCACCCGTCTCCGTAACGGCCCGCCCCGCTTGTGCTTCCGAGCGAACGTACGTGCAGTGGTGGGGGGGGGCATCATTGTAATGCAGGGTGACCCGCTAGTAGTGTGCTTCCAGATGAATTACGAGCGTAGTAATCGATGGAGACTGCATCTGCTCGCAGCGGAAAACCTTTTGCGGTTCCTCGCGCGATCGATGGCGGAATGCTGCTGGGGTAATCCTAATTCACAGCAACAACAGCAGCCGCGTTATTACACTTTTTCCCCTCTCATTGACCTGAGCAGTTATTCACCTCCAGACTGCCCCCCCTGTGGGAGAGTACCTGGTTGGAGGGAAATGTCACTAATATATCTTAAGTGCATTAAGCTACATCATTGGGGGGGGGGGATTAATATGATTTATGCGAGAGCAGGCGCGCTCTCCACACTTCCCTGCTTCGGGTAAGCTGTCGCTGGTGGAAACGGGATCTATTTTCTCATAATCCACCTACTCTCTGTCTCCCAAGACATCTGAATTAGTCTTTGACAAATAATATGGGCACCAACCTGTATCCCCCTCATAATGCCGCATGGGTTTGAATGTCAGTTTGGACACTGTGCCCTTGGATAGCTGTTTACATACTGTCCACACTACCGTTGCATGTTACCCATCTGTGACTGTCGTCACATACACGGGCTGTAAGGCTTAACAAAGGATATTTGTATTTATTTATTTATTTCGGCATGCAAATATTTACACTTTATCACAATTTCAGTAATATGCCCTGACAAAACACATTAATTGCCGAAAAGGGATACGGAAAAAGCATAATCAGATATCAGCCAATCATATTGCCCATTTCAAACAACCAGTACCTATTTGCATGTGTGCGTGCTTGTTTTAAGGGATGAGCCGTTGTATTTACATCACACTTGTACTTATTGTACGTGTGTACAGAGTGACGACAGTGTGTTTAGAACAGAATGGAGCGACTATGTCCCAGTGACTCAAATAAAAAAAAAGTCCTTCTCATTTATCTCTATCACTCTGACAACAGTCACAGCCAGGACACATCTCGAGGTTGTTTTTTATAAGTAAACAAATAGTGTTTGTTGTGAGAAGTGTTGGAGGGAAAGGGCAGTAGGAGACAGTTGTTATGGAGATGAGGCAGACGTGATGGAGCTGACGTGACTGAGGGTGAGACAGTCCTCTCAAAAGGCCTTCAGTGTTCTGGGTTTCATTTTTCAAGTCCCGTTTTTCTTTCGACAGAAATATCTGGCACTTATCGGATTTGTACTTAATCCTGCCACGTATCTTGTTGTTTAAATCAAAGGGCTTTAAATGTCAATTGCTCTCTCTGTTTAGGAGAGATTTAGATTTTTTTTTTTTTAGATAAAAAATCAATTTACAAAAAAACTAAAAGAGCAGTAACATTCCCATGTCTTACACTATGCTGTTTAGCCCTTTTCTCCATCTGAAAGTAATTATTTAAAAAAATAAATCAATTAAACAAAGAGCAGAATAACAGTTTCATAGGTTTAAAGTGGGGACAAAGCGTTATTGCAAATAATTTGTGGACCCCCCGCCCGCCACCCCCCACCAGCTTTGGGCCCCTAGAATTATTACCATCTTTCTCCCTAAACACCCCCCCGCCCGCCACGCCCCCGCCCCGCCCCGCCCCGCCCCTCCATACGGCACTGACCCATCTCTCTCTGTCGTTCTCAGTGGGTGCGTAACCCCGGAACTGCGTCAGGAGAAACGCACTCTCCTGGGGGATATGGTGTGCTTTCTCCTCATCACGCCGCTGGCCACCATCTCGGGCTGGCTGTGCCTCCGGGGGGCCGTGGACCACCTGCACTTCTCCAGCCGGCCTGGAGGCCGTGGGCCTGATCGCCCTCACCGTCGCCCTGTTCACCATCTACCTCTTCTGGACCCTGGTGAGCTTCCCCCTGCTCAGGCCGTCAACTTCCTGTCTTAAAGCTGGGGTATGCAGGTTTTTGGCGGCGAGCAGAATCTGGGCAGAAGGACAAAGATTTTGAATGTATACAGCGGCGAAAACCCCACCCCCTCCTCTTTTTCCCTTCCCCCCCGCCCCTCCCCCCAAGCACATGAACGCGCGCTGACCTGGTAACGATAGTAACATAGAGAACTCGCATTGGCATCTTCACCCACCTGCGTGTCATCATGTCTCATTCTCAGGCTACAGAGAGACAAACATGGCGAAATGTGTAACGTTAGATCGCTCCCCTCAACACCATTGCAACACACAGCCCTAAGCTACATTCCAGTAATCGAAACTAATACGTAGACAACTTGCTAGGTAACCATCTAACTACAATCGTAGCGGGATCTGACGTTATTAGATTATAAATGCAGGCACCCGGGCTAACTTGTGTGTGCCTTATCTGAGCCCATTTGTGGCTGCCTGGCTGTGTTGTTAGGTCCATATCAGCTAACTATGCTAGCTAGCCTAGCTTTATTCACATAACGTTAGCTGCCTCCACCGATTTTGTGTAACATTATGTGTGCACGGATGAATGTGAGGCATAATGTAAAGCGCGTTGGTGGCACAAGCCTAAACTAGCTAGCTATCGATTGCTAGCTTGATAAAGTTAGCTACCTAGCTAAGAATACACAGCTGATAACACACATCCCTGTGAACCTAGCTAGCTAACGTTATTTTATTTATTTATTTATTTCGGCATGCAAATATTTACACTTTATCACAATTTCAGTAATATGCTCTGACAAAACACATTACTTGCCGAAAAGGGATACGGGAAAAAGCAGCCTGCTTATCATAGTCCCCGCCCCATTTCCCTCATTATTTTACCATGTTCATAATATACATTTGTTTAAAACAATATTTTTTTTTTTGTATCACAACAGCATAACTGAATTTTCTTTATAACAAAACAGTTTGAGAAAGAAAAAATAAGCTAAAGTAAAATAAAATAGACATTAAAGTCCAAATAAGTCGAATTTGAATATACATGTCATACATTAGTCAAAACAATTTGTTTCATTTGTTTCATTTCAACAGTAGACAGTCCCCATTTGATAATTTCCTACCATCTTACTTCTTATCTTACTCTTGAAGGTCTTCAGGTTAATAGACATTTTAAGCTCATCGTGTAAACCGTTCCAGAGCTTAACCCCCACAATGGATAATGAATGACCTCTGAGAGTTGACTTTATAGTTTTTTGTTTATATATCATGTTTCCTCTTAAGTTATGCATGTCATCTCTCTTTTGAAACAGTTTCTGTATATTTGAGGGTAAGAGATTTTTGGATGCTAAGAATAATATTTGTATGGTATTATATTTAATTATATCCTGCCACTTAAGGAACTTTGCCTTAATAAACAAGTCATTTGTATGGTCTCTATATGGGACACCCATATACCACTCTCAATGCCCTTTTTTGAAGTTTAAACAGCATCTCTGTAGTTTCTTTATAAGTGTTCCCCCATACTTCAAACACAGTAGTGCAGGTGAGGAGTTATGAGTGCTGAGTAAATTGTCCTAAGTGAATGTTGATTTAGTAATTTCTGCATTTTCCACAAAAATAGACACACTTTTGGCCAATTTACATTGAACTAGCTTCACATGTGGTTTCCATGTCAGGAGGCTATCTACCGTAACCCCCAAAATCTTGTGTTCGTTCACTCTATCAATATTAATACCATTGACTTGTAAATTTATGTTTTCTTTCAGGCCTCTTTTCCCAAATAATATGAATTTTGTCTTTGAAAGGTTTAGTGATAGTTTATTAATATTAAACCACGTGTGAAGCTTTGACATTTCATTGTTCACTGATATGACCATTTGATTAAGATCTTTTCCTGAGCAGAGGATGTTTGTGTCGTCCGCGAATAAAATTAATTTTAAAACGTCAGATACTTTGATTATGTCATTGATATATAGTATAAATAATTTCGGTCCTAAGACTGAACCCTGTGTGACCCCACAGTTGATGTTCAGGCATGTTGATATGTTGTCCCCTATCTGTACAAATTGAACTCTATTTGATAGGTAACTCTTATTCCATTGTAATGCGATTCCTCTAATTCCATATCTGTACAATTTTTCGATCAATATGCTGTGATTTATCGTGTCGAAAGCTTTTTCAGGTCGATGAAAATCCCTATGGTGAATAATTTGCGGTCTAGCGCGTCTTTGATAAATTCTATGGATTCTGTTAGGGGCCATTGCTGTTGAATGTTTTTTTCCTGAATCCGTATTGGCTGTCACATAGCAGCTTGTGTTTATCAATGAACTTATCTAATCTAACATTAAAGAGTTTTTCATAATTTTTGAGCACTGTGGTAAAATTGAAATCGGACGATAATTTGAAAACTCCTGTTTGTCTCCACTTTTGTACAGAGGAAGAACTTTTGCTATCTTCATTTTATCGGGAAACACGCCATTGCAGAAAGATAAATTACATATATATGTTAGTTAGTTAGTTAGTTAGTTAGTTAGTTAGTTAGCTAGCTAGGATGATAGTGGCTACATCTCCATGACAGTAGCTACATGGCTAGCTATCTTAGCTAACATAGAACTAGCTATGGTTAGCAGTAGGATCACATCCCGGCATTGGGCTTATACTAACGTTAGCTAACTAGCTAACAAGCTAACGTTACGTTGGCTAACCTTACAGTTCGGGACAATAACAAATTCACAAAAGAAATAACGTTAGACCAAGCAAGATAAATTACCTGTCCAGTAGAAATAGAGCGAGCACTGCATCACTTTTCAGTGATTTAGGTCCCGTAGCTCTCTCCATCTTTGATATGCCCCATCCGATGTTGACTCTGGTTTTATTTCTAGCTCGATCAATTTCTTTTCTCAATGTCTCCTTTTCGTCTTCATTTTTTTCTTTTCTTTGTTACTTTAGTTGAATACGGCAAAGCTGGTATAAAGAAATTTCGGCTGCTGCTTCTCTGCCATGACTACGTTGCTGTGGCCAGTGAGTGAGCCTCTCGGGGACACGCGCCACAATTTTGATAGGCAGGTTAAGACCGCCTCCTGGCTGAGAGCTGCCCTGATTGGATGTTGGCTACAGGGAGCGTAGCCAACATCCAAGTCCCTGAAAATCTGTCCTGGGACAGCCACAGATATCGGATTTTTTCCCAGAGCAGTTGATTTATTGCTAGCTGTCGGAATGTGAAGAGAATTTCACCAGATATTACCAAAAAGAAATCGCATACCCCAGCTTTAACAAGTTGTTTTAGCCTTGTGGTCAGACTTAAATATATATTACCTTGTTTTAAGTTACTTTTTGCTTGACAAGTGAAATTATCTTACCCCACTGGCAAATCTTGAAATGAGTAGAACTATCTCGCCCCATTGGCAATCTTTTTGTCTTATTTAGCAAAAAGTGTAATAAAAGTACGATTTTAAGTCTAAATACAAGAATAAAATGCATGTTAAGATTGACTTATTTTTTTAGTTTTTGCAGTGTGGTGTGTGTGAACGTCTCTGCTTTTTCTTTCCTATAAAATCTCTGTCTGGTTTCCAAATACACAGAAATTTCATCTTTGTAAATACAGAAAATGTTATAATAAAGCTGTCCTCCAAATAGGGGGGGGGGGGGGGGGGGGGGGGGGGGGGGGGGGGGTTAGGAGAGAGGGGGAGAAAAGGAGAAAAAATAAAATAAACTTCCTGTGTGGGGGAAAATGGCTTCCTGTTTACTTTGGTTGAATGGTGTGGGGCCTTCACGGTTTTGACAAAACTGGGAAGATAAATGTACATTTACTATATTTATTTTAAAGGACAATTACGCCCCATTTACTTTAAAGCATACAAACTTTGGTTTATTGCAGTAGCAATATTTAGCAAATCTTGCGTTTTTTACATTTTTTTTATTGTATTATTCGCTGCACTAAATATACATTTTTTTTATTTTACATACCTTTTTTAAATTTCTGGGTGAAATTTTCCTTTAAATATTATGGCAAGGACTTTTTTACTTTAGGACTTTTTTACTTTAGGGGTATCCTTGGTTATCTTTTATCTTATAGGGTTATCTTTCCATGTTAAGCCAATGGTTACTGAAATACCCCACGTCTTTTCCAACAGTTGCATAGTAACCCCCCCTTATCTTACTCATGTCATAGTACACATTTTAAAATGGCTTCCTCCACATTACATACCAGAAAGAAGATCACCACATTTTTTTTGATGGAGGAGTGCATTTCTCAAACAGCATACTGCTTGGGTCCATTGGACAATATACGACTGAAAGGCATTGTTACCTAAATTAATGCAGGAAATTGTCAATAACAATGGTGTCAATTTCTTAGGCATAAAATACATTAATTTCTGTGATGTTGCCACACTTTTGACACATTGATAAGACCATGATCAAATACAAAGATGTTAAATATGAGGAGTCAATTGTTTTTTAAGGAAATTACTTTAATATTGCATGCGGCTCACGTGCTGCTATCAGAGACGGTGTGCGGCCTGGCGCTGATATTACGAGAGCGTTATCTCTGGGACATCGTCTTCTCCGCAGTTATGAGCGCGATGCGACGCTCGACGAGCGTGAGGGCGATCGCGTCGAGCTCTGAGAGTCCAGGTTTACCTCAGGGGAACACGGCTGTCATTCAGCTGTGAAGGTGTACTTGTGTGAGGGAAAAAATCAAAAAAGACTGTTTGATAACAAATGACTGTTTGGTGTGTTTACACGCCTTTGTGTGTATGTGTGTGTATGTGTGGTGAGCGAGAGAGAGAGAGAGAATAAATATTCACGAGTTCCCAATAACCTACAAAAGAGGATAACTGGCATTGGAAGTGTGAGTGAGTTATAGAATAGAATAGAATAGAATAGAATAACTTTTATTTCCCCTTTAGGGAACTTAATTTGTACTCACCAGCAACAACAAAAAAGACATAGACAGTGGGGCAGACCCACAACACACAAACAAACATATCAAACAAAGACATTTCAATAGAATCATTGCATTAATCAAACTAATTAAGTGAAGTAAAGTGGAATACAGCCAAACGTCATGATTAAAAATTGCCCCCGCTGTCCCGAGATGTCCAGTGAAAAAACTATGTTTATGAAAAACTGCTGTGCATTTATGCAGAAATAAGTGTCTCATGCAGTGTGTGTGTGTGTATGTGTGTGATTTTTTTAGTGTGTGTGTGTGTGTGTGTGTGTGTGTGTGTGCGCCTCATTTTGAAACGATTCCCTCTCTCCCACAGGTATCGCTCAGGTACCACTGTCGATTGTATAACGAGTGGAGGCAGACCAATCAGAGGGTCGTTCTCTTACTCCCAAAGTCACACGGAGAGCCCACGACACAGCAGACCCACGCAGGCCTCCCCCCCGTCAAACGCCACTCCAAAGAGACCATCGTCTGAGCGACGTCGCCTGGGAAACCAGGGGATCGCCGCAAAGCTTCAGACGGGACACATCTTTCCGGCGGAATTCCAGGCCGCACCCCAAAAGTGGGTTGGAATTGCGGGGGTGGGGGGGGGGGGGGGGGGCGTTGTGTCAAAGACTCGCTGGGACTCTGGAGCTGTAGGGGGAATAAAAGGATCGTCGTTTTGCATCCTTGAGCGGGAGAAACACTTCACGGAAAACGCCTCCATTTCGGACTCGTTTGGGGGCGCAAAAATCTGGAGTGTGAGAACACGGCTGTGGAGTGGCTCCTCCCCCTGCCTGTTGGGGGAGGGGCGGGGGCGGGGGGCGGGGGGGGGGGGGGGGGGGGGGGCTTTGGAGCTGTAAATTCTTGTGAAGTTAAGCTGTGATTCATGTTTAATTCCATATGCAACAGAAGAAGAGGATGATTTTCTTTCCTGTCTATCTTGTGCCTCCGTTCAGACCGCCGCGCTTTCTGCCCTTAATTTCCACAAGTCATTTTTAAATAAATGCTCCCAACGTGGGGCTTAGTATCAGCAATTCCCACCGCCATTTTGGGACGGCCAGTCGTCTGTAACTGTGACTGCATTCGTGCTACGAACCCGACTGTGTAGACATCCGCGGCTCTCCTCCGAAACGCGTGGGGCCACCAGCTGCTTCTGTTCACACCGCAGACCACGGCCGAGCTCGCACAGTGAGCTGAGTCAGAGGAAGGAGCTTCGTACGCAGTTTTCGCTTGCAGTCTACGGGCGCCCGATTGACCAGCCGGGGTCCCTAAGCAACTGAACCCTCCCATACCTTGGGCGACACAATCGTGCGTCGTCCTGTGGAACTAGCGGCCACAGTCCGGATGTGATCCGACACCATGAGGGTCATCCATGCACCACGGCATGGTGCTTTAACCGAATGAGCCACCCAGCGGCCCCCTGCGATGTTCATTTTTACCCCAATTTCTTTACACAACTCAAGTTTTGCACTGTGTAAAAAATGTGAGGAGAAAAACCTTTGCTTGATTAAGTTCAGTACTCAAAGTTAACGGCAAAGCAGTCTGCTTAATCAAATCAACTCGAGAATATACTGCTTAGGAAAGGAATAGAATATGATTGATTGCAAGTTATTAGAAACGTTTCAAACTAAATAAATTTCTGCCTTGAAGCGAATGTGTTTCAGCCAGGCAGGAATGTGTTTCAGTGGTGTAAGCTCAGTACTAATAAGCCTCATCATTCTTTTAATCTTCCGTAAAAAAAAGACATGACTGGAACCAGACGAGAGCTTCAGTTAACAAGCAAATGAAAGGGTTTTGACACCCTTTGAAAATAATGGGTTATTGATCTTAAATGATCTCAAAGATGTCAGATTACAAATTTAGAGGAAAGGTGATGGGCATGATGTGGGTTCATTTACTTGAACTTTAAAAAAAATTTTTTGCAAAGCAAGCCCCCCCCCCTTCTCCTCAGACACAATGAAAGACACAAGTAAAGATTTCTAAATGCTTCTTTTTTTTTTAAGCTTTCTCGCAGTTTAGCTGAGTGGATATTGTGCTACCTCCAGGGCAGGCTGTAATGGGGTTAATGCTGACACACTCAGCTCTTCAGAGGGCATACTTCCCAAAAAACGTGGAGCTAACGGGCTCCAGCGCGGGCCTCTGTTTGCTCGTGTACTGAGTACGCCTCACACCCGTTACGTCTTAATATTTCCTCAGTTTAAAGCGAATCCCTGTGTGCCGTGGGTTTTTATATTCAGACTTAATGTTACCCCGAGTGTGTGGTTAGGTCTCCCTGTGGAGGTCTCTTTCTTTGGCGTGAGTCGTGTGGGTGCATCTTTTCCCCACTTCCACATTCGTAATTTTCGGTTGCCATGTTTGTTTTGTTTTTGCGTCTGTGGTTCTTTGAGCCGTTTCATTGTAGACTGCACTGTGAATTGATTGGCTGTTGGGCGCTGTTGTGAATCGAAGTGAATTTATATCTGTGTTTTTTTTTCTCCCCTTGTTTACAAATTTCAGGAGATGAACAGCTGTAGGCCTCTTGGTATTGGCTAAGACGATGTGCCATTCATTGGGCCAAATTAACCCTTTTTATGTTGTGCTTGGACTTTAGGTTTAAATTATACCACGTACTTTTAGGGACGATGCTTTGAGTGTTGAATTATCCTACCAATTACCCCCCCCCCCCTTGAAACCCCTTTCTCTTGAATTTTATTTGAAATGCATAACCAGTTTATTTGGAAATGTTAAAATGATATGAAGCACTTATTTAAAACTGCCATATTTATATTGCTCAATGTCAGTTTTTCATTAAAACCACTGAACCCGTTTTTTGTGATTTGACTATTTTAATGCTCGGGACTAAGTGATTCAAATGACTCATATTCCTAAAAGAGTAAATTACACTGATTAGTTTTGAGTTGCCAGTTTCAATCCAGAGAATGTGATTGTGTGAATGTCAACTGCTGTTTAATTTTGAGACTAGAACTTGTTGAAATGTAATCGCCTTTTATCATTGGACAAATGCATGGAGACTGAAAGAGATCTACCATCCTGTCGGTTTTCACTCCAGCCCTAACAAAGCACACCTCATTCAACAGCTAGAGATCTCATTGAGCGGCTAATTAGTAGAATCAGGTGAGCCAAATTAGGGTTGAAATGAAAACCTACAGGATGGTAGATCTCCAGGAGCAAGGTTGTGGACCACTGAAGTAGGCATTAAGCAATAACTGTGGAAAAGAACAAACAAACAGCAATGTATTGCAAAAAAAAAAAAAAAAGTTAGCACCAGTTTTCAGTGAGCAACTGACAAAACAGTCTGTTCTAACTCTCAGTTCCTTGGTGCTTATTCCAAAATTTATGTTTTTCTCCTGGATGGTAGATCATTTTTGTATGGCAGAAGGGCTTCTGTTTGTCCACAAGCTCGTAGAACAGCCTCCATCCTGGGTTCCAGAGAACACACACACACACACACACACACACACACACACACACACACACACACACACACACACCACACACCACACACACACACACACACACACACACACACACACCCCTCGTCTCACCTGAGAACAGCTACACTTTTTACCTGTTTCTCCTTTCTCCTCCACTGGTCCTTTTTCCCCCCTGTTCCTCATTTCCTAAAAGCACAGTTCGGATCAGAACTGCAACAGCAGAATGGCAAGATGACGATGGTGAGCTTTCAGAAGTATCGGCTGTGCTGTGCAGTGTCCGCACATTGTAACAAAATGAAATTAAACGGCTATTTCTGTACGTTAGCACATGGCCGATTGCGTTACTATGTTATAAAAACAAACACAATGTGGCCCAGTATTATAGTGTTTGACAGGGCATGAGAAAACGCTGAACTAGAGCACATAAACAGAACGGAACCTTGCAGTAACGTTTCCCCTGTGATGTCATTTCCTTCACACTCAATGGATGATGTAATTACATTGGATAATGTAATAACTTGCCACAGTGTAATAACATTAGCATTTATAATGTCATAACTTGCCAAATAATGTAATAAACTTGCTTAACGGATATCAACGTTTTTTTCCAGATAATATAATAATGTTACATTATCTGGTGGTTATTACGATATTATGAGGGTAACAAATTATTCAGTGAATAATATAATGGCTAACCAAGATCATTGTCATTATGTATTGTAAATTCACTTTGTCTCTCTCTCTCTCTCTCTCTCTCTCTCTCTCTCTCTCTCTCTCTCTCTCTCTCTCTCTCTCTCTCACACACACACACACACACACACACACACATCATTAAAATCTGAAAGGGGTGCTTCTGCAAATGCAAAAGTTTTCAACACCGTTTCTTTGTCCTTTAAGCACATGGTACACAGGTAGTCTAAAAAGGTGGAAATACTTGGGTAAATTGGAGACAAAGTTTACTGAAAGCTGGCGAGTTAAATGAGCAAATTAACACCCCGACATGCTCAGTTGTGTATAAAATGCTGGGAAGGCCTGTTTAGCTACCATTATGGCCAGCACGCCCATAAGATCACACGTCAGTGACATTGGAAGAGGGTGTGAATCGTGGTTCATCTTTGGCAGAAGCTGAACTTGTTGATGTTTCCCGGGGAACAGTATCTAAGGCGTTGTCGACACGCAACTCGGAAGGAAAGATTTCATCGGCATACTAGGGCACCTGTGGTCAGAAGTGCGTAGTCCTTGGATCGTGATGTCCGTGCATTAGATTAGCAGCTGTGGTCAGAAGTGCGTAGTCCTTGGATCGTGATGTCCGTGCATTAGATTAGCAGCTGTGGTCAGAAGTGCGTAGTCCTTGGATCGTGATGTCCGTGCATTAGATTGAAGCACAAGGCCAAACACAAGGGCTCTGAAATAATTGAGTTGAAATTGTCATGTAGGGTATGAGCAGACGATTCCATAAGGAGTGCTTTGTCCAGAACACTCGTTACCATAGTCGCGTTGTTGCAGGGCAGGAAACCACTCATTACACCTGCCAATAATGCACGTTTGTGAGCGCAGCGGTGCAAAAGAGCACAGGCAGTGGACTAGTGAGCACTGGAGAAGGGATATAGTCCGATGAATCATCCTTCACCATGTTCATGAAGGATTAGCGCAGGTGTAGCGCACACCTAAAGAGGCCTACAGGCCTGAGTGCTTGGCTCCAACAGTGTAGGGTTCTGCCAGTTCTGTAATGGCGTGGGGTGCATTTTGCTGGCATGCTGTGGTTGTCCTCATTCCCTGAGAAGGCAAGGTCAGTGCTAATCAATACTTATTGTTTCCGAGTGATCACCCAGTGATCCCATGGTGCAGCGTTTCTTTCCCGCTGGGAGGGGGTATCGTCCGGGATGACATTGTGTGTCCAACTGAGTGCTTATGGTAAGATTCTGGAACATCTGAGACTGAGGCCGTGTCCGAATCAGCGCACTTGCCTACTATTTAGTATGCCAGTTGACTATACTTTTAGCACACAGCAATTCTGGAAATATTATTCTGTTCTGTTCTTAATATCCCGGACAATATACTTATTTTCTGAGTTTTCTCTGATAATCGTATGGAGGATATTTTTTGCATACTGAATGTCACTAAACAGTATGCAGTAAGCAGTATATGGTATACTAGTACACAGTAAACAGGACGCAGTAGATAGGGCTCTGATTCGGACACAGTTTCCCATTCACATCAATAAGGCATGAGTTGACTGGCTATCATGGAAGAATAGCTTTGCCTCGGGCAATTTACTACCTCTGCGTCAGGCATTCAAACTGTATAATGCCCAGCCCCTTGGTCATTACCACTTACATATTTCAGATCTTACACACAGCAAAAAGGTCTGTAAATTTAACACTAATGTACACCATTTTTGCTGTGCACCTTAATAGATAAAAGCCTACACTCAGACTTTCTCCAGGGTTGTAGATCACTCTATACTGGGACTGCTGTAGTTAAACTGCTTTATAGCTATCTGACAAGGTACTGTTCACATGACATGGACATTTAGGCCTACTGGCTACTCACAAATAGCAGTTGTGAAGAAATGTAATTTTAAAGACTCCATAATATTTGGTTTGACTTATTCAATCTCCTTCCGTTCAACATGGTATGATTGGGGCAAGAAAGATGCCCTATTTCAAAGGAATCTGGAGCAGAATTAGAGTAAAGAATTACTATCTGGAGCTTTAAAAAAAAAATATGGTATCAATTTTTGTTTGACCCAGACTGCTTTTTTATGTTATTATATTATTCAATAAATTTAGGGGCAAGTAACATCCACACTCTAAACCAAACACGATATGGGAAAGATGTTTGAGGATGACATTAACTGCACTAGCATTGGACTTTCTTAATGTAGTCATTTCCTTTGACTTTGAAACATGCCCAACGTGATATTTTATTAAGTGTGTGGGGTTTAGGCCGGCAGTTAAGCTTGCAGCGTGTTCCCACTCAAATTAACATTTAATGGTTTTGAGAGATTTTTATAGGGTGTGCTTCCATTACAGAACCCTAAAGTATTGGTGCAGGTCATGGATTCATAGTTATTGTAAAATGTTAATCATAAGCAATTCTAACAGAATATTACAATACAGGAGTAGCAGATCGATTAATAATTTTAACCGATTGAAGGAATAGCTCTCCTCTGAAAAGCTACCTTGTTCATATTTCATATTTGATCATAACATACACAAAGAAATACATGCATGGATGCACACATTTTAATACACATTACAATCTTAATTCTCTATTTCAGATCACAGTTAACCAAGGGGGCCCATATTAATTTGATGTCAGAGATGTCTTGTGCCTTGTAATTACTCAGCACGCACACACCCACGTACATACACATGCACGTACGTAAGCACGTACACACACACCCACCCACCCACGTGCATACACATGCACGTACGTAAGCACGCACACACACACCCACCCACCCACGTGCATACACATGCACGTACGTAAGCACGCACACACACACCCACCCACGTACATACACATGCACGTACGTAAGCACGCACACACACACCCACCCACCCACGTACATACACATGCACGTACGTAAGCACGCACACACACACCCACCCACGTACGTACACATGCACGTACGTAAGCACGCACACACACACCCACCCACGTACATACACATGCACGTACGTAAGCACACATGCACGTACGTAAGCACGCACACACACGTAGATACATCTCAACGGAGTTAGAGAAGAAACAAACAGATCGTTTCCCTTCCCTGATCAGGAAATGTTATTTTAGAACACACTGTCTAGACAGTTAAATGCTGCCATTAAAGGTTATCCATTGAGCAACATGACAGTTTTATAAGAAGTCACAATGGCCGGGTAGAAAGAAAGAAATCAATACCTTTTTTCCTCTTTTAATGTTATGCAAATTGGATTTGCATAAAACAGATGCTTGTTACAGAAACATTTGTTTCATGCAAATGCAATTTGCAGATATGGATCATTCTTCCTTCCAAAATTATCCACACCCTTGATAAGTAATTAAGGTTGTATAAGATAATACAGGTAATGAGCTACATTATATGGTCAGAAAATGGGAAAATTATATTATTTTATAGTAATACAATTGCACAGAGAATGATTTTAACAAGTAATATTCTCTCCAAAAAAATGTCACAATTATTCACACCCCTGATAAGCCTTAAAATAAACTCCAAAAGTAAACCTGCATTGACATGCTACTTTATAAAGTTAATCTCAGTCTTAGGGAATTGTATTGTGGCCAGTCACTGCTTCCCATTTTCACTGGGGTATAAAGGTGAGGTGACCCCACACACACACACACACACACACACACACACACACACACACACACACACACACAGAGGCAGAAGGTCTGTGAGGTAAAGGAAAAGCCAAGGGCCACAGGTAAAGCCAAGGGCCACAGGAGGAGATCTACAAAACCTGGTGAAATCTTGGGGACACAAACTCTCCAAATTTACCATCAGGCACCACCGGCACCACAAAGTCAGTTTTTTTTATTTTATTTTAAAAGGACTGCCAGAAAAACTAAACCCATATCAAATAAAAAAATAAGCATCTGGAATTTGGCTAATGGCGTTGAAATTGATTGGAACTAGGTGTTATGGTCAGATTATTGAATTTAATATTTTATGGCCGTCCTGAAGCAAAGCCCTCGGTGACTGTATGTGGCCAGAGGGCTTTGCATCAGGATGGTCATGTAGAATAGCTGGCGTTTCATACCTGTGGTGAAATATGGTGGTGGACCTTTATCATATATCAGATATCATGAGGTGTTTTGCACCTACTGGTCCTGGAGCTCTTAAGGCCAATAGAATCATGAACTACCGCAAGTACCAAGACATTTCGGCAAAAACGCGGCATCCCCACCACCATGAAAAACCTATAAGTGGATCTTTCAGCAAGAAAACGATCCCAAGGACACTTCAAAATCAGTGAACTGACCACAAATTTGCCTCCAGACTAAAACAAATCTAAGCTCAATGACTCAAATTGGCGTGTTGTAGGAGCGTATTTAGGTCTCGCAGACCACACCACAAGCTCATTTTTCTGTGAAACGATTATCGCCCATTTTCAGGAGGCCGCGGTTGGTTTGGAACTTCTCAGGAATTAACTAGTAATGTTTAATGTATAACAATGTATAACAGAATAATGTAAAGAGTACAGTCTGCAGTACAGGGCACTGGATGGGTCAACGCGTTTGTTAGATATAAGGGTACGATATAAGGGTATAAAACTGCTGATTTTTCCCCATCCACTCCCACCTCAAGGTAGACTGCTTAGAGACCTGCATTCGAATCCAATTTAACACACTCCCTTCCCTTGTGGTCGTCCCTGGAGGGAGCCATCTTGTGACGCAATTTGCTACGTGCAGCAAGCAAACTTAAAAGGTGCTCTGCAAGGGAGGATTGACGAGAAACAAACAAAATCGGAACCGAACCGCCCTCGCAACATTTCGGAAGTGTAACACCATAGAGTTGAAATGTGACCGCCATAGTTCAGTGGTGACCACCCATTTTTTCCATGTGGAGCATTGCATTGTGCGATTCCCTTCTTGTTGGAAGCTTGCATTTTATACCCTTGGTGGAAGGGAGGATAAACGAGGGAGCGAGGGAATATAATTACTCCCTGCCCTTTCTTAAATTGGATCCGAATCACACTTGGTGTGGCTGCCATATTTCATCCTGGCATTTTGGGGATTCCCCCTTGAAGCAAGGGAAGGGAACGACAGGAAGAAAGGATACATTTTGGATCCCCGGGCTGCGTCCCAATATTCTTCACACCTCCTTTCCTCCACTCCCCCACTACCACTCCTCTCCTACCCAGAAGTATGCAAAACTGCCTGAATGTTTTGAGTACAAGTAGTTGCATGTACAGTATGAAATGTACTTGACATTGCAGTTTGCGTCGAGACATTAATCAATTAGTAACCATTAGATTATGACACAAAGATAGGTTTCCGGGGCACGGGGGAGAGGAGGTAGTAGTGGAGGAAAGGAGGGTGCATTTTTTTTTTTTTTAGTATTGGGACGCCCCCCTTCAGAGTCCGACACCCACGGTCAGACATCTGGGCATTTGCTTCCTGCTCTGATGGGGCTGGGCAGTTCACTTCCTCTTTCTCTCCCCGTGAGTGCGGGAGATCACTGAATACAGGAGCTCTGCTGCCCTCCAGAGGACGAAAACCACATGACAATGTGCCAGACGTTTATGCCAAAAAGGCATTTAAAAGAGGTTGGAGAGAGAGAGAGAGAGAGAGAGGCGCGAGCAATTCAAATTTGAAACTTTATTGTTTGTTTTACATAAAAGTATCATCTACATTCCAACACCCTGTCATCTAAACTATCTTTAGAAGAAAAATAACCTGCTATAAAATGCTTACTATAAAGTTTTCAAAATTGCTATTAAAAAAAAATAAAAACAATAAAATCAGGATACAGTTGTGGTACATGAAAAAAGCGTCACAGCATGTGTAGGAGGAGGAGGAGGAGGAGGACTATTCTGGAAGCTGCCCGGCTGTAGCAATACCAGTCTCCCTGCTACTAGAACAAGACCCTCCAGTCACATAGGAGTCATACAAAAAATCTATGTTGTTTTGATTTCACAAAATGTTCAAAAAGTGGTTTACAATAGTCTGCATTTTAAACTGTTAAAAAAACAAAACAATTTTTAGATTCACACTAAAGTTGCGTAAAATACAAACTGAAATGAAAAATACAAAAATAGTTCTGAGTAGTTCTGTGTTGGCAGCTGAAAACTGGCTGATTGGGGGAGGGGGGAGGGGGGAGGGGGGCCCACATGGAGCAGAAGAACATTGCTGAACGTGAGACCCCCTAAGAAGAGACAGTTGGGAAAGGTGGGGGTAGAACTCCATCACATGATTGAACAGCCTCGTTTCGCTGAACGGGGATCTCCCTGGAGAAAGGGGGGGCACAATCAGGACATTCCAATCAATCAACTACAATTATCTGGAAGGACCATACATGTGCAGGCAAACATATCACCGTCACTACAATTTACTCTAAAGCACAGAGCATTAGATGACAAGTGTAGAAAACTACATTACCCAGTTCTCCCAGCGTTTAGAAAAGCATCACGGAAAATTAACGATTTAAATAAATTCCTCTGTGCTGGCAAACTCAGTGGAGCTTGGTTACAGTTCGAGGGCCACCTGGAAGAGGTAACCCCAGCAGCACACCTCTAACCATGTGACTGCAGTCCTACAGCCCAATCCCAGAATGCAAATGTTCTAGCATGTAGCCTGGCGATTGCCGCTGGTATGATGTCAGGCAGGGGATATGCAGCAGGGTAATGGAGAAGCCTTTAGACCGGGGGTGTTCAATCTCATCCTAAAAAGACTGATGTGGGTGCTGGTACTTGTTTTAGCCCAAGACCAAGACACCAGATTGTACTTATTAAGGTCTTGACTGCAGGCCATGATTAGTTCATTAGTTTAATCAGATGTCTTAGTGCTGGGCTAAATAAAAATAAAAAACTTGCACCCACACCGGCCCTTTTTGGATAAGATTGGACTAGTGTTGTCACGATACCAAAATTTTGACTTCGATACCGATACCAGGTTTAGTATCATGATACTCGATACTGAAACGGTACTTGAAACTGAAACGATACTGATTCGATACTCGGTACCTCTACTGAAATGACCTTAACCCTATTTACTTTGGCCCTTCAGAGGCAATTTCTTCCTGGTTTCTACTAGTTTTATTTAAATGTCAATATCTAAAAAAATATTCCCTGCACATCCATGGTTTTAAGTTCGAACTGAAGAAGAAGCTGTATCATTCAGAAATTTGCTACAGAATACATTTATTTCAGAATAGTCACATACAGTATATATATATAATAACCATAACATACGTCGCCTAATGTATTTAAATACGTTTAAAAAAGAACGTACGAAAGCGCGTGTGTATTCACACAAGTACAGCAACGTATTTCAGCCCTAAGTGAGAGGGGTGGTCACTGCGGAAATGTCGACTGTACGGGACTTTGGCGAAATATAACAAGATAAACTCTTCAGGGTTCATCAGAAAACAGCTGTAGCTGAATATACTGGTAAGTACTTGGTTTCTTAAACATATTTATACGAGAGATTTTGGAGAAAAAAAAAAGAGGTGTCTTCTAAACCGAAAGTGCATCAGGTACTGTATATAGTACAGTAAGCAAGGGAAAACGGCGAATACTCATTTGTACAACGTTTTAAAAAAATATTATTGTTTCTATACGTGACATGATAAAATACAACGACAGTCTATCGGGGTTATTTTCAGTGATAATACCATCATTTTTCAAGTCAAACTATCGTTAAATCCTTTACTTTGTGCTCACCTAAATTCTCCGTGGAAGTAAGGCGTTATTTAGTAGGTAACGTAAAGTAGCCTATAGCTCTGCCGGCCAAAAACAATATTGCGCGTGTGAAAGAATCAGACTCGTAGTATTGTTAGCTAACGTTCACCTTTCATCCTCTCAATCAGTAATGCAGACGCATAACAGCAGAGCACACATTTGACCTAAAAGTACCGAACGTCGGAAAATTCTAATACCGAACCGTTTTTCTTTTTTAAGTATCGAAAAAGTACCGAAGTTTCGGTGTACCGTGCAACACTAGATTGGACACCCCCTGCTTTAGATCCATGCATGCGGTTACATTGACACCGTTCCGGACAATACTAGCGATAATGGCACATTTAAGCCCCTGGGTACTGCCATTATGTAGGGAAGGAATGGTCGTCTTTACCTGGTGATAGGTGTCCTCCTCGATCACCTCCACCCCCTCGTCCTCTTCCTCCTCAGCCAGTTCCTCCTCCGTGGCCATCTTGAACACGGTGGTCCTCTGAGCCACCTCCTGCAATGGACAGATCACACAGCCGTGAGAAAGCAGAGCGGGTGTAGCTGGGGCTCCCTCTGGTGGTGGGAGTGTGACACTGCGTACCTCTCCCTGGGGGTTCGTCAGCACCACCTGGATGTCCTCCCCTGTTCCCCAGGAACTCTGGTTCTTCCAGATCAGGTCGGCGGGAGGGCTGGCGCTCACGCCCGCATTGGAGGCCCAGATCTGTGGAGGACAGGGTGTGTAAGGGCACTGTGTGTCTGTCCTAAACTCAACCTGACACAGTGTAACCGGGTAGTGTTCAACTGGCTGTAAATTTGGTTATCCAAGCAACAAACGCACACGTGCACGCACAAGCACACACAGTATATAATCTAGTTCAGTGTCCGTTTGGTTTGTCTTTATTGGTTTTATAATTTCATTTCCAATAAAAAACATTATATTTGGTTACAATCATCATCATTCCATTTCATTTCACATTTTAAAAACATATTTTATCGAGGGGGGGGGGAGGGGGTCTGTTTCCCCTCCCTATTTAATTTTTAAAATTAACCTGCAACATTCAAACATCACAGTAAATTACATCACATACAAAAGGATTCACAAAACAAAAGAAAATCGCAAGACATTGAAATGAGGGAAGAACATGCGTTCCCGGGTTATTGGGCGGGCAAATGTTCATTTGTGTCTCTCTCTCTTCCTTGGGATGGAGGGGGGTGGACTAAATGATCAATTCTTTCCAATGGTCCATCAATGGTGTCAGTTTGGTTCCTGAGACATTGAAGCAACAGAGCACATAGAACACACACACACACGCACCGTGACTTTCTGCCCCGCCCTCAGCAAGTATTTTGGGGTGAACTTGTAGGTGGCGGAGGTCTCGCCTATGGTTCTGGTCATCTCAAACCCTCCCATTGGCTGATCCTGCAGAGAAAAGACTTGATCAGCCTCACAACCGCACTGAGAACATCCACACGGCCTGCAGCCGGTCAGGACAGCCTATCACCGGAGAGCGATCGCCAACATGAAACAACAGGAGAGCTGGGTAATGGAGTTTTATTGGTATGTCACACCCTGAATTTGACAGGAAAGTGTTGTTAGCATTTGGTACATCTTGTGCAATAAGCAATGATCACAGTCCAGTGTTAGACCTTAGCCGTGGCTACGTCCCATTGCAAAAACCTTTCTACACAGCGCAATGAATTTGGAGAGACCAGTCAGATTTCACACGAGCGTGACGCTGTAACCACAGTGAAAAAATGCAGAAGTTGGTCCCTGCACACTGCAACACACTGCCCTTTTTAAAAAATTTAATAATAACTCTTTTTAAAAAAAAGAAAAAGAAAAAAAGAAAAAAAGAAAAAAAAGAAAAAGAAAAGGCGGCTTCTGTTTTCCGTCCACTACGATGAGCGGGGTTCACGCCTGAGCGCCAGAGGAAAGCGTTCAGGTACAGAATTGTGTTCAGCAGCGAGGACTATAGAATCAGACCATATAAAGGCAAAGCTACCGGCCAGTGGGACAGTTCAACACGTCTGCTTCCCTTGAGTTGTTTACTCAAGATTTACGCTGAATAAACAAGAACATTTGGACACACTGACCAGACTAGGAGACACACAGGGGGGGGGGGGGGCAGCATCCAAGTGACACCTAATCAATCACATGTTAAACAGGTGGACCCAGCCTTCCAAAACAGACAATAATACATTGTCCCTCTGGTTAGAGGCGTGGCGTTTGTGTTTTACCTGGTGGGGGCAATGTGGGACTCACCTGGTCGGAGGCGTTCTGCAGGCAGATGAACTTGCCGTCCACGTCGAGCTCGTGGACGCAGACGTTGCCGGTGGCGGAGGCGGAGTGCGCGATGCTGACGCTGCTGCTGGCCTCCGACTCCTCCACGTCCACGCGCTTACGCTTAGCCCGCGTGGTGCGCACGCTGCGGCTGGAGGAGGCTCGGGACACTGTGACGCGGGAGGAGGGGCTGGGGGACAGCTTCAGCCTGCAGAGCACAGGGGGAGGGGGTCAGGCTGGGACTGTGTGTGTGTGTGTGTTTCTCCTACCACTGCTCTCCTCAACTTGCAGGTGTGTGTGTGCATATATGTTCTTAAAACCACTGACAGGTGACGTGAATAACATATACAATGACAATGAAAAGTTATGCTGGAACAGGATGGAATACATGGTTGGTAAAATGGCTGTAAGTCATCAAGGGTCTGAGGTATCAAACAAGCCTCAAAACATCTTGGCTTCCAGATATGCAGTAGATATGGATGGATCACTTTAAGGGTCGTTTCTCCTGACAAATTTTCCTATTGAACTCCATGGAAAAATAAGTCAGGAGAAGAAACCCTTCAAGTTATCCGTCCATATCTACAGCATTTCTGGCAGCAGAGTGATGGTTTAAGGCTTGTTTGATACGTCAGACCCTTGCTGACTTAAAGCCATTTAGCCAACCATGTGTTTCCATACTGTTCCAGTGTAATTTACAGCTAAATCTAGACCCACCCCCCAATTCCCATAGAGATCCATTCAAATGCAGAGAGGTTATAGTATCGCTTGTAAGAGTACCAGATATCAAGAGTCTTTTGATTGTTGTTGGGTCACAGACATCAGGAAGTCATGGCATGCAAAGTATATGCGACCAAATATAAAAAATGATTACTTTATTCTACATTATGTTAAACTGTACAATATTTTTTGATGCCCAAAAATGGGGTGGGGGGCTATGTACAAAAGGTTCTATAATTTCTAAACGGTTCATCAGATATGGATGAAAAAACCCTTAAATTAAGGCTGACAGTCTGCACTTCAACCTCACTATCATTGTATCCTTTCAAACTCAGTGCTAGAGTACAGAACCAAAATAACAATGAGATAATCAATGTTATTCACTTCACCTGTCAGTGGTTTTAATGTTGTGGCTGATCGGCACGCACACGCACACGCACACACACAGTTTATCCTACCTCTCTTTGCCTCCCTCTTGCAGGTGTGTGTGTGTGTGTGTGTGTGTGTGTGTGTGTGTGTGTGTGTGTGTGTGTGTGTGTGTGTGTGTGTGTGTGTGTGTGTGTGTGTGTGTGTGTGTGTGTGTGTGTGTGTGTGTGTGTGTGTGTGTGTGTGTGTGTGTGTGTGTGTGTGTGCACACGCGTTTCTCACCTCTCCTCCTCTCCTTCCAGAAGTTTCCGGTAGGCGCTGATCTCCATGTCCAGGGCCAGCTTCACGTCCAGGAGCTGCTCGTACTCGTCCAGCTGCAGTTGCATCTTGGCTCGGATCTCGCAGATCTCCCGCTCCTTCTCCGCCAGCGAGCGACGACTGGTGTCCCGCTCCAGCGCCAACGCCGCCTCCAGCTCGTTGATCCGGTCCTGCCACCCGCGGGTCTGTGGGACGACACGGCAGGTCGCTGATCCACACAGCGCACCTTACAGAAACCGGGCCCCTGGCCCCTGGCCCCAAACGCCCCGAAGACGTACCCTTAGTTTACCCTCACCGTAAACTACCTAATGTTGGGTAAACTACCTAATTACAACTCCAGTCTAATCTTATTTTACCAGTATCTACAGCACTAGTAAAATTATTTTAAATATACCCAGGATGCACTGTAAGCCTGGTAAAACTTGCTTTCTCTTTCTACGCACCTTGGACATGGAATGAGACACCTAACATCATTATTTTAGAAGCACAATCTCCTTTGAAAACATTTAAAGGTCTTCTACAAGCTACCTTGAAATAAACGTGTTGCTTCACAGAGCCTTGGTTCGATACGAACTTGATGTGATTGCGTTATGGATATCACCGGTATGGATAATGTTTCTCTCGTTTAACTTTTACGCATTGTATTTTTTTTTCTTTAATGCATTTTAGATTACCACGTGAAAGTTGTTTTTTTTATGTGAAACCTAGCTTACTTGCTGCCATCTAGCACACACGCACGCTAACGTAGCACGCTAACGTAAAAGCATCCAGACCAATTCCTGAAAAGGAACAAACCGCGCAACTGTGGTTTCGGCAGCAGAGGACCCACCTCCCCACCTCTGCCACTCCCCCACACCTCCCTCCCGCTCCACCTCCCCACCGCTCACCTCCTTCTGCAGGCCGGCCAGCTGAGCGGCCAGGCTCTCCACACGGAGACGAGCCTCCCGGAGCTCCTCGCGCGCCATGCCGGCGGACGAGTTGTTCATCTCTGAGGACAGGCGGGCGTTCTCCAGCTGAGAGGGCAGAGCGGCAGCGTTAGGGAAACAGAAACCGCCAAGAGGAACGCGCCCCGGCGTAGAGACGCGCGGGTTTCCTGACCGGGAGGCTAACAGGAAGCACATCATGCAGATTTGCAGAAGGTGACGACTTTCACACTCCTTTTTTTAGAAGCGTGTTTGTGGGTACAAACCGCTTTGCCTCAGTAATGCAGGCAGATAATGTACTTTCTGAACAACACAAATGCCCAACACACGCTAAGGTCATGGAAACTGGGGGGCAGACACAATCTAACCACAGTGCACTTTGCCTTTAACTTTGTGTAAAACTATCAAGGAAAAGTTGCACTTAATTAAAAAAGAAAACGGAACACATTTATAGAAAACACATAAAAATATCAGTACTTTAGTACTTTGATGGGTAACAGATTCCACATTTAAAACAAAACACTTCCAACTGTCTGTTCACCCGTTGTCTTCTAGTTACTGAAATTATACCTGATGGAAAGTATACCACTGATGGACAGTATACCCCCGGTGGACAGTAAGCCCCACGATAGACAACAGTATACCCCCACCCACCCCCGATGGACAGTACACCCCCCCCCCCCCCGATGGACAGTACACCCCCCCCCCGATGGACAGTACACCCCCCCCCCGATGGACAGTACACCCCCGGCGGGCGGTGGCGTTAGGCTCACCTTGGCAGCGTAGGTGTGCTCCATCTCGTCCTTGTACAGGCCGACCTGTTCGTCGTGCTGCTGACGCATGTCGGACAGCGCTTGGGCCAGCCTGAACTCGTACTCTACCTGCTTGCCCGAGTCCACCTCCACCAACCGCGTCTCGTGCCTGTGCCGAGTATCCTTAATCTCCTGCGTGGGAGGAGCCAGGGGAAGGAGGCGGAGTTACGCAAAAAACAAACAAACAAAAAAAACGTAAGACAGAGCGCTTATTCATATCTATGGTACAAGATAGGTTCATATTACAAACTACTCTTTTATTTTTGTTAATTCTATCTCCATTCATAATCTACACTTTGTAACAATCGTCATATGTTAACTGATTAATATTCTCAAAATACAAAAAAATATACATTACAAACTACTTCCTCACTAGTTTGGAAAGAGTTTTGCAGGATTTCTTTCGCACACTGCTTGCAAAGTGAGGGGGACAGGACACATAGTAGACAGGGGTCTGAGTGGACAGGGGACAGGGGTCGTATTCAGACACAGCCAACGTCTCACTCACACACACACACTCTCACACACACACACACACTCTCACACACACACACACACACTCTCACACACACACTCTCTCACACACACACTCTCACACACACACTCTCACACACACACTCTCACACACACACTCTCACACACACACTCTCACACACACACTCTCACACACACACTCTCACACACACACTCTCACACACACACTCTCACACACACACTCTCTCACACTCTCTCACACTCTCTCACACTCTCTCACACTCTCTCACACTCTCTCACACTCTCTCACACTCTCTCACACTCTCTCACACACACTCACACACACTCACACACACTCACACACACTCACACACACTCACACACACTCACACACACACACACACACACACACACGGGTGGGGACATTGAGTGCTCCATCCCCTCTCAGGTCAGCGCCCCAAACTGCCCCAGGGAGATGACTAATCCATTCATTACAATAGATTTAATCAATCAGCTGCATAACTTAGAGAGGGAAAGCCAGAGGCTTCAGCTCACAGCCAACAGGGCAGTCCATTTAGACATGTATTTTCACCTTTGGCACATATGAATATGAATATGAACGTGGGGGAGACACACTGCAGGACCACCTCGCGTAGACAAACGTCGACTCTCAAAAGCACACTAGCTAGTCTAGCAACGAGCTCATAAATCTACGCGTGTGGTTCTAAGGCCCTGTTGGGTGTGCGGACGCCTGACCTCCTCGAACATGTTCTTCCTGAACTCCAGCTCCTCCGAGAGGCTCTGGCAGCGATTCTCCAGGTCCACCCGCAGGAGAGTCTCCTCCCCCAGCTGCTTCTTAGCGGAGATCAGGCCAGAGTCCAGCTGCAGGGCAGAGAGAGAGGGGGGTTTCTGTGTGAGACAGCCACTGCACAGAACTATGGCGCCCTCTGGTGGCCACCAAGGCACACGCAACACATTTCCTCCAACTGAAGTGGCAGAAATCTGAAACTGAGTGCGTTTACGTGCACATACTCTAATCGTCCGGGTTCAGACTGAGAGTCACAGTGTAAATGCTCTTTTGCGTCGAAGCACGCTGTACCTCTGAGATATGGTCCTGTAGGTCAGCCAGGCTGGCTTCTAGAGAATTCTTCTCAGACAGCGCGGTCGCCAAGACGGCCTCCTTGCTGTGGAGGGAGGCCTCCACATCCTTCAGCCGGGCCTGGGTTCCGGAAAGATCCGCATCTTTTTTGGCGCAGCTGCAGAGAGAGAGGGGGGGGTAAGGGTTCGGTTAGAGTTGAAGGGTGTAAAAACAAGGGAGGCTACAGACACCCCGAGAACAAACCTTCACCACCAACCCAGTAACTTTGGGGAAAGGACATGTCGCTTTTCTCCAATGGGAGGTCAACACATTGTACCATGTGACATGTCTGAGCCAATCATGCACAAGAGCGCATTTTGAACGAATATGCCTGCAGATATCAACATGACCTTTGCTCACAGAAAAGCCAGCCAACTACCCTGTAAACTCCCCTGGAGTCAGATAGTTAGCATTATAATACGACCGTCTCGCCCAGCGACAGGGTCTTATCACGGTGAAACTAGGGCTGAAAGATAAAATCAGTGAGTCATAGTGTTTGCGGGATTACGGGAGGGAGACCGAGTACATGAACATATAAGTGAATCGCCACACCCAGCTCTTCACCAGTTTTATTTTGTTTAACCTTTATTTAAACAAAAAAAGCCTCATTGATATTAAAGGTTGTATCAGCGATTTTGGGTGGAAACATAAATGATCACATTCATCTGATTTTTCCTCACGATCCGCTAGCTGCCCGCCCCATAAGCAGGCCGTCAAAAAACCGCGTCTCTGTAGGCAGCCTATGCTCCGAGATCGTACACAAAAACAAATGGTACTACCAACCACTCAAATCCAAAATAAACAGTATTCCAACCAATCACAATGATCTGCACAAACGCTAATACTCTTATCTCGCTGAAATCTTGACGGATTTACAAACGGTTTGGTTTCTTACAAACGTTATTAACGTGGTTATAATTCTGGATGCTTGAACACTATTTTTTAAAACATAACATAATTATTCATAAGTATGTTTGTTTGGGATTTCGCTTCAGAAGTGACGTCACGTTTGTGCAGATCATTGTGATTGGTTGGAATACTGTTTATTTTGGTTTTGAGTAGTTGGTAGTACCATTGTTTTTGTGTACGATCTCGGAGCATAGGCTGCCTACAGAGACGCGGTTTTTTGACGGCCTGCTTATGGGGCGGGCAGCTAGCGGATCGTGAGGAAAAATCAGATGAATGTGATCATTTATGTTTCCACCCAAAATCGCTGATACAACCTTTAAAAGTCTCTTTAACAAGAAAGTCCTGGACAAGCCAGGCAGCATTACGATGAGCGTGTTACAGACAGACAACATATAGCAATATTACAAAACAATAAAAGTTACAAATCACAAGAGCACACCCGGTGAAATAGGCTAGCTAGTCAAAACATCGACAACATCCCTTTCTCCAATCCCTTTAACATAGTCTTAAAAACACCTAATGAGACCAGCTCCCGAAGATTTTATTAATTTTGCAATAAATTCAAAGCATAAATTCTAGTGCTTATCACTGGGTGGGGGATTTAATTATTATAATTATTTAACAGGGGACGGCAGTGACCCTGGGTACCCAAGGACAGCTACTCTGTCTGCTGGCTACTCCTTCTCCCACACCCCCAGGGCCTCAGGCAGAGGCGGGGGTACTGGTTTGCTCATTTCCACGTCCTGGAAATTCTCTATTCCCACTGTACCCTGCCTGAATATCTCCTCCTTTGAGTTTCATGCAGTCACTGTAACTCACCCATCTGCACTTAACATTGTTATTCTCTATCGCCCCCCAGGTCCGCTCGGCGCTTTCCTGGATGAACTGGACACTCTCCTGAGCTCCTTCCCTGAGGATGGTACCCCTGTAATCCTACTGGGAGACTTCAACCTCCAACCAGACAGTGCCCAGCTATCCAGTGTCACCTCACTCCTCCAGTCCTTTGCCCTCACTCAGTCCCCATCGCCTGCCACCCACAATGGTGGTAACCAACTGGACCTTGTACTCACCAGGAGTTGCGCCAGGTCTCTCCACTGGCTGCCAGTTGCAGCCAGGATCAGGTTCAAAGTTCTGACCCTGGCCTACACTGCAGCCAATAGGACAGGCCCCGCCTACCTGCAGGACTTAATCCAGAACTATGTTCCTGCTCGACCACTTCGCTCTTCTACAGCAGGGCGACTGGCACTCCCCCCCTCCGTGACAAAGGCTCTCGCTTGTCCCGACTGCGGAGTTTTTCCACATTAGCTCCTCAGTGGTGGAATGAACTTCCCATTCCTCTACGTTCTACTCCAACCCTGCCTGCATTCCGTCGAGGCCTGAAGACACACCTCTTCAGACTCCACCTTGACTGATATCCTCACCTAGGAATATCAGTTCCCTGTTCCCTGTGTTTTCCTGTCTGTTTATTATTGTTTATAATAGTATTTGGAATGGAAGTGTGGTGTTGCTGATTTGCCCACAGCTTACTGTGAACTACAGTCGACGTTCATTGCTAGGGATAGATAGCTGCTACATTATGGGAAGGATGTGCTTTGCCTTGTCTGTTCTGTAATGATCTTGATGATGTCTCTGTACGCACTTACTGTACGTCGCTTTGGATAAAAGCGTCTGCTAAATGAATGTAATGTAATGTAATATAGAGCGACAGAGGGAAGTCCTGCTTTTCCAGGAATGTGAAAGAGAAAGCAAACTACGGGAGGTGGACTCGCAGCTCACCTCATATCAGAGACTGCTGCTTTGAATCTTAGGCTCATAACGCCAGACAGCACACAGACAGGCCATTCACAAAACTGCACCAAAACTGCTTCCATTAATTTGACCGCCAGACTGATAGGGGGCGCTAAGCAGATATGGATGCCTGTATATATTACCAGTAAAACCGAACAAGCAAGGCCAGCCAATAAGGCACAGGGGGAGAACAATTTCTGATAAATGGCCGAACCAGCAAAATGAATGGAGGATTGCTCATGCTCACTTTTTTTTTAATTATTTGACATTACATATTAATAAATATTCAGTCAGAGGACAATGAAGCAGGATGTGTTTGGCTAGATTTGCAACAAATCCTGTTTATTTTTTTAACCGTCAAGAGGAAGGAAAAGTATAAACTTAAAAACAGCAGAACAGTGTTTGAGAACAAAGTGGGAAATCAGAGAGAGAGAGGTTGGTATGCTACACTGCCCGTTATAAGACCTTACTGCAGGTATAGTATAGGGGGAGGTAAACATGTTTATATCTCTAAAGGCATCTGGAGATGTACAACCAGCACAGCACACGCATGCACGCCTGGTTTGGCTGTGTAGACCTAAACTGACCTGCTAGACTGACTAGATTTCAGTCATGCAAAACAAATTAGTCTTAGCAAAAGAAATTAGCTACAACATTAACATTTCTTACAATTCCACTTCAGTCATGGAAATGTAGTTTTCAGTTAGTCATGAAAAATGCATTAAAAAAAAAAGAAGTGATATTTCAGACTTGCATTGGGTTTAATTTGATCACATTTCCATCCTATAATATAGGGCCTAATTCTGCCATTTCCATAGTTTTTGTCCCAGCCAGGCACCAGATTTGCCTTCAATTACACTCAAATGTGATTACAAATCAATTATGTTAACTAACCAATTCAATTATTAAGATTAGCCAAGCTGAGAATGCATAAACTGCTTTACAGGCAATTACTGTGCAGTCCCACAACACAAACGCAAGCCTGTGTGGCTAGTTCTCTTAACCCTCTGAAGAGTAGGTTTTTTGGGAATTCTAATTCAGTGTTCTAGAACTCCACTGCTTTCAGTTACCAGTAGTGATTGTTACATCAGCATTAGAATGTTCACTTAAGAACATTCCAATCGCATATTTGTGCTCTTACGCCTTTAAAGGGTTAAATATGTGGCGACCTGCCCCACAGGCAGGCCACATAACGCATACAGATGCTTTAAGGTCATTTGAGCTCGTTGTCGCGCGTATTGACAGGACAGCAGTTGGGAGAAATGAATGGGCCGTAGCCGTTAGCTACGCCCACGGCTATCGTGCGGTATGCAGGTACGCAGGTACAACACGCTCAGGTAATACGAGTCCCGATTACCACATCAGATATCAGGCCTGACTGCAGGGCTGCACCGTTGCGTCTCATTCTTGGCAGGCTCACTACAAACTGTGAGCGCAACTCACAAGCTACATTTGCCAGTCAAATCTATGTTCCCCGGGCCCAGCTGCTCACAATTTGGCAAACCTGCCCATTCAACATTTCAGTTACGGCAGATAATGACGAATTTCAAATAAAGAAAATCTGCATCGTGTTAATAAGTTTAAAGGGGGGAAAAAATTAAAAATTAAATAACTTACACGCACGTGTTCAACAACCTTAGCAAGAGATTGGCTGGAACAAAAACCAGTAAACACAGGGGACCCTCAGGAACGAACATGAGAACCACTGGGAAAAGCCCATGATTCTCATTAAAATAATCATCACTGTACCACTGACATGTGACCATCCTAGAATTCTACATGCAATACCATGCAGACGTGTGGGCAGGGAAAATGCCATGACTGAGCGGTTTTTTATTATTTTTTTTCTTCTTCATTTTTTATTTTTAAAATAAGGTCAAAATTTGTGTTTTAAATAAATTAATAAAACAATAGTAAGTAAATGAAGACCCACAAAGAGCTTTTGGTCTCATTGAAGGCTGCTGGCCAACTGTGGAAGCACAGACGATTTCCAATTCAAGAGCCAATTAGCCTTTTCTTTATTTTTTTTAATTTTTATTTATAAGAGAACAGTCTGGGGGTTGAGTTATCCTACGCTGTATATATTATGCATGAAGTCACATGTATCCATGCAGTCAGTGATATGGGGCAGTGGAAGGGACTGAGTAGAGTACTGACTGGGCTGAAGATGTGTAGGACTAAACAGGGTTAGGATTATTTAGACCAAAGGGAACGAGTACACACACACGCACAAACACACACACACATGCACAAACACACACGCACAAACACACACGCACAAACACACACGCACAAACACACACACGCACAAACACACACGCACAAACACACACACGCACAAACACACACACGCACAAACACACACACGCACAAACACACACACGCACGCACAAACACACACACACACACACACACGCACAAACACGCACAAACACACACACACACACACACGCACAAACACACACACGCACAAACACACACACGCACAAACACACACATGCACAAACGCGCACACACACACACACACATGCACAAACACACACATGCACAAACGCGCACACACACACACACGCACAAACACACACACGCACAAACACACACACGCACAAACACACACACGCACAAACACACACGCACATGCACAAACACACACAAACACACACATGCACAAACACACACATGCACAAACGCGCACACACACACACAAACTTCTAAGCAAACCTGGAGAGATAACAAAATGTTGATAAGTTAAAGGAGATTTATTCTGCACAGCGGAGGTTTGGGAGAGACGGGTGCAGGTTTGGAGGGTTGGTGTGATGTAGGGGATAAGGGGGTACTACCCCCCCCCCCCCCCCCCACCCCACCGAGGCCGGGAGATAAGGGCGGCTCCCACCGGTGGCTAGGTGAGGCGGTGAATGTCAGGAATGCCTCGGGAATGTCTGGAATTTCACACAGGAGCGGGAGACGCGCAGCGGGGAGGGTTAAGGGGCGTTGGGAGAGGACTGGGAGTCATTAACTGAGAGAAACCAAACCCCAGAGCTTTGAACTAAAGCCCCATTCCATCAGCTTCCTGCTTTAAACCCTATAAACCACCTTCAAAATTAACCCGCGCACGCTCGCACGCACGCACGCACGCACGCACGCACGCACGCACGCACAAAGACAGATACGCACAGGCTCGCACACACACGTGTATGCTAGGGTATGAAATTAACTCCAGCTACAAGCCAGATGCTGGTAAAATTGTGATAGGGGCTGGTAGATTTTCTACTCTAGCAGCCCCTTTGGCAGGTAACCAAACCAGGTTGTGTTATATTGTAAAAGGTAATGTGGCTGGTAAAATGTTGAAAATGGCTGGTGATTTATAGAATCCACAAGCCCCTGGGCTAGGGGGTGAAAAAGTTCATTTAATTTCCTGCACACGCACACACACGCATGCACGCACGCAAGCACACGAGGGAGGACTCACACAAGCACACGAGGGAGGACTCACGCAAGCACACGGGGGAGGACTCACGCAAGCACACGAGGGAGGACTCACACACACATCCTTGCAGACCTACACAAACTCCTCTCTGCCTGTGAGAAACAGCTGCTTCAATAAGGGACCGACACATCAGCAAACCCCAGCTGCCCTGCCACTCAAACCTGCCCCACAAAGACGCTATATTTTAAAGATCTACACCACATAGCATGAGCCGAGGCCATTTGTCCTTTACTCCGACAAACACCCCCCCCCCCCCTCCCCTCCCCTCCTCCTCAATATGAGAAAACAAACTGCTACTTCAAGACATGCTGTTATGATGGGGCTTAACAGAGAGGAACATGGTACAGGCGGATAGTTTGATATGGCAATGCCCACCTAGCTTTAACATCCGTTACCTGTGGAGGACTGTACCGTCCGTTAGTGGAGCTGTGCACCAGCCAATGGGAGGAATGATGTACATGCAAATACAGAAGCCACCCTTCCAACAAATATTCCCATGATGCAACACTCCCCCAAAGAGCTTGACTGAGTGCTAACTGTGCCAGACAAATTTCCACAACACAAACGTTTCATCACGGATTTAAAAAGAACCAAAAAAAAAGTATTCCTGCACAAAATCAAACCACCAGACAATTTCCACAACACAGACGTTTCATCAAATACAGATTTAAAAAGATAAACTGTTTAAAAAGAACAATAACAAATGTTCCTATTGCACAAAACAGAACCAAACCGCAGTGTGAGGGCAAGGCTCGTAAGTGACCGCACCGAGTGACCACCGCCTTTCCCAGCTGGATTGACAAATGCCACCTCAGCACTAACTCCCGTGCCGAGCGTGACGGGATCGGCATTTTCTCCCTCGTGCTTGGCCGTCCGTCTGTCCGTCTGTCACAATGCGAGGCTGTTCACATTCAAACAAGCCATCGATTTTGAACAAAAACAACTGCCCCCTCCGCACGCACACATGCACCCTGAAGAACCCTCAATGCAACAGAATATTGGGGGGGTGCTGAAAAGGCAGTCTTCCCAAAAGAAAGGGCATCTGTTCTGTTCCACGCAGTTTACCAACAGGTGTTTAAGCACGGTGCTCTGTTTCAGTCAATCAAACCGTTTCCCCCTCCCAACACTGGATCCATTTTTACAGAATGGGTTAACACGCCTGAGACATGTAGCCACGCCCAAGGTGCAGTGACCTGGCCTTATGACAACCTGCAAGCCCACGCAGGTAACAGCGGTTTTCAACAACGCCGGTTAAACAATGTCTTAGTTCTGGGCCGGTGAAAAATAAAGCGCTTATCGCTTACTTAGCATTCTACACACGCATGTCTTAGCCCAGCCTTAAATATCAGGAAGGAACTTCAAACGTGATGTCTTCTGGAGTGAGCTCGTGAGCCAAAGACAACAAGAGAAACTTACGCACAGCTGGAGAGAGAAATCCAGCAGTAGTCTCATAATAAGCTTTTATGGAAATCAACCACATTTACCTGCGACAGGAGTCAAAAAACAGCCAAAGGCAAGGAGCTGGGAGCACAGCTACGTTTACACACCTCGATTCTGCTTAGAGTGAGCGCCAGGTGCCAGTCACATCACCACCAATTACTGTGGGTATAACCACACGTCAGCTTCCACTGAATTATAAAATTCAAAGTTCACACCATTTCAACATATTTTTTAAAATATTTTTATAAATGTACTTTTAACATTTGAGATATTTATGAATGAATCTTCTGCTTCCCTCATACCAGAAACCCACACCTATGGAATGCTCACATTCCAGAGTCCTCTTCTGCACGTGTGCAGTTACAACAAGCAAACAGCCACCGTAGTTCAGTCTTCAGCATGCATGCCACTGTTACAGCAAGTAAACGGTTAGTCACTTCAATCCAGTTCAGACTGGTTTATGAGCAACAGCACGTATAGATGCCTTTATATTTCATTACATAATATTACAGTTCAGAATTTCCCAGATGTTCTCTCTCCCAGAGGGACTTGCTTGCATTGAGATTTATTTTATTTAAACTCTCCACATGTGCACCTCATATTCACTACAGCAGTTCACGTGCCGTAGCTTGCTTTACAGCGCGGTGGCAGTGCCCCAACCGGGAAATGAACCTGCAATCTCTCCAAAAGAGCAAAGAAAAAGCCCCGCTTCCCAACTGGCAGGGTATGAAATTAACTTTATCACCCACTGACCAGAGTGTTTTGTGGATCCTAAAAAGCACCAGCCATTTTTAACATTTTATCAACCGCATTTAATGATTACCTTTTACAATATAACAAAACCTGGTTGGTTACCGGCCAAAGTGGCTGCTAGAGTAGAAATCTTACCAGCCACAATCAAACTTTTACCAGCATTTGGTTGGTGGCTGGTGTTAATTTCGCACCCTGCCAACTACTATGGTGCACTGCTGCCAAATTTAATTTAATTTCCATTCAAATCATATGACGGTTGTATAAGAACACGGCGATTCCATACTGGTGCAGTGTACTGGTGCAGTGTACTGGTGCAGTGTACTGCTGCTAAACCAGTTACTGCGACTCCAAGCTTCCCAGTGACCTGGTGAGAGACTAATGAACTTCACATGGGGAAGACAGAGGTCTTGACCGGCCAGTGGGAGGGGGATGTTGGCTGGCTTTGTTCTGTCTACGATGACCGATCGCACCCCTACTCCCTCCCAAATTATTATCCCTTTCAATTCACTCCTGCCTGGTCATCATTCTTTCAGCTCTCTCCATAGTGGGGTAAGCCACACCTCCCCGTATCACGATTGGAGCACGCTCTGACAAGCGGGGTTAGCCACCCCCCCTCCGAGTCACAGCTGAGCCCCTCCTACCACACTGGCCACTGACAGCGTGATTGATGGGTGTCACTGCATGGAGAAATGCCAGTGTTGATTTGAAGGCTTGCGGCATATCCAAACCGGGGAACGCTGAGGAGAAGACACGAGCTTTCAGTCAAACGCTTGACACGGGCCTTAAACGGTAGAGTCCTGACATGTGGATATTCCTCATTCCAGGGCTCAAGTAAAAATGCAAAAAAAACAAAAAGGAAACGGTTCCACGTTAGGAGGATGCGTTTCCCTTAGTAACAAAATGGAGGCTGAGGGGGGAGCAATGGAGTTTAAAAACCTGAAACTCTCCTTAGTACCAACAGAACACTACAACCGCTAACAAGCTTTAGTCACATCTGTCCAAACACAGAGCTATGGGCTGGCCGCACTCCCACTTGGGGGAAATCTACTGAGTTCATTTGTATCCAATTACCTTTTCTGATCCAATTTTATTGGATTCCATTTTAAGAGGGACATGTCAGCGTGCATATGATGCGATTAAAAGGAAATGACACAAGAAAAAAAAAAAACTACATTTAAGCTCCACGTTTCTGACAAGCCAATCAAACCATCCACACATTTACAAAGATTGCGTTTGCGTAGCGTTTGAAAGTACTTAACTGAATGCATTTTAGGCCCCGTTTGCATCTCCAATTTAAAAATCAAATGGTAGCAAATGCAATGCAAACACGTTAGCTTTACCTCAAAGCTGGGGGTTAGACCAATATACTACAGATCTCTTCTCGGCGAATATACATCATAAGTTTCCTCTTAATAATCCATGCATCAATACAGTGGGTGCCATATCAGTATTTGAGTGCTATGTAGATTAAAATTTACTTCCATGAAACATGCGCATTTGTATTACCAACGGGGAGCTGTTTAAATGCTTAAACATGAAAAACAAAGAAGTTATGAACGTTAGTTATCGTGTGTGGGAGCTCACTGAACTTCAAAGGCACGTGTATTTCTTGCCATTCCTGGCTGGCTTCATATGGTTTAAGTTACTTATCGTTCACAATAAACAGCCGCTGCCCTTGTAGTTAACGACGATTTCCTCAGTGATGTCTGATCTGGTTTCAAAAACGTTTCCAAAATTCACACCCCCTCGTACGTTGTGATATGCATTGTAATTGTGACACCCCTCACCCCCGTATAGACTATACTGTATTGGAATGCGTAGTCTAGCAACAGGCACTTGACGATGCCCAGCCTATCCAGCTGCAGGTTTGATGTATGCGCTCACAAGGGATGACAAGTATTAGCATAGCAGCTCCTCTCCATAATACACTAGCACGCAGGGCTTCCATTCGCAGGTTCCAGGAGACGTACAGCCCACTTGAGGCTACAGAAACATCTGGCAAAGAGTTCACATGCTGGTGATCAGAATCAGTCACAAACGCACAGCTGCATCTGCCGCTCGATTACGCAATTTCACAGATGTTTCCGCCCCAACTGCAGGAATAAGAAAATAATAAAAATCTGAAGAATAACACACACACACACACACGTCCCCCAGCATGGCTGTTGTCCACACACACGCACACACACACACACGTCCCCCAGCATGGCTGTTGTCCACACACACACACACACACACACACACACACACACACACACACACAAAGATAAGTCCCCCAGCATGACTGTTGTCTACACACACACACACACACACACACACACACAAAGATGAGTCCCCAAGCATGGCCGTTGTCTACGACAGTGCTCTTACCACAGCAACGCTGCTAGATCTGATGACTGGCCACAGCTGGTTTAAAACAGGCTGTTAATTAGCGCTGAATATTAAAGCAGAAACTAATCAAAATTTCCACCGCTCCAAGTAATAACATCCAGCACGGCAAACTGCAATCTGGTTTACAGCTCGTCCTCACCATCAGAAATACAGCTGGGTACACGCAGTGCCATGCTAACGCTAACTGGAGAAAAGGCGCAGGGGAGCATGTCATTAACCCTTTCAGGCGCAAGATCAAATATGTGATTAGAATGTTCTTAAAGCCGGAGTACGCAACTTTCTCAATGGTTGCATTTGTTGCCAAAACATTTCAAAGTCGTGACATCCCTTGGCCCCGCCCACAGAGAGAGAAACACACCCCCAACCCCACTGCCTCATCGTGAAAGTGCAACCGGCCCATCTCTTCAATCGGCTTGCGTCATGATGAGCCACTGTTTTGAAAACTACATTTTGGGCCAAATAGCTGGTTTTAGAATGCAGAGTTTGAGGGTATAAACACAGTGTATGTGATGCTGGATTTCTCTCTCAACAGTTCTTTCTATGATTGCTACCAACCGAGCATGACCGTTCCCCGTTTAACTGAACATTCTAATGCTAATGTAACCATCACTACTGGTAATCGAAAGCAATGGAGTTCTAGAACACCAACTTAGAATGTTAAAAAAACAATCCAAAAAACCTACTCTCAATAGGGTCAAGTTGTGTACAGGAGATGTCCACAGAGTTCTGCGGACCATATGATTCTGAGTTTAAACAGCGACAGCCAAATGAACGTCTCAGAAATAAGCATGCCTTCATTAAGTTTTATTTATTTAAAATCCAAATTAAACTTAAAACTGGTCGGGTTGACCGCATTAGTGCCAATATACCAAGACTAAACACAAAGTGCGGTTTTTGCGAGCAACTCCAAGAAGGTCTGAGTGGCTTATCTTGTGGGAAGACTAGCTTTGGAGCCCACAGTCTCAAGTTTACTGCCTTTCAGTCAATCAGATGAGGGTAATAAAATTACCCAGCGGTACGATCACAAGCCTAACTAATTGCGGGCTTCGATACATTATAGGTGCTCCTCGTGGACATAGTCATGAAAGTGGGGAGGGGCGGGGGAGGAAAAACGCTCACAAAAACGTCTCATGTGACCGCCGTTACAGGGCCCCAACATTCCACATAGTATTCCCTCTGAAAACAACCGTCATGAGGGAGGGCTCACGCTCACACGCACACGCACGCACGGCGTGCAGCAGTATGAGTATGACTCGAGTCAGGCAATGGCCTTTCTGCAAGGCAACACGATTACCCAAGCAAGAGGCTACATTAAGATCAGCGCCACGGGATTAAAGAGATTACACAGCGAATGGCAGACTTGTGCCTGCAACTCAAGATCTGTGCATAGTCAGCATACATTACTTCTAAGGGACCAGCTTATTGAACAAAAACAAAAGTGCTTCTTTTTTTTGAAAGATTGTCGCTGCAGATACCAAAGTTCAGTACAGAAGACTTAAAGACCTCAGCCAGCCTGTAAATATCACACGTACTGGAAACAGAGTATCCTTATCCTAGTGGAGATAGGAAGCTTGCCATTAAAATCCTACACTCTCAGAAATAAAAGGTACAGTGGAGGTACTTTTTTTTTTAAGGAACAAATTTCCCAAAATGTACCCTGAAAGTACAATAATGTTCTATTTGGGTACTAATAAGTACCTTTTACAAGCAAAAAAAAAGAAAAAAAAAGAAATTACAAATGAATTATGTATTGCTGGCTAAGGATACAAGTTTATGTACCTATAGGGTACCACCCCAGGGAAAAGCCTTTGTACCTTTTAAAGCACTTTTTCGTACCTTTATTTCTGAGTGTAGATGTGCCCACTTCACATAATAAGTTCGAGCAAGTAAAACCTCCCTCAGCATTGGAGGAAGTCTGAGGGGGAAGGGCCAAGTGACCAAACCCTCGCGTGCAATAACAAAAAAGGACCCGCAATGTCAGTATGGGAAATGCAATTTTTTGGGAAAGAATTTTTTTTAGGGGGTATGAACTCTCCTGAAATCATAAGGAATTAACAATAGCATGTTTTCATACGTGTATGCGTTACATTTTCTTTTTTTTTGGGGGGGGGGCAAACATGGGTTGAGAATTAAGTTGCAAAAAACTCCAGAAGTCTCTCCAAAAGTTTCCAGACGAAAACTAGGCTGTTGTGCGTCAAAAGTGCCGTACTTTTCCTGCAACTGTTATCCAACTTTAACGGCTAAAATTCCCAGATAGGGCCAAGGAGAGAGGCGTTCCCTTTCTGCGTTCAAACGCCGTCCCCTCCCATACCACTTCCACATATGACAAACCTCCCTTTTTTCATATCCACCACAACGGCGACACTTCCCTATGTGATGTGCGCGAGAACAACCCATTCAATCATATCCAACCGTTCAAACCGAAAGCTGTTTATTTGTCCCAAAGTGCTGTGTCAGTGCGGAACGAAAACCAGGCAAGGATCGGATTTTAAAAAAATAGCATAACGATGTGAATTCCATTGAAAAAGTCAGGAATTAAGGTGCATGCCCCTCCCCCGCTCGATAACAAGGTGTGGCACTGGGAAAGGAAATGAATCGATAACATTTATCTAGTAAGCCCAATACAAACTTGCGGTTAGAGTACATAAACAAGGACAAATGCTCTCGTTGCAATCAATGTTTCATATTTACTAAATTAAGCTGCGTAGCCTGATTAGCCCAATTAAAACACGTCCATAAAATAGTTCAAACAAAACACTTCCTGATAAGTTTTACATTTGTTTCCAACTTGAAAACAGTGTAGCAGCATGGATTAGAGGCATTCGTTTGGAAACTGCCACGGCTATTAGGCTACTGTAAAATCATCTGACCAGATGTATCCATTTCATTCGATACAGTGACAACTTGAAACACGAGGTGAATTTAAACGGCTCGTGTTTAAATTTAAACGGATAAAATGTAGTCTACAGGCTAGCGTGGCGTGTTGTTCAGCTCAAATAAACGGGTTTGATCATTTTTCAACATGGGTGCAAAACTTACTTTTGCAGTAGCTGCTCGTGCTCGGTCCTGAGCTTTCCCAGTTCGATCTGCAGCCTCGCGCGCTCCTTGGCGGTGTCATCGAGGGATCTCCTGGTGTCCGCGAGCTCCGTCTCATACAGTGATTTTAAGCCCGTGACCTCGCGGCTCCTCACCTCTTCCTTCTCCGAGATCTGCAGGTGGAGAACGCTGTTCTCTGACTCGAGGCTCCGGACCTTGTCGATGTAAGTGGCCAGCCGATCATTCAGGTGGCTAAGCTCTTCTTTCTCCTGCAGCCTGGATATCCTCGTGGGGCTCAAAGGAGTGCTCGTGGCACTGGTGCGGGTGCTCATTCTCTGCCCGGCCGGAGTCGAAGTTGCAGTCGCCATTATAACGAAAAATGCAGATTCTAAGAAACGAAATGCTACCTCCTATAATCGCAATGCCGGTAAGAAACAGAATAGTCTACAAAATAATTTTTAAAATTCCCTCTCTTACTATTACAGGGAAACGAATGCAAGGGCAGGATAAATGTTGTTCGGTAAGATGAGACGTTTGTTAGCTAAATATATCTAGGATACCTCGGCGGAGAAGGGGGGGATTCGTTCTACAAACAAGCTGGACGAAAAGCGAAACCCCGGCTAAAATATCGCAAAGCTAGCAACGGCAAGCTAGAAAAACGCAAAGAAAAGACAAGAAAGCCGCAAAGCTCATAGAAGCGCCTATTACTTTGTCTCCCAACCGAATGAAAGAAAGGGTTTGACTAATATGGCCGTTCATGAGTATGTAGCAGCAACGTGACCACGGCGGACCAATGACGAGGTGTAACGAAACGCGTCCTTTCAACCCAAGGATCAGAGACAAAATTCAAAATAGAGAGGAATGCATCATGTATTGCGCCAAAATCGCCACCACACGTGGGGTTTGTCAAATAAGATGCTTTTTCTTTGTTTTTGTTTATCTTATTTATTTATTTGTTTTGCTCATCTGCCTCATAAATCTTTTTGTTTTGTTTTTTGAGCCAAGAACACGTCTATTTGTTCTTTACAATGAGAAACATTGAATAATTGAATCGTTGTGTCGCGATAAATAAATAACTTTGCCTTCAATTTGATAGAATACCAGTTGATTGAATCTTAAAAACCTATGGGATTAACCGGGGCATTCGCGCAGCTTAAAGAAAACAGTAAAGCTGTGGTTTGCAAGGTCAGAGTCCTTTGCCATATGGTGAATTTATGCCAAAGCTCACAACAACGGCAATCGCGAGACTCAGAGAGGTGTGATGTTACTATAATCAGATTTGCTCCTTGTAAAGTGGTAAATATTATCGAATGATACACACGGAATTTCACCCGGAAGCCCTGGAAAAACCATCACCCTTATTTCTGCATTAACTAGAATTATGATTCCAGATACAATTCTAATAAATTAAGCTGTATTAAATAAGTATGTAGGCTATATTAAACAAATATGATTTAACACCATTTTTACGTGCACCATGGACAGAAATGCTTTAAAAGTATGCTTTGTCACATTTTAATAAACTAGTTGACTAGAAAATAGCCCTGTAGTAAAATTGAACACGTGTTACGTACATTTGCAAATTAATAACAAAACTATGTTATTGTCTAATGCTACATTGCTATTTCAGTATCAGGTGTGTTAGAAAACAAATTAGGTTACAAAGTTATGTCCAATATCTTACCACTGGTAGCATTATTTTTTTCATGATTGTCTCACAAATGCATATTCATATTGACTTCTTATCTTCACTCATAGTTTATGCGCTTAAGGCAGAAATTTGTTTGGCATTCAGCTTTCATTAGGCCTATTGGAATTCAGATATCTGAATCTGAGGTGTGGAAAATTTAAATGATGCCAACTTGATATCGCAAAGCTATGGGTAAAACTAATATCTAAGCTATCTTATCTGCCGTTTTATTACAATTTACTGACGTATAATTAGCATCATAAAACGGGACCTCAACAAGCACACATTCACTTTTCGTTTGTGAGATGAGTAGCCTAAATTAGGGACATCATTCTAGCCTAGGGTGCATTTGCCTAACTAAACATAAGGACTGTGGTCATTGCTCAGTCTTGTACAATTTAAGTATATGGATTTGTTGCGTCATATTAATTATACCAATACTTTAATTTAAAAAATGCAAAAAGTACATTTTGCTAAAAAATAAAAACAAGACAAAACAGTCTCGACATTCCCAGAAGCTTTTCAGGGAACAGGAAAAGTTCGTTTTTCCTGGTGTTGGGGAAACACGAGTAACACGTAAAGTGCTATATACAGTATGTTAAAGTGAAATGGAACACCATTACAAATAGCCATGACAGTTGATGATCACAACTGATACATTATCTGTAGAAATATTTTATTGATCTTATTTGAACTAAAGAATATAGTTCTTTTTAAGGTGCATCAGGTTCCAGTACTTGTTCTTTATGCAGTAATGTGCCATATGTTCTGGAAAGGGGGAGGAGTTATAAATAATTTTTATAAAGACAATTTGCAATGCTTTTGTGTTTTTTATTTTTTTCATTTTATTTGCACACGTAAACAAATTTTTTAAAAACACGACAGCAGAGTGGAAACACATGGCAAGGACAGTGCAGGGTCGGTAAGAAACCTTAGAGGGCTTATCCAGTTACTTCCCTTATTCATTTATATTATACATTTCAAACAAAAAATACTACGTAAGGATGAGTAAGAAAGAGAAATGAAAAAGGTTATTCTGTAAAGTGGTGAGAAAATGATAAATAAACATTTCATAGAATAAAAATGCTTTACAAGTGACATACAATGAAACAGTGATTATGGGTAGTTAAGCAAGAATATAGAGAGTATATTGGAGCTACACTGAATTGAATGGCCTGGGCCTCCTGTACACCAGCGTCTTCCTTGAGAGCTACACACACAGTTCCCCATCACAGACTCACACTCTTTGGGCCATAAACAGCTGATCTGTAGCCTGGGAGGATTCACAGGCCTGTATTGGAACGGCCAATCAGACTTCGCCTCAGGGCACGGTCAAAACAAAAAAACATGCGAGTTCAAAAATTGTGCCTTTTGATGATAGCGGTTGCCATGGCATCCCTGGGGTCATGGGGTCAAGCCTGTAGGCTTGACCGTCTACCAGTGGGACCAATTAGACACAGTTCAGCCGCCCAGTCTGGGCTGCGTATGGAGGCTGCTCTGCTGCAGGGCCTAGTCGGGACCGTGGTGCACCTGGTCAGGTGAGTTTTTTGGGTGCCCAGAGGGTTTTACATGACATTACATTACAGGCATTTAGCAGACGCTCTTCTCCAGAGCGACTTACACAACTTTTTAGCATTTTATTTTTTACATATTATCCATTTATACAGCTGGATATATACTGAAGCAATTCAGGTTAAGTATCTTGCTCAAGGGTACAACGGCAGTGTCCTACCTGGGAATCGAACCTACAAGGCCAGTTCCTTAACCATTATACTACACTGCCGCCCACGGTTGTATCCACACTGTGGTTGTACCCTTGAGCATGCAACTGAAAATTTCAAATAAGTAACTGACGCCCAGCTGTAAATAACAATATTTTTAAATATTGGCCTACATATACTGGCCTGTAAAGCAAACTTTTGTGCCTGTCTGCATACAATTTGTTTCTATATATTAGCTGTCTCAGTAATATTAGCCTTCATTTTGTTTTTCTTGTTTCAGAGTTTATTTGTGGTGTACTAAGTGCGGTGTTTTGCTAAAGTAAGGGATTACTGTGTAAAAAGTCTGTGCACAACTGATCTAGTTAGGCATACTTATTTCCTTTATTTAAAGAAGTCCATCAGCATAAGCTCTCCACGCAGCATGCCCATTAAGTAGTGAAATTATCTATTATAATTTCACTACTTATCAAAGATCAATGTAAAATACAAATGTAAAAACTTGAAAGAACTTCATTTCTGACATTCAAAAAAGAGAAACCCAAACAGGTCAGTTTTATTCCATCATATGCACATGTTTGAAAACTTAGCGTGTGTAAAACCTTTTAGCACACGCAAAACCAATAACATGACCACTGATTGGTCATGGTATTTGTTTTGCACCAATCATTGGTTGTGTTATTAGTTTTGCACATGCTCAAGGTCTTAGTCAATCAGGCCCTGATTACCTTATAATCAAGATTACATTACATTTACATTACATTTATTTAGCAGACGCTTTTATCCAAGCGACGTACAGTAAGTGCGTACAGAGACATCATCATCATTACAGAACAGACAAGGCAAAGCACATCCTTTGCATAATGTAGCAGCTATCCCTAGCAATGAACGTTGACTGTAGTTCACAGTAAGCTGTGGGCAAATCAGCAACACCACACTTCCATTCCAAATACTTATTATAAACTATACTATTATAAACCATTCCAAATAATATTATAAACTATGCTATTATAAACCATTCCAAATCTATTATAAACTATACTATTATAAACCATTCCAAATACTATAATAAACTATAATAAACAGACAGGAAAACACAGGGAACAGGGAACTGATATTCCTAGGTGAGGATATCAGTCAAGGTGGAGTCTGAAGAGGTGTGTCTTCAGGCCTCGACGGAATGCAGGCAGGGTTGGAGTAGAACGTAGGGGAATGGGAAGTTCATTCCACCACTGAGGTGCTAATGTGGAAAAACTCCGCAGTCGGGACAAGCGAGAGCCTTTGACACGGAGGGGGGGAAGATTGCTGTCAACTAATATTTAACAGTAAATCAACAGATATAAAGTAATTTATATCCCATCTACTGTTTCAAAATTTTCAAGAAACCCCTATGACTCTCCCTCCAAAGACTCCCTTGTGAAAACAAAATTGAGAACTTGTCTTCCAGTGTAACAACAAAATCTATGATGCGATTAATATTTTGTGAAAACAGAGCTGATGTGCTGGTGGTGAAACACAAAAGCCTACAAAAACACGCGTGAAACTTAGTCAAATTCAAATGGCTGCCCTTCCTCGTATTGACTCTGATTCTCTTTAATATGGAGAGAGAGTGCGGGACCATGCTTTGATAACCAAGCACACAAATACATCACACAATGAATCTGAAAGACAGCTGGACTGAAATGCTCCAATCACATCAGCCGTAGTTTGTCTGAAAAGTCGGAAAAAAAAAATGATCAAGGGAAAACTAAAAAGAAAAATACAGTCCACCATTTCTCCCTGGGTACCCTTCTTGCCAGTGTCCGGTCCTGAATGTTCTGCATAGATTAAAGAGATAAATCCATTCACACCTATCTGGGATTAAAGATATAAATCCATTCACACCTATCTGGGACAGAAAACTGCTGTTTGCGTTTCATCACTTCACACATCGCTGGTCACCTTTATTGCGCAAATGTCACCTCTCTCTGAAGCTCGTGCTCCTGGAGGCAAATTCATGAGGGGACAAAAATGTGTCTAATTCCTCTTCAGCGGGTAGGAGGACAGGACCGAAGAGATCAAAACATTACACAAGAATACGCTGCTCATTTTAAAATCAAAACCCGTGACTATCATGCTCCCCAAGATTATTTTATTTTACTGAATAGGATCACGTCAAAGCTTTGTTCTGCTCAGTTTTTTTTTTTTTATGAACAAGTTGATCAGGAAAAATTCAGACTTCTGCAAGCTTTTGGTTTAGTAGCTACAGTTTGGGGCGGTTCAAACAGTTCAACAAACCCCGCTATTAAAACCACTCTTCTTGGTTTAAGCTATAATCTTGGTGGTGTACAGTTAATGCTGACACCCTGTCCTCTAATTTTACTGTAGAATTGCTGGATGCCCTTCCAGCAGGAGCGCTGATTGCAGTTGCTTTGCCGTTAGCCTGCTTACTTAAAAGCCTCCTTTCCTGGAATTCCGGTCGCGCTGTTCCCGTGCCATCGCTGTATGTGCGCGAGACCGTGTTCACCGCGTGCAGAAGGACGACTGTGATATGCGGTGATTTTATTTAGTCATTACTACCGCCCGGCCCGCCTCCATCAGCAGGGCGCCAGACAGTAGTGGCGCGCTGGTACTTTTCTAAACCCGGAAAGAATCTCAATAATTTCCTCCCTCGTGAGAGAAATGCAATTCATCGACGCGGAATGGAATTCCCCAACCCCGTCATCACCCCTCTCAGTATGTTGTTTTAATAAAGACTTTTTAAAAATCGTGTCAGGTTGAGTCCACCCTCCCAAATACATAAATAAATAAATATTGAAACGTGAAAATTACTTCAACAAACAAGAGACTCACAAAAATAATTTTGAATGCAATTAAAATGAGAACATCTGGGATGAAGGAGTGCTGTGCATATTAAATTATAGCCCATTACTATACCTGCTGTGTTATTTATTTTGATCACTCTTCACAATAGAACACACCTGGAAGGTACTAATGACGTACATTTAAAAATCATATGCATTACAATTCTAACAGTTCTGGCTCTACACCCTTGCTGAGTACACACACTAGATTGCAGAGTGGATATCAAAGGGCTCAGGTGAGGGAGGGGGGTACCTCAATCAAGTGTGACAGCCATTACATTTAATTTAGCAGACGCTTTTATCCACAGTGAATTACAATATAAGACCAGTTCTCTAACGATTACGCTACGCTACCCCGTACCTGCCTGTCTGTATTACACCAGAAAGCTTGCCATGCATCAGCCCAGACGGAGATGGAGGGAATTCCTTAAGCTAATTAAAGTGGGGGGATAATTAGATGAACAGACTGAGAGCCAGATTGGGAATTTTGCCTGAACACAAAGGAACCCCCCCCCCCCCCCCCACTCTATTAACTAAGCACAATGCAGTCCCTATAATGACCACGTTGGGTCAGGGCTACAGGTTATTGGTTCATTCAAGGACGGTGTCTACTACTGCACAGTGTCCCCGCTTCAATGAGGCACTGATTTTGTTTGGTATAGAGGGAAGACTGCTCCCTACTGGCCCTCAACATTACACTCTGCTTTTCCTGAGAAAATCCCAGCCCTAATTAGCATCAACACTAACCCAGCACAGCCCTGTTTAGCTAACTAACCATATCCCTGCATACCTTCAGCAGTAATGAAGTCCATCCAACCTGCTTGTCTTTGGACTGTGGGAGGAAACCGGAGTACCTGGAGGAAACCCACGCGGACACGGGGAGAACATGCAAACTCAACACAGAAAGTTCTTCACTCCACACACGAGCTTCTTGGTGCGAGGTGACAGTACACCACCATGCCACCCCACTAATGAATAACTACTAAGTAACAACTACAAAATACAAGAGTCAGTGTCTAGGTTTCTGGTCCTGCACCTGGAAACTTTTTTTTTTTGGACATGTACAGTGATGTGAAAAATAAAAGTGCACACTCTTTTAATTCTACGGTTTTACACATTCGGACAGAACTAATGGATGTGTTGACCAACATCCCAGGAGCAGACTCTGGCAATTTATTTACCAACGTGTATACACGGAAGCATTTCAAGGGCAGTCCACTTTGAACTCTGAACTCTTCCTGATTCATTCACCTTTATGGACAACAGTTGGCTGAAACCCAATACGTGAGGTCACACCCAGAGAACATAACCACCCATTACTGCCCCACTCCCTGGGCAGTGCTCCCCGGTGATTGACTCGTCTACCCCTCCCAATGTCCAGGCGCCCGCTATCATGCCGTGAGTTAGCCTGCCGTCGCGGCCTTGAAGACGTGACGCTTGACGACACTCATTGGTTCCCAAACATTAACAAGACGGTGGAAAGCAAGTGAGATTGTAAACGCACATAAACACACGGGAGAGATAATTAGACGATATGGAAACGACAGGACAGAACATTAAAGATAAAGACGTTCCAGTTTCCTCCCGTATTATTCCCTCAGGCCCATCTCTCTTACTAGGCCTCTCAGCGCTCACACCGGAAGGACTGACCCGTCTGACGGTGCGAGTGTGAGTTCCAGCACGCCACAACACTAACCTGCATCTAGTCCACACCAAACCCTAACAGTAGATAGTATACCTCCCAGGTCACATGGTGCCCTCCTATGAACCAGGATTACCACTGTGTAAGAGAAGCAGGGTTACTGAGTTAGCTGGATAACTGCACTGTGTAAGAGAAGCAGGGTTACTGAGTTAGCTGGATAACTGCACTGAGTTAGCTGCATAACTGCACTGAGTAAAACACGGAACCCACCAAAATCTGGAACATTAACTGAAGTAAAAAGAGCTGTTTCAAGTTTTACTCAGTGCAGTTATCCAGCTAACTCAGTAACCCTGCTTCTCTTACACAGTGCAGTTATCCAGCTAACTCAGTAACCCTGCTTCTCTTACACAGTGCAGTTATCCAGCTAACTCTGTAACCCTGCTTCTCTTACACAGTGCAGTTATCCAGCTAACTCTGTAACCCTGCTTCTCTTACACAGTGCAGTTATCCAGCTAACTCAGTAATCCTGCTTCTCTTACACAGTGCAGTTATCCAGCTAACTCAGTAATCCTGCTTCTCTTACACAGTGCAGTTATCCAGCTAACTCAGTAACCCTGCTTCTCTTACACAGTGCAGTTATCCAGCTAACTCACGCCAGATGTAGAGAGCTTTTTTTCTTGGAGGGAATCCGACCAGGACACTGGGGTTAAGACCCCTGGCCTGCTGCTCTGAAAAGAGCCATGGGATCTTTAATGGCCACAGTGAGTCCAGTGAGTTCAGGACCTCGGTTTAATGTCTCATCCATAGGACAGAAGCAATAGCAGAGCCTCTAACTTCCTGTTTGGGAAGAGGATGTGGCTAAGGGCTGCCGTGGGATTTCTCACTGAAACGCACATCCTCTTCTCCACCTGCAGTCAGGACCATTTCCACATAAGGAAATAGACTAGGGCCGTGTCCGAATCAGCACCCTTCCATACTATACTATTATTAGACCAGGGCCGTGTCCGAATCAGCACCCTTCCATACTATACTATTATTAGACCAGGGCCGTGTCCGAATCAGCACCCTTCCATACTATACTATTAGGAGACCAGGGCCGTGTCCGAATCAGCACCCTTCCATACTATACTATTATTAGACCAGGGCCGTGTCCGAATCAGCACCCTTCCATACTATACTATTATTAGACCAGGGCCGTGTCCGAATCAGCACCCTTCCATACTATACTATTAGGAGACCAGGGCCGTGTCCGAATCAGCACCCTTCCATACTATACTATTATTAGACCAGGGCCGTGTCCGAATCAGCACCCTTCCATACTATACTATTATTAGACCAGGGCCGTGTCCGAATCAGCACCCTTCCATACTATACTATTAGGAGACAGGGCGCAGTAGATAGGGCTCTGATTCGGACACAGCCCAGGGATACTAAAATCTGGCCCCAGAGGCCAGTAGCACTGCTGGTTTTCATTCTTCCCCTCTAATCAGGACTGATTTAAACCTGACACAGGAGAATTAAATCTTTGGCCAATCAGCAGCATTAATCAATCAATCAATTAACTATCAGGTAGAAAAGGAGACCAGCAGTAGTACTGGAAGCCAGGGGGTATTTCACAAAGCAGGATTACTGAGTTAGCTGGTTAACTGTACTGAGTTAAACTCGGAACAGCTATTTTTACTTCAATCCATGTTCCAGATTAGGGAGGGTTCCAGGTTTTATTCAGTGTAGTTATCCAGCTAACCCAGTAATCCTGCTTTGAGAAATACCCCCCAGATTTGTGTATTCCTGGATTATATTCAATGGCTTTTATCTGACACAATGGCACATGTACGGCTGATTATACAATCGGAGAACGCCCCCTTCTCCCCACACAACATATCAGAGAGGAGTTGGGTTAGTGTGAGCCTGCTCTTGCCCGTTTGCGTACACTTTTCCGTCCTCATTCCACAGGGAGGTGACTCATGGTTAAAGGAATCTTTACTTTCTCTTGTTGTTCTGCACTTTTTACATTAGTAACATAGTATTGTGCCGTTCCAGCCTGCAGTGCAGTGGAGCGCACAGCCTGTCCTATCGAGGTAGCCAGGTGCGCCTGTGTCAACCTGTTGCAACCACCATGTGCTCGCTCCCTCTCTTTGGGTGTCCCAATACTCGGAAAACTCCACTACCACCTCCTCTCCTCTGTGTTCCAGAAACCAATCTTTCTGTCCTAATCATATGTTGCTGATTACATACGTTTACAAATTAATGTCTTGACGCAAACTAGTGTCAGGTACATTGTATACTGTACATGCAAATTATTAACATTATTAACAACATTAGAATTGCATTGGTTTCTAGGAGAGATATCCCACTTGTATATGATTCTCCCATTTTTACAATCACCTCGATTATGCTGAGAAAAGGCTCTAAGCACAGATACCATTTCATCATATTCAGGACCATTCAGTAAAAATAATATTAAATGTTTATGTTTGTGAGTGTGTGTTAGTCTCATGAAAACCCACATTCCCTTTAAATCTGTCTAGTCTAAAATATATATAACTCTTTATTTTACATTGTGAGTTGTTGTAGATTCTGTCTTATTAAATAAAAGGTGTGTTAAATGGAAACTAGTGACACTTTCCAGTCATAAAAATAAATGAAAATTGTGTGCATTAGCTGCTGAGTTTTTCCCCCTAATCAACATATCTCAGTTCATGTTTGTCTCAATAGTAATACTAAATATTTTCTGAGTTTATGCAAAATGTAGTGATAATTACGACTCATGCATGCTCGGCAAATTTGACGTGCATGTCTCCCCCTGCTGGTGAGGAACGGAACAGCAGGCATATCCGGTACTGTCCAGCAGATGTATTTAAAGGGTAAGTTCGTTATTTTGGACCTTGGACCCTATTTGCGGTCCGTCTTCCATGAACCTGACCCATGAAGTCCATTTTTTCGCTGATCGGTCCAGTATTGAGTTCGCTACAGATTTCCTGTAGGCTCTCACTGGGCTACAATAGAAGTCAACGGGGCAATTAGAAATGTTATGGAAAAACAACGATAAATGTGCTTTCATGTACAATAAATGAGACGGGAAGCTCAGGGTGTATTGTTACCGGTCTTATTTTTACTGAATGGTCCTTTAATTGATGGCGCGTCATAGACGTTCTCATGGCCCTTTCAGTATTGAGAAAAAGGCAAAATTATTATTCACGTAATCAATTGTCCACATGTCCAGGTGTGCATCAAGTTATCTCCCACTAATGGCAGAATTATAAGAGCACTGCAATTTTTATTTAGGTATCTAGGCCTTTCTATAGGTATCTACTCTTTAGCAAGTGAGTTTTTTTTTGTTTTTTCAAGGAGGGCTTAGGAGTAGAAATAATCTATGCTGCAATGATGTTCTCTGCCAAAGCATTCCATAGTTTAGAAGCCAATTTAAGGAGACCAGGTTTTGAGTAATGTGTTCTCTAGTTTGATTGAGTTAAAGGTGCAGTAGCAGGATTTCATGCTTCATCAGCTACATACAGGTGGGATAAAACATGCCTTTCTGACCTCTCAGACAGAAGACGGAGAACAACGCAATGGCAATCCTCCCAACATTTTTAAATAATAGGCCATACATCATTCTAGACACATGTATTAATCGTAAGCGACACGTCTGCAAGCCGATGCTTTCCATCTCTGCTGTTGAGCCAGAAGTCAGAGACACACAATGCATTCCTCACAACTTACCTCAGATGAGCGAGAGGGGTGTTTACATGCCGTCAGAAGCCTGTGGCGACACATTTAACATGAAGGGATGTGAACACACATAAAATGGGTGTGTACCGAGGACTCCTCTGTTTGCATACCTTCTTAAGTCCACAAGCCCCTCACTTCCTGGAGAGGAAGAAAATGTGTTTACAAGGATGGACACAGGATTGTGCCGTTTACCAAGTCCCTTTATTACTTACAATTATACATATTTATTCTATAGCCTCGCTTTACAGTTGGATATTTACTGAAATTGATACTGAGACCAAGAGATTCACCCAGTGCTAAATCCCACTGACACCAAACATGTAAGTATACACTACATATCAAAGTTGTACTCATAATGCAAGAGACTAAACTATCACTCCCAGTCCCAGAAAGCACATCCATAATCTGTTTCACCAGCCTAACCTTTTTCTTCATAAATCACAGCATTACGTCAGTGGCAGGCAACCCTGGTCCTGGAGTGACAGGATGTTCCTGTTTTTTGCTCCATCCAAAACATAACTATTAATTATCAGGCTTAATGAGTGCAAGTGAGCGTGTGGACTTGATGACGTGCTAACCGGACCGGACAGGTAAGCCAGGGAGAGTGGCCATAGCGAACCGCAGGATGGCAACGCTCCAGATGAGATTTGGGATACTGCACGTCACTAAACAGTATGCAGTAAGCAGTATACAGTACGCTAGAACACAGTACACAGGACACAGTATATAGGGCTCTGATTTGGACACAGTCATTGTTTCAGAGATGCGTTGGGAGCCTGGAGCCGGGCCGGCGGTATCCCGGCAACCCCGCTGACGGCAACAGCATTCCCAGCAGCCCGAGTGCGGAGGTGCAGGCGGCTGGCCGCACACCTGTCCTCCCTGGAACATGGACTGAAGTAAAAAGCTGTTCCGGGTTTTACTCAGTGCAGTTATCCAGCTAACACGGTAATCCTGCTTTGTGATACAAGCTCCTGGTTCGGGTGCAGGGTTTTTGTTCTAGCCTAGCACTACAACGTCCGATTCATTCAACTAATTAACTAATGGTCTTCAAACAAGATCTTGAAAAGTAGAATCGGGCGTCTTAGTGCTGGACTAAAACAGAAACCAGCACCCACATCAGCCCTTCTTAGATAGGATTGGACACCCTGTCATATGGGATGATAGAAAAACAGAAAGGATTCGTAACCGAGTCATTGGTGTTCTTTCCATTGATGAATGACAATCGCTGTCGTTCTTATTTGTGGAAGGTCGTGCAAGGCTTTCATGAATGGGAGAGAGAGAAAAAGAACCCAGAGAAACATTCATGGTAAATGACGCTTGGGACACATACACAAAGAAAATTTATTTTGATTTCAAAAACTTATCCTGCATCACAAAAGTATTCAAACCTTCCTACGTTTGTAAAACCAAAGTTGAACCGTATCTGGTTCGCTAAGATGGTTGCAGAATAAATCAAAGCACTTCCTGCTATTCAAGCGTCATACTTGGCAAATCCTTACAGGACTTTATTTTTACTGGTATAGGGGAAAAAAGAAAACAAAAACAGAACCATGAGAATTTTTGAACTAGAAAACAGGCGTGTCAGTGTGATGCTACAAGGCCAGGATCTCTCATGTTAGCAAGTGCACCATGTTATAGCCTTCTGATTAGCATCTTTGAATACATGAAAAAAGTTAACGGATTCGGACGCACACACGTCCACACAGACAATGATACGCTTTTGTTTATCAGACTCATTTCAATATAAAGATAAAACCTACACCTTCAGCTAATACAGCGTTAGAGTTAGTGCGTTAAGTGTCTTTTGTTAAGCTCAGCGCCAGCCTATACAAGCATCTTCAAGGAGACGCAACAGGGTGGAATGCATCCAAGTAAAAGATACGAAAGGAGGCGCAAGCTGCTGAAAAGGTGAAGCCATGGTTACGGCCGTTTCTCAAAAACGATAAGCGTCCAACTGGTGTCTCTGGAGGGCTTTGATCACCTGAATTTAACAATGGAGAAGGATAGGCTTCATGATAAACAAACATGGCTGGAGACATAACATGCTGTTAGCGACTCGCCAATTTGAATAAATCATAGTGTTGTCGCTACGAAGAACGAAATCTGTTTGCTAAAGTTGGCGTTTAGCAGCACGCGATAGCTCCACCTACTGGAGCGCAACGCAGCAACTTCCTCTGTCCCCGCCCAACTTCCTTTTCGCAACTAAATTGATAAACGCGTCGCACGCAACCCCCGGAGGACCGGAGGCAGAGACGGGCGCGCACACGCAACAAGAGTTTGACGGCGCTGGGAGGCATGGCGCGCTTTCAGAACACCTCCAGGTCGTTGGCGTTGTAGACCACCGGCGTGTCCTCGGTGCCGTGGGCCAGCTCCGGCTCGGGTTCGGGCTCCAGCTGGCCCGGCTCCTGGGCATCCTCCAGCGACTCGAGGGCCTCGTTGGTGTCGCCGGCGAAGGTTTCGCGCGAGACGTCGTCGTGCACCTGCAGGTCCAGGGCGTTGATGGCCTGCTTCATCTTCTTGCACAGCTCGTGACGTCGCCTCTTCTTAGCCGCCTTCTTGCTGGAGTACTCCTTCTGGTTTTCGTCGAAGAAAATCTCCTGCTCGGAGGACGGGAAGGTAGAAGAAGCGAAAGACATTGCTTAACATTACTAGCATTTAGCAGACGCTCTTATCCTGAGTGACGTACAAAACTGTTTTTTTTTTTTTTTGCATTTTTACATAGTATCCATTGATACAGCTTGATAATTTACTGAAGCAATTCAGGTTAAGTACCTTCTTCAAGGGTACAACGGCAGTGTCCTACTTGGGAATCAAACTTGCAACCGTTACAAGCCCAGTTCCCTAACCATTATGCTACACTGCCTCTCAATGTATTTAAATGGCACGTTATTTAAATTTTTTCCCCACCCTGTTTTGGAACCTCTAGTTACGCCACTCAACGAGCCTGCGGCTTGTACTCCCACACACTCGCCTGCAAGCCGACGGCCATTTTACACGCTAAGCAGGCGCACACACCTTGACCTGTTTCCCGGTGATACTGGGCGTGTTCTTCAGCAGGTTCAGGTAAACGCCTCCAGGTGTCCGTCTCCTGCTGCCGTCCTGTAGGGAGAGGAGGAGTCAGAACCAGGAGAGAAGCCCCGCCCACCTTCCCTTGCAGGAGGACTGGCCTCAGAGTCTCTATGGTAACCAGGTACAGACTCAACTTTAATGCCGTCAGACTGATCGAGGAAAGCGATACAGAGAACCGCTTCTCATTTGGTGCAGAGGAACGCGTCGAATGCTTACCATCGTGAAAATGCCGCCGTTCTGCTCCACGGTGGCCGTCTCTGCCAGCAGCTCGATGGCTTTCCTCTTCCCGATGGTGTGCACCACTCGCTCTATCAAATCTTTTTTGGGCTCCCTTAATCTGCCAGGTTCAAAAATAAAAAATTTTCTAAAAATCAGGAATTACACCATTTTCATACTCGGAATGAGTTTATACACACAAGTGTTCCAGGAAGATATGCCATTTAGCTATGCTCTATTGACTTTATTCCATTTTTAAATGAGAAATAAAAACTGAAAGACTTATTATTCACATTAAGATTCAGTCTAACCAGAACACCCATCCCCGCCCCAAATCCCCCTGAATCCGGTTATAGACTGAGGCCTCAGTTGACCCCGTTCTTTCACCAATGGCTGTTCAAATGCTTCCCTTGGTTGCCATGACAGTTGCCGAGGACCACACCCAGTTCACAAACGGGACGCGACACCGCACAGCTCACCTGTGCACGATCTCGTCTATGACCTTGTCCTCGGGGTCGTCCTCCGTGATTGGGTAACGCCCGTCAAAGTCCATCTCCGCCCGGGGGCCCAGCCTCTCTTTGGTCGGCCGTTTCCTCTTGTGTTCGCCGCTGTTGGCCCCGCCCCCGTTCTCTCCCCCGCGGTGCTGCTGCTGCATGTACTCGTCCAGCTGGCTGTCCAACATGGCCGCCTCCCCGGCCTCGCCTTCTTCCCGCTCCTTCTCCATCAGCTTGCGCGCCAGGACGTAGTTGTAGGTCTCGCACTGGCGGCTGCTCATGCTGACCCCCGCCTCCATTCCCAGAATGCAGAGCTCCGCCGCCACCCGCCTCCTGGCTCTGCTCCTGCACCACCGTGCCCCAGATGTTGTTCACCTTCCGGCCCGGCTGCGCCTGGCGGGCGGGAGGAGGAGGGGGCGGGGGCGGGGCCTGCGGAACGTTGGCGCACTTCTGCCGCTTGCGCCTCCACAGCGTCGCCTCCTCCTCGGAGTCCGAGTCGCTGGCGCTGGAGTCTAACCCCGCCGTCGCGCTGCGGTAACCTGCGCCGACCGGAGGGGGCGCCGTCTGCCGGGGAGGGTCCCGGCTCTGGAAGGCGTGGCCCGTGAAAGCCGTTGCTGGGGGTTTCTAAGAGAGGGGAATGGAGACTTCAGTTCAGCAGAAAAGAACAGTCTACAAGGGTAGACACTTACTTTGAAATGTGCTTGCCAAGCTGGGCTACCAGCAGTTTGTTTTTGGTTGCCCGAACTGATGTGATGGTAGCCCGAAAGCAAGTGGTGTTCCAGAACCTTGTTTAATAAAACAATAAGTGCATTACAGCACTGACGTTTTGTACAAAAACACAACAAAATAACAAATGCAACCAATGTGATTTCCGCTTCAGTTGTGCATTATTCGTGGTAGGCTATTGCAACAGCAAACCGTTCATACTTAACCGGTCTTCTGACAAAGCAGAGGCATAGAGGACAAAGGATTTTTTATAGGATATGATGTAGGAGCTTGGAAGGCCAACTGGCTCAGTTAAGTCTACTCGACTCACAGCATTGGGTTACTGAAACTTAAGCAATACAAAACAACCTTCTTTTACACAACATTCTCCCTGATTAGGCGTATCCTCAAGTAGCCATACCACCACCATATTGGGTCGGGTTTGGTCAGAACCTGCATGGTAGGCGTCCTGGGAAAATAAGGCTTCAGCTGGAAAAGGCTTTGGTGCATAAAGTATAAAATCCCAGCCAGAACACCCGTGGGAGCAATGCGCTATGCGAGGTGCACAGACAACAAAATAAGGGGCCATCATCATCTCAACGCGTGGTGACCAATTTGAACAAAATCAGAGATTTTACGCGCAGACGGGAGTGATTAGGCAATCAGGAGCAGATAAACCCCGCGAAACAAATATGAGATGATGACGAGCTTAACAGAAAAACATGAGCTAAGCACAAATTAGTCATTTATTCCGTAACGTTAACTTAGGTATGGTATGAATCACACAAAACATGACTGAATGTTCAAAAATAGTCAAGCAAGCTAATACAATGCTGCAAGCCAATTTGTGCAGCACGATCAACTAACGTTGTATTCGATTTAGTTGTTGGTCGTGTTAAGCTAACTAACCGTTAGCTGGTTATGTAACGTTAAGTGAATGGACTGAGTTAAGGCGCTGCTGCCAACCCCAGGTGTGATCTATTAGCGTTTACTTGACTACTAGAAAGTACCGCGCTAACATTAGAAATCCAGCAGGTAAATTAGATGAGAAAAACATGGTAACGCTGACATAAGAGGGAGCGAGCTGGCTAAGTTACTATAGCGCCCCGTAGACAATGCAGCGGTTTAAATACGCTTCAGCCAGTCAGTGAAATGTTGGAGAAAATGTTGCTCTACCTGAACCACCCCCATTTCAGATTCTGAGTCGGACCCTGAAATCTCTCCATCTTCAAGATCATCCATCCTGTCTCCGCCGACTGCCGCCATTTTCCCCACCCGGAAGAAGATAGTTAGGTGCGCAAGCGCATGTGGAGGGCGGATTTTGCTGACCAATCGCAGCAGTTGTGCACGGTGATTTGCCCAATCAGAGGCTTAACTGGATTAAACCGCAACACACACCCACAAGGACAAGCGGTCCAGTAGCCTGGAAAATAGGAAAATGACAGTGAATGGTCCGTTCATGTTCAATCACTGTACATTTGTAGAAATACTTTTATGTTATGTTCCTATGCATGAGTTAACATGACTATTCATAACTTTGCGTACACAAGCAAACATCAATTTATGGACGCGCAAAAAAAAAAAAAAAAACCATAGCAGAGGATGGTTTCGATCCATCGACCTCTGGGTTATGGGCCCAGCACGCTTCCGCTGCGCCACTCTGCTGTCTATAAAACTTCTGGCAAATAGCCTTAAGTCACGTGTGAGCTACTTCTGAGGTATGTATCATAAATGATAATACTATTATATAAATATTAAATATAAATAATAGTACTATTCACCGAAGTTTAGCCATTTGGTATATGATTGTACAACGAGCTAGCATGTTATATATTGACTATGGTGAAATGATGACAGATGGCATAAATAGTCTTCTCACAACTATGGTTATTTAGTAAACTAAGTTCGTCAGCGCTGTCGGAGTTCTGGCTTGTTTCGGTTCGCAATGTGTTCAGTTAACTAGCAATCTAAACAGCTTTTGAATGCCGTTCGGTGTAACTAGCTGCCTACGACCTTAAAGCTTTTTCAGTCGACGAGACAGCGCTCGTATTTCCAAGTTGGAAAGTTTCGTGGAAAGGCAGGACCGACTTTTAACCAATCATTTGGGCTCATTTGAGGAGGCCGGGCGGCACTGCGTGGCGTGCGCCCCCTCTCCTTCGCCACTTCTCTGCAGCCATGCAGCGCTTTATACCCCTGACCCTTGCACGGCACTGGGCTCTACGGAAGAGACTCCCCACACTGTGCTATCGACAAACCGCAGCCATGTCCACACTCCTCATCAACCAGCCCAAGTACTCCTGGCTCAAAGAATTAGGGCTGCAGGAGGAGAATGACGGTGTCTACAACGGAACTTGGGGAGGACAGGGAGAGGTAAAACACAACGAGCTAACTGGGCTTTCTAAATATAAAGTGGGAAGATGGCTGCAAAAAGTGGCCGCGGAACTGTATTCTTCTTTTACGACAGTCCTGAAACCATATTTTATTGCAGGTAGCTGACCAAAATGCAAAAGTACCCAGTTCGCTAACTTAATTCCCTATTAGCTAGTAATTGGCTAGCTAGGTGACTAGTGTGTTTTGTAGATAGATTGACTGACTTGAAAGCTTATGCAAGCAAATAGCATGTTAGCCAGCGAGTTAACAACCCCGTGAATACTATTGATAGTTCACAGCACAACTTGAACTTGAAGTTCAGATTGAACTAGCGTTAGTTAAGTGCTTTTCATGGTTACACGCTGGATACTTTGTAAAGAATTCAACGCATGTTCCATTGTCGTTCGTTAGCAAGTAGCCTGCTAGTAAAATGGGTTGACTTTGTATTTCCGAATATATTTAGGACAATGTGCATCGTGCTGCAGAAAGCGGTGCTCGTTGTCGCAACAGCTTGGCTACGTTACAGCGGCCTTCATGCAGTTCGGTTTGTTGGATTCGGTTAAAGTGGACTTTACCGTGAAGTTAATGTGTGCAGTTATTGAATAGCATATTTTATGGAGATCGTGTTAAATGCCTCAAAGGGAACATGTTTTGTAAGTAAGCTGTTAACTAAATGAGTTGGCAGGCTTGCTGAAGGTTGTACAGTGACGATAGATTTGTACGAGTGGATCTGTTTGTCTGCCATAAGATCAGTGCTCGCTATAGGCTCAGCGCCTCCTGCTGGCTACTACAGGCATTGTATATTTATTCAACATGGGCAGTTGACAGTTTATAAGTATGTAATATTTCCGTTTTTACATTTATGTGGATATATTTAACTTATTGGTTGTTGAAAAGTGAATGAATTGGCAATCGAAATCGCGATGACTGTGAAACGGAACCCCCCCACTAAATGTTTTGGCTACAGGCTGCACTATCCATTTGCAATCTTGAATGCAATTTATTACTTCCCAGTTGAAATGCCCACAGTTGGCATCTATTTCATATAGTTTCTGTCTGAACTGTTGTTTCCAGTTAATTTGCTCAGACCCACTTCCAAATTCAATTGTTTCAAATCCTCTGAGGAAATTGTAATATCTCTATAAGCATTATCCCATCCAGCCACAATAACTTCTGATTCATGATGCAGGAATTGGAAAAAAATCCATATGGAATCTTTGGTGATAGATATCTTAATAGTGTCCATTTGTTAAATATTTCTTATTGTTGTACCTTTAGAGGTCTTGATATCTCTCAAACCACTTGGAAAATCACTTTCCATTTTTTCCCCTAAATTAACATTGACTCCCTAAGTTCTCATGTAATCGACCTGATTACACATTTGCTGCCTAAATGAGAATAAATCTCACAGTATTCCTATAGAACAGTTGTGTGGTTGGATTTTTGTGAAATAGATTTGAGATTTAATTATTTTTAAACCAAAGTAAGTAGCATTGCTTAGCTAACCTGCGTTCACACAGGCGTTACTATAACATCATTATCCCAAACTCTGTTGTCTTTTCTACCTTCTTGTTTATAGTTGGTGTCATACACCATAATGACCTTGTAAGTTGCTTTGTCTTCCCTGAATAAATGTAAATAAAACACTGAGGGATGGAGGTCTAAACACTTTGTCTCCGCTTTCTCCAGGTCATCACTTCACACTGCCCTGCCAACAACGAGCCCATCGCCAGAGTACGGCAGGTAATACCCACAATCCCCTTCTTTCACACCCCCCCCCCCAGTATTCATAGGCTCTGTCTAACTGCCAGCTGTAAATCAGCCTGTCGTGTGGTCTCGTGTCCGTATGTTTAAAACGTGTTCTCCGCACCTGGTTTCTTTGAAAATGTCTATTTATAATTGTCAATTTATTGTTTTCCTCACTGGATACTTCAGTTTTATTTTGAAAGGTATGTTGATGTGATGCTTAAAGTTTGTATACTCTTAGCTGAAGCTCATGCTAATAGTCCTGTTGTGCTGAGATGGAGGGAAATGGAAGTACAAAATGTATTTATTGTTAAGAAAGCAAGTGTGTTTCACCTGTACACTTTCATCAGAGCAATGCTAAACATAAACACACACGCTGGTTTTTCATTTTTTCCTGAAATGCGAGAGCCCCAGGACAATATTATTACTAGTTATTCTCCTGCCAGCTGAAGTGAAAAATTACACCTGGAAGTGCGTGGTACTGTGAGGGGGTAAAATATTACCTAACAGGGTTTTTCCTGGCAGAGAAGTGGGTTTTGGCGGTACCAATGCAAGCACACACAGTTTTACCGTAAATACAGTTTTTGGAGTACAAAGAGCCCTTGTAGGCTTGGGTTGTAAAGTACCAGTAGGGTTGTGTTTAGGAGTTAGGGTTTAGAAATCAAAGGTACTTGAAGATTTTTGAATATTACACCATTTAGGCTATTTTGATAAATAGAAAAATAAACAACACTCTAAAACAGAAATAATTATAAGTGTAGCTACAAGGTTAAAAAAAAAAATGTACAAAAGCACCGTGTTTGTTTTTACATAACAACAGCAACGTAGACTTTCAGCCCGCAATGCGATAGGTCACTGGTAATGGCAAAGCTTGATGGCTGTCTGTGTGGACCTGTGTTTTTCCTCATTCTAAAGGCCTCCTTGGTAGAATATGAAGAGACTGTGCGGAAAGCAAAGGAGGCGTGGAAGGTCTGGGCTGATGTGAGTACCGTCTGCTTAACTAGTGAGAAACTATGTTGTCTCATCTGCTGTAGACTTCATCTCACATGAGGTCTGATGTCCTGAAATCGAATCAAAAGCCATTATCCCCCCCCCCCCCCACTTACCGCCTTTTATATTTATTCTGTTTTCAGTGGTGCTGTAAAACCCTGAAAGTACTCTGTATTGAATGTAGCAAATTCAAAGCTGTGAAAGGCTTGTTTTAGAGTCTGTGATGCACTGTTGACTTGTACATATTGCAAAAATCTCCTATTTTTTTCTGTGGGAATGCATATCCTGTTCAGTAAATGTCCAAACTGTTGCATGTTCAATAATGACGGGTTTCATTTACCCAAAGAAAATTGGTCCCCGTGGGAATGGGATTTTCAGTATACTTAGCGGTATGCTTAGCAGTCAGTATACTTAGCGGAACTTGATATCCAAAGTCCCTGATATCCTTGAAAATGTTGTAAATTGGCCTTGAAGTCTCTTTAAACCTCCTTGAGCTGGCAGTGTGTGTGACTGTATGGATTTAAAAAATATATATTTTCCCGCTAGATCCCAGCCCCAAAACGAGGGGAGATAGTGAGGCAGATTGGTGATGCCCTGAGGAAGAAGATCAAAGTCCTGGGCAGCTTGGTAAGCTAGCCGTCTGTCTGTCTGATCTAATGGAACAATGCTATTTACATTACTGCCAACGTGGATCTTACCCATGCCTCAAGAGTAATAATAATAAATACATTTTATTTATAAAGCGCTTTTCATCGTAAGAAACAATCCCAAAGTGCTATTTACAGGAGTGCATTAAAATAAGATAAATAAATAAAACATAGATGAGGACAAACACTACAGAAAAAAAAAGACTGCAGGGGGGGCATAAACAAACAAACACCACTAACAAAACTAACAGAACGCTCTCCTGTATAAAAGAGTCTTTAGGCCTGCTTTAAAGGAGCCCAGAGTCTGTGGTGTCCTCAGATGGTCAGGGAGGGCATTCCAAAGGCGGGGGGCAGTAGAGCAGAAAGCCCGATCACCCATAGTGCGGAGCTTAGTTCTGGGGGTGTGGAGGAATAGGCCGCTGCTGGACCGGAGATTGCGGGAGGAGTTTTGAGGGGTGAGCAGTTCTTTGAGGTACGGAGGTGCATTTCCCAGAGTGCATTTGAAAGTCAGGAGAAGGATTTTAAATTCTATCCTGTATGAAACCGGGAGCCAGTGCAGAGATGCCAGGATGGGTGTGATATGATGGTATTTCCGCACTCTCATCAGGATCCTGGCAGCACTGTTCTGAATGTATTGAAGCTTCTGGAGGCTCTTGCCAGGGATCCCGATGAAGAGCGCATTGCAATAGTCCAGCCTTGAGGAGACAAAGGCGTGGACGAGCTTCTCGGCGTCAGACATGGTTAGGGTGGGACGGAGTTTGGCTATATTTTTGAGATGGTACCGGCAATAACCTGGGCCCTTTGCTGTGGAAGGCAATCGGGTTGACTATGTTTGGCAGCTTATTTTAAATGTTTAACATTTTAGCCTTTGTTTTCACGCGCAGCTTTAAAACGTGTCTGGCCAGTGCGCCTGAGGTTTGTCTAACAGCATGTTTGCAGAGTATGTGGATTGAGGTTTAGGCCCTAATTACTGAGACCAGTGTGTGTTGTGCATAGTAGGTGTGGAAAAACTCTGTGGGGTTTTTTTGACTCAGAGGCTGATGGCGGTATGGTTGCATCACGGAAGGCTGTGGCAGAGCCGCGATTCGGGCTCCTCCCGCCCAGCTGACGTCTCATTGTTTCATTCCCAGGTATCCCTGGAGATGGGAAAGATCTACGTGGAGGGCGTGGGGGAGGTGCAGGAGTACGTGGACGTCTGTGACTACGCCGTGGGCCTGTCCCGCATGATCGGGGGTCCCGTCCTGCCCTCAGAGAGTAAGACCCCCCGCACCCGACTGTGACTTTTTATTTATTATTTGCAGACATAACAGGCAAATACAGATGAACAAATAACACAAAATAACAGTGTTATCATAGTCACATCTTAATTACACAATTACACCCGACTGTGTCTTTGTCATGTGGGAGACTGACTGTGACTGTCTCTCTGACCGGTTCATGTGTGAGACCGACTTTACTTCTACTTTATTTTATTTATTTAGCATTTTCCAAGCGTATCACACAAAGTGGTTCCCAAACAATGAAAACAGTTCTTAAAAGTTTTAAAAAGTAAAGAAAAAAAGGTAAAGAATAATAATAAGGAGAATGGGGGGAAAAAAGTGGAAATAGGAAATGATGTCATATGAAATCAGATGCAAAGAAAAAAAAAAAAAGAAGAGACTATCTCTCTGACCGGTTCATGTGTTACACTGACTGTGATGGTATCTGTGATTGGATCATGTGTGAGACTGACTGTGACGGTATCTGTGATTGGATCATGTGTGAGACTGACTGTGACGGTATCTGTGATTGGATCATGCGTCAGACTGACTGTGATTGGATCATGTGTGAGACTGACTGTGATGGTATCTGTGATTGGATCATGTGTGAGACTGTGTGTGATTGGATCATGTGTGAGACTGTCTGTGATTGGATCATGTGTGAGACTGTCTGTGACTGGATCATGTGTGAAGCTGACTGTGACGGTATCTGTGACTGGATCATGTGTGAGACTGACTGTGATTGGATCATGTGTGAGACTGACTGTGATGGTATCTGTGATTGGATCATGTGTGAGACTGACTGTGACGGTATCTGTGATTGGATCATGTGTGAGACTGACTGTGACGGTATCTGTGACTGGATCATGTGTGAGACTGACTGTGACGGTATCTGTGACTGGATCATGTGTGAGACTGACTGTGACGGTATCTGTGATTGGATCATGTGTGGGACTGACTGTGACCACGTCTCCAGGACCGGGCCACGCCCTGATTGAGCAGTGGAACCCCGTGGGTCTGGTGGGAATCATCACGGCCTTTAACTTCCCCGTGGCGGTGTACGGCTGGAACAACGCCCTCGCGCTCGTCTGTGGAAATGTCTGCCTGTGGTGAGCTGGGGTCGGGGGGCCGGCGTGCGTGTGGGGGTGGGGTGAGGTGGGGTGGGACCTGTGCATCGTCTGTTCATTCTTGACCATTTTTGGGTGAAATGTCTTACTGTTGGTATGAACAAAAATATTTTTATTTTTATTTATTTTGATAAATCTGTGTACCCTCAGGAAAGGAGCACCCACCACACCCCTCACCAGTGTGGCTGTGACAAAGTAAGTCCTTCATCCGTTCAGGGTAATGTACGTTCATGATGCCCCATTTTCAGATGAATGCACATATCGCGAATATGAATTACCAGAGCTCTCTGCTAGTTGGTTACAATGGAGAAGGCCACAGTCCAAATCAACTACAAACCCATCTCAACCTAAAAAATACACTGATTGTTTGTTTTACTGTGTCTGTGTTTGTTTTACTGTGTGGACACTGCCGTTGTACCCTTGAGCTAAATGTACTTAACCTGAATCGCTTCAGTATATATCCAGTACACTGCCGCTGTACCCTTGAGCAAGGTACTTAACCTGAATCGCTTCAGTATATATCCAGTACACTGCCGTTGTACCCTTGAGCAAGGTACTTAACCTGAATCGCTTCAGTATATATCCAGTACACTGCCGTTGTACCCTTGAGCTAAAGGTACTTAACCTGAATCGCTTCAGTATATATCCAGTACACTGCCGCTGTACCCTTGAGCAAGGTACTTAACCTGAATCGCTTCAGTATATATCCAGTACACTGCCGCTGTACCCTTGAGCAAGGTAATTAACCTGAATCGCTTCAGTATATATCCAGTACACTGCCGTTGTACCCTTGAGCTAAAGGTACTTAACCTGAATCGCTTCAGTATATATCCAGTACACTGCCGCTGTACCCTTGAGCAAGGTACTTAACCTGAATCGCTTCAGTATATATCCAGCTGTATAAATGGATAATATGTTTTTTAAAAAATGCTAAAAAGTTGTGTAAGTCGCTCTGGATAAGAGCGTCTGCTAAATGCCTATAATATAATGTAAAAGCATGATTGTTGACTTCCATTGTAATTGGTACAGCTGAATGTATTTTGAAGGATCCTAATTGTTTTTAATGTCACACCTGGATGTCTGGATACATTTGTGGCTCTGGTTAGGTGATAAAAGTTACCAGTGTCCAAAACAATGATTGTAGAAGTGAAGATTTACCCTTTGTTGTGACTGAGTTTTTTCTTTTAATCTGTTTTGGGCAGAATTGTTGCAGAGGTTCTGGAACAGAACAACCTTCCAGGTGCAATCTGCTCCATGACCTGTGGGGGCGCCGAGATCGGGTGAGTCTCAGACTGGGGCCTTTCCTGCAGTCTGTGTATTAAATGAATAAACTCATGTTTTTTTTGCGCCTGCATTCATTCCTTCCGGAGAGTATATCCATCTGTGAATCCCATTTGGCATCTGTCTTTGTGATGTCACAGTAGGGACGTACCCCAGTAAACCAATCGTGTCTTAAAGATGGAGACACTTTGTTTCTTCCTGAAAAGTTCCAGGCAAAGCCAAAGCCTTGCACCAGTTCAGCTGCTTGTGGTGTCGACCGTACTGGGGTGATGTCGACCGTACTGGGGTGATGTCGACCGTACTGGGGTGATGTCGACCGTACTGGGGTGATGTCGACCGTACTGGGGTGATGTTGACCGTACTGGGTAGTGTTGACCGCGGTGCTACCTCTCCTCAGATCTGCGATGGCGAAGGACGAGCGTGTGGACCTGGTCTCCTTTACTGGCAGCACTAATGTGGGCAAGATGGTGTCTTTGATGGTGCAGGAGCGGTTCGGTGAGTCTGGTCATTCCTCTGCTGACCACCGGGTGGCAGTGTGGATAACGGTTAGAGAGCAGGTCCGAACCATAGCCAGTATTGTCCTTGAATGGCTTTGGTAAATAATGTTTAAATTGAAAAAATGTTGACACTAGAGAGGGATGAACATATCTGCCAAACTATTATACAAGATAAAGAAATGGTACTGGGGCCTGTTAAGATTAACCCAGACCTGTGGTGCTGTGCGCTGTAGAGAGAAACTTGCTTTACTCTTCTCAGGTCGACAGCTGCTGGAACTTGGCGGGAACAACGCTATTGTAGGTAAGGATCCTCCCTCTGTTTTTTATACTGAAATTTTTTAAAGCTATAAATCAGGGATGCTCAAATCTCATTTGAGGCCGGAGTAGTACTGCTGGTTTTCGTTTTTCCCCTCTAATCAGAACTGATTTAAACCTGACTCACCAGGTTAGTGTAATCTCTGGCCAATCAGTGGCATTAATCAATCAATCAACTATCAGGTAAAAAAAGAAAACCAGCAGGTCTATTGGCCCTCGAGGGTCGGATTTGAGTATCCCTGCTGCTATAGATACTTACACATGACGGTGTATTGTTGAATGGGCCATTGCATCTCAGGCTGAATCCTACGGTACTACTGTTCATTTTGAGTGCTGCTTCTGATTTGCCGTTTACCGTTTCCAGTCTTTGAGGACGCCGACCTGAACCTGGTGGTGCCCTCCGCCGTCTTCGCTGCCGTGGGAACCGCCGGGCAGCGCTGCACCACCACGAGGAGGCTGGTGAGGCCCGGGGGCCGCGAGAGCCAATCCGCCGCGCTCTCTCGCAAGTCTGACCAATCGCTGGCCGGAACACTCATCTCTGACCAATCGCCAGCGTCCATTATTCATCAACACCTGAGTCTCTGACCAATCGCTGGCCGGAACACTCATCTCTGACCAATCGCTAGCATCGATATTAAGCTAAAAGTGTAGTCGTCAGCCTATATTTAAAAGAGCTAATTGTAGATCTAACACTTCTTTCACTGATAAGTATTTTGTGTGTCCAGTATAAAAAAGGATTGAAAAGGGTGTGGAAACGCACCTTTCCTGTGTGCAGTGGCAGTCAAAGCTGGGCTTTAATGCTGCTTTCTCTCAGATGCTGCACGAAAGCGTTCATGATGAGGTGGTGAAGAGGATCGCCAAGGCATACAAGCAGGTCCGCATCGGGGACCCCTGGGACCGTAAGTCCGTTACCCCAGAACCAGCACCGACACACACGCTGGGCCTGGTCCATTACCCCAGAACCAACACCGACACACACGCTGGGCCTGGTCCATTACCCCAGAACCAGCACCGACACGCATGCTGGGCCTGGTCCATTACCCCAGAACCAACACCGACACACACGCTGGGCCTGGTTCATTACCCCAGAACCAGCACCGACACACACGCTGGGCCTGGTTCATTACCCCAGAAGCAGCACCGACACACGCACTGGGCCTGGTCCATTAGCCCAGAACCAGCACCGACACACACGCTGGGCCTGGTCCGGGCCGGATTTGATCTGGCCGTTTTGTATTGTGCAGCAGTTGATTGTTTCTCAGTGGTTATACTTCAGGGAGGTGTGTGTAACTTGCCTGTTTCTGTGCAACTTGTGTGTGTCTGTGTGTATGTATAACTTGTTTCTGTGTAACATTACATTAATTTAGCAGACGCTTTTATCCAAAGCGACGTACAATAAGTGCATACAGAGACATCAAGATCACTACAGAACAGACAAGACAAAGCACATCCTTCCCATAACGTAGCAGCTATCCCTAGTAACGTGTCTCTGTGTTTGTGTGTGTGTATGTGTGTAACTTGTTTTTGTGTATAACTTGTGTGTGTGGGTGTATAATTGTGTGTGTTTGTGTGTGTGTGTGTGTGTGTGTGTGTGTGTGTGTGTGTGTGTGTATATGTGTGTAACTTGTGTGTGTGGGTGTGTAATTGTGTCTGTTTGTGTGGACAGCCAGCACGCTGTACGGACCGCTACACACCAAGCAGGCCATAGAGCAGTACAAGGCAGCTATCGAACAAGCCAAGCAGCAGGGTGGAACTGTGGTCTACGGGGGACAGGTATGCTATATAGCGCCTTTCACAGCTCTTTACAGCACAGTGCAGTAAATGTTATTATTATTATTATTATAACTTATTACTGTTATTATTTTTATGGCACGCTTTTCGATGTGTAATGTAACCATATAGAGAATGTCTACAAATGCAGGGTATTGAACACTTGGGTGATTGAGCTAGTTAAACCAGGGGAAGAATGAATAACCACATCTGTAGCGCTAGAGCAGAGAGCTCCTCCTGTAGCGCTAGAGCAGAGCGCTCCTCCTGTAGCGCTAGAGCAGAGAACTCCTCCTGTAGCGCTAGAGCAGAGAGCTCCTCCTGTAGCGCTAGAGCAGAGCGCTCCTCCTGTAGCGCTAGAGCAGAGAGCTCCTCCTGTAGCGCTAGAGCAGAGAGCTCCTCCTGTAGCGCTAGAGCAGAGCGCTCCTCCTGTAGCGCTAGAGCAGAGAGCTCCTCCTGTAGCGCTAGAGCAGAGAGCTCCTCCTGTAGCGCTAGAGCAGAGAGCTCCTCCTGTAGCGCTAGAGCAGAGAGCTCCTCCTGTAGCGCTAGAGCAGAGAGCTCCTCCTGTAGCGCTAGAGCAGAGAGCTCCTCCTGTAGCGCTAGAGCAGAGAGCTCCTCCTGTAGCGCTAGAGCAGAGCGCTCCTCCTGTAGCGCTAGAGCAGAGAGTTCCTCCTGTAGCGCTAGAGCAGAGAGCTCCTCCTGTAGCGCTAGAGCAGAGAGCTCCTCCTGTAGCGCTAGAGCAGAGAGCTCCTCCTGTAGCGCTAGAGCAGAGAGCTCCTCCTGTAGCGCTAGAGCAGAGAGCTCCTCCTGTAGCGCTAGAGCAGAGAGCTCCTCCTGTAGCGCTAGAGCAGAGAGCTCCTCCTGTAGCGCTAGAGCAGAGAGCTCCTCCTGTAGCGCTAGAGCAGAGAGCTCCTCCTGTAGCGCTAGAGCAGAGAGCTCCTCCTGTAGCGCTAGAGCAGAGAGCTCCTCCTGTAGCGCTAGAGCAGAGAGCTCCTCCTGTAGCGCTAGAGCAGAGAACTCCTCCTGTAGCGCTAGAGCAGAGAGCTCCTCCTGTAGCGCTAGAGCAGAGAGCTCCTCCTGTAGAGCTAGAGCAGAGAGCTCCTCCTGTAGCGCTAGAGCAGAGAGCTCCTCCTGTAGAGCTAGAGCAGAGAGCTCCTCCTGTAGAGCTAGAGCAGAGCGCTCCTCCTGTAGCGCTAGAGCAGAGAGCTCCTCCTGTAGCGCTAGAGCAGAGAGCTCCTCCTGTAGCGCTAGAGCAGAGAGCTCCTCCTGTAGCGCTAGAGCAGAGAGCTCCTCCTGTAGCGCTAGAGCAGAGAGCTCCTCCTGTAGCGCTAGAGCAGAGAGCTCCTCCTGTAGCGCTAGAGCAGAGAGCTCCTCCTGTAGCGCTAGAGCAGAGAGCTCCTCCTGTAGAGCTAGAGCAGAGAGCTCCTCCTGTAGCGCTAGAGCAGAGCGCTCCTCCTGTAGCGCTAGAGCAGAGAACTCCTCCTGTAGCGCTAGAGCAGAGAGCTCCTCCTGTAGCGCTAGAGCAGAGAGCTCCTCCTGTAGCGCTAGAGCAGAGAGCTCCTCCTGTAGAGCTAGAGCAGAGCGCTCCTCCTGTAGCGCTAGAGCAGAGAGCTCCTCCTGTAGCGCTAGAGCAGAGAGCTCCTCCTGTAGCGCTAGAGCAGAGAGCTCCTCCTGTAGCGCTAGAGCAGAGAGCTCCTCCTGTAGCGCTAGAGCAGAGAGCTCCTCCTGTAGCGCTAGAGCAGAGAACTCCTCCTGTAGCGCTAGAGCAGAGAGCTCCTCCTGTAGCGCTAGAGCAGAGAGCTCCTCCTGTAGAGCTAGAGCAGAGAGCTCCTCCTGTAGCGCTAGAGCAGAGAGCTCCTCCTGTAGAGCTAGAGCAGAGAGCTCCTCCTGTAGAGCTAGAGCAGAGCGCTCCTCCTGTAGCGCTAGAGCAGAGAGCTCCTCCTGTAGCGCTAGAGCAGAGAGCTCCTCCTGTAGCGCTAGAGCAGAGAGCTCCTCCTGTAGCGCTAGAGCAGAGAGCTCCTCCTGTAGCGCTAGAGCAGAGAGCTCCTCCTGTAGCGCTAGAGCAGAGAGCTCCTCCTGTAGCGCTAGAGCAGAGAGCTCCTCCTGTAGCGCTAGAGCAGAGAGCTCCTCCTGTAGCGCTAGAGCAGAGAGCTCCTCCTGTAGCGCTAGAGCAGAGAGCTCCTCCTGTAGCGCTAGAGCAGAGAGCTCCTCCTGTAGCGCTAGAGCAGAGAGCTCCTCCTGTAGAGCTAGAGCAGAGAGCTCCTCCTGTAGCGCTAGAGCAGAGAGCTCCTCCTGTAGCGCTAGAGCAGAGAGCTCCTCCTGTAGCGCTAGAGCAGAGAGCTCCTCCTGTAGCGCTAGAGCAGAGAGCTCCTCCTGTAGCGCTAGAGCAGAGCGCTCCTCCTGTAGCGCTAGAGCAGAGCGCTCCTCCTGTAGCGCTAGAGCAGAGAGCTCCTCCTGTAGCGCTAGAGCAGAGAGCTCCTCCTGTAGCGCTAGAGCAGAGAGCTCCTCCTGTAGCGCTAGAGCAGAGCGCTCCTCCTGTAGCGCTAGAGCAGAGAGCTCCTCCTGTAGCGCTAGAGCAGAGAGCTCCTCCTGTAGCGCTAGAGCAGAGAGCTCCTCCTGTAGCGCTAGAGCAGAGAGCTCCTCCTGTAGCGCTAGAGCAGAGAGCTCCTCCTGTAGCGCTAGAGCAGAGAGCTCCTCCTGTTTGTGAGTCTGCGCATGTGACACGCCTGCACCTGTCCGACAGGTGATGGACCGTCCCGGGAACTACGTGGAGCCCACCATCATCACAGGCCTGGCGCACGACGCCCCCATCGTGCACACCGAGACGTTCGTGCCCATCCTCTACGTCCTCAAGTTCAAGGTCAGAGGTCGTGCTGCCGCTGCTGTCTGTCTAGCGGAAGCTAACGGGGCTGGAGCTTCGATCTGAAATTTGGTTTTAATCGCACATTTTCTGATGTAAACATTCACCTGTGTGCCGTGGGAGATGTAGAGTAATCCTGAATGAATGTAAAGTAACTTGTGATGAAGGCTGTGTATGAATGATGTGTGTAAACCCACGTGATTGGCGTTGAGGGTGGGCGCATTATTGGCTTGTGTGGGATAAATCCTCCATAAGCTCCTCTTCTCTCCACTGCAGACGGAGGAGGAGGGGTTTGCCTGGAATAACGAGGTCAAACAGGGGCTGTCCAGCAGCATCTTCACCAGGGATATGGGCCGTGTGTTCCGCTGGCTCGGGTAAGAGGGGCGGGGCGGGGCGGGGCGGTGCGGTGTTTAGGACAGAGGGAACAGGTGCGTCCCAATATTCTTCACTCCCCACCTCCTGTCCTCCACTCCCTCACTACCACTCCTCTCCTATGTGGAAGTAGGCAAAACTCCCTTCCCTGAACGTTTGGAGTACAAGTATTTGCATATACAGTACACAATGTACCTGACATTACGGTTTGTGTCGAGACATTAATTAACATGTAACCATTTATACGTAATTAAGATGTAATCAGCAACATTAGATTAAAACACAAAGATTCGTTTCCAGGGCACGGAGTAGAGGAGGTGGTAGTGGAGGAAGGAAAGGAGGAGAGGAGGTGGTAGTAGAGGAGGAAAGGAGGGTGAATTTTTCGAGTATTGGGACTTACCCGAGGTGTGTAGTGTTCCTATATGTTACGCCAGTGTTACTAAATCACGCTCCTCGAGGGCCGAGCACTGCTGGTCTTCCACCCTCCCTTAACCTGGGAGAAAAGAAAACCAGGGCTGGACTTGGATTTGAGGGCCAGAGTTGAGTATCCATGGGTTACGCTATATGGGTTAAATTAGTGGCCCCCAACCCTGTTCCTGGAGATCAACCGTCCTGTAGGTTTTCATTTCAACCCTAATTTGGCACACCTGATTCTACTAGATGAATGAGGTGTGCTTTGTTACGGTTGAAGTGAAAGCCTACAGGACAGTAGATCTCTAGCTTCTGTGCCCGTATACGTTTAGACAATGCTCTGTCTGCGTTTTGACAATGCTCCGTCTACATTTCCATTAATGCGTTAATTCATGTCTCCACGCAAACCGCAATGTCAGGTACATTGTATACTGTACATGCAACTACTTGTACTCGAAACGTTCAGGCAGTTTTGCATACTTCCGGGTAGGAGAGGAGTGGAGGAAAGGAGGTGAGGAGTGAAGATTATTGGGACGCAGCCGACGTGTGCAGTGTTCCTATAGGTTACGCTATATGGGTTAAATTGGTGGCCTTCAACCCTGTTCCTGATTAGCACCTCAATGAGTTCTCTAGCTGGTGAATGAGGTGAGCTTTGTTAGGGTTGGGGTGAAAACCTACAGGACGGTAGATCTCTAGCTGTTGAATGAGGTGAGCTTTGTTAGGGTTGGAGTGAAACCTACAGGACGGTAGATCTCTAGCTGTTGAATGAGGTGTGCTTTGTTAGGGTTGGAGTGAAACCCTACAGGACGGTAGATCTCTAGCTGTTGAATGAGGTGTGCTTTGTTAGGGTTGGAGTGAAAACCTACAGGACGGTAGATCTCTAGCTGTTGAATGAGGTGAGCTTTGTTAGGGTTGGAGTGAAACCTACAGGACGGTAGATCTCTAGCTGTTGAATGAGGTGAGCTTTGTTAGGGTTGGAGTGAAACCTACAGGACGGTAGATCTCTAGCTGTTGAATGAGGTGTGCTTTATTAGGGTTGGAGTGAAAACCTACAGGACGGTAGATCTCTAGCTGTTGAATGAGGTGTGCTTTGTTAGGGTTGGAGTAAAACCTACAGGACGGTAGTTCTCTAGCTGTTGAATGAGGTGTGCTTTATTAGGGTTGGAGTGAAAACCTACAGGACGGTAGATCTCTAGCTGTTGAATGAGGTGTGCTTTGTTAGGGTTGGAGTGAAAACCTACAGGACGGTAGATCTCTAGCTGTTGAATGAGGTGTGCTTGGTTAGGGTTGGAGTGAAAACCTACAGGACGGTAGATCTCTAGCTGGTGAATGAGGTGTGCTTGGTTAGGGTTGGAGTGAAAACCTACAGGACGGTAGATCTCTAGCTGGTGAATGAGGTGCGCTTTGTTAGGGTTGGAGTGAAAACCTACAGTATGGTGGATCCCCAGGAACAGGGTTGGGGGTTTATTTTCAGAAAAGGGGAGCCCCTAAACTATAGAACCCATGACTGATAACTGCTGTGGTTATATACGTTTAGACAACGCTCTGTCTGCGTTTAGACGACGACCTGTCTCTGTTCTGACGACGCGCTGTCCACATTTTAACAACGCTCCGTCTACGTTTTCAGACCCAAAGGCTCAGACTGCGGCATCGTGAACGTTAACATTCCAACCAGCGGAGCCGAGATCGGGGGGGCTTTTGGTGAGTATGGGCTGCTGGGGTTCCTGCCCTTTGACCCCAGAGGGCAGTGACACCTGCTCACTGATCTGTGCGTGCGGGTGTGCTTTAGTAATACCAGGGAGTCAGAGATGTGAAGTCACTTCTGTTAGTGAGGCCTTGTGAAGGCAAGTCAGGCACAATGGCACAGAGCAGGGACAGGGCATGAAGAAAAATAAAAAAATGTAACAAAACCAAAACAAATGATGCACATGCAGGGACATGAAAGCAAACCTACACACTAAAACTAACCATGTTTGAAAAATACAATGTACAGCACTGAAAATGTGTGTATGTACGTGTCTGTCTGTCTGTCTGTCTGATGGTCAGGAGGGGAGAAGCACACAGGAGGTGGCCGTGAGTCTGGGAGTGACTCCTGGAAGCAGTACATGAGGAGGTCGACATGGTGAGTGTGCGGAATGGCTCAACGCTTCCCTTATCCCACCAATGGGTATGCAGGGCAGCCATTTTGTGCCGGGATACTGGTGATAACATCAGCTGAGGTAGAGCGAGTAACACTGAGGTTTAGTCTGTAACTGGGACTGCAGGTGAATCCCACTTACGAAAGACTGCACTAATGACTTCCCTCTTCAACAGCACCATCAACTACAGCAAGGACCTTCCATTGGCCCAAGGAATCAAGTTTGAGTGAAGAGACTTGGGCTGCAACACCTGCAAGTCACCAGCAGGGGGCAGCACACTATCAAAATTCCACTAAGCAAATTGCACAGAAACTGGAGTAGCACTCGTGCATTTACTGTGAACAGATTTTGTCAGGATGCTTGTCTTGACAGGTGACTGGGTCATAAAAATGTCCACTAGAGGTGCAGAAAATCAGAATAACTAATTCTACAATGACAGTGTTGGTCAAGTCAGTGATTTTATTTTTTTCTTTCAGTGGGCACGGTTTGAAACTAATTCTTACAATGAAATTCATTGTTCTGAGTGTGATTGGGCGGTTAGGTCTGCAAATCGAAATTAATCTCCCGCTTGTGTTTCTATGGAAACGCGGGGGAGCATAGAAAAGGTCAAATAACTAACCAGCCTAACTGTTAGCATTCTTTCCCTGGTAATGATGCCGCCTGTGTGTGCTGTATAAATAAATAAATCTCGCCTTTATTTTCAGAAAGTGTACGCTTCCTCTTTTCAAAGGATGCATAAGAACTTGAGTCATAATGGGGAAGAACAAACTCATACCAGAGTGTCCTGTACAAAATCTTATACATATTTTTTGGGGGGGGGGGGGGGGGGGTTCTGGCTTGGCATGCTATGTGCTGTAAAACATTAGTCTGGGGTGCGTCCCAATATTCTTCACTCCTCACCTCCTTTCCCCCACTACCACTCATCTCCTACCCGGAAGTATGCAAAACTGCTTAAACGTTTCATGTACAAGTATTTTCATGTACAGTATACAATATACCTGACATTGTGGTTTGCGTTGAGACATATTTAACAATATGTAATATGAAATCAGAAACCGACTAAGACAAAGATCCGTTTCCAGGGCACAGAGAGGTGGTAGTGGAGGAAAGGAGGGTGCATTTTCCAAGTATTGACACACCCCTGGAGTAAGTCTGGCACTGTTTCCAACCTAGTATACAATAACCAGTGAACTTAATGGAGACTGTTCATATTACAACCTCCAGAGGGCACAAGACACAAAGTTCACAGCATTCTTCCTGTGGGACAGTGATCTCTCAATAACTCATATGTGTGAGATTCAGCCCAAAACTGGGAATTCACTTTAGCATATATGAGGCTTGAAGATTCAGGCTCATAATTGAAGAGGCGAAAGCCGTTATCTAGTGATCAACAACTTACCTTTGGGTCCAATCGTACCCCTGCCAAGTCCCCTGGTGCTAAGGCGAATGAGTAACATGGGGCTGATTAAAGCACACCCATCTTCCTCATGCATCAGTGAACAAAGACAGCTGGTAGAGGCTTGCCTCACAGGTGGGCATGTCAGTCTGGCTGCACTTCAGTACAGAGGTAATTCCTCTAGGATAAGCTCCTATGCGATACAAACGCAGAACAGGAAAGAGAAAGACTTAACAGTGGACCCGTTGAGACATTACATTACAAGCATTTAGCAGACGCTTTTATCCAAAGCGACGTACAAGTGCACACCGAAGATCACTGAAGCGACTACAAAGCAGATCCGACAGAGCACAACTTCCTCACAACGTAGAGACCTGACACTACACAAAATTAGTTTTTAGTGTGTGTCGGCTCCTCAAACACAAACTACAATAGAGCCTAAGTTTGGTACACTGAAGGACTCTAGTACTTTGTGTGTTATCGTGTTCGGAACACAGGGGTGAAGTGCTCAACAACCAGGACGCCACAAGGAACAGCTGTCACATATATATAAGATTTATTACAGAATAAACTTATGGGAAAAACTGAGCATTTTGACAGCCTGTGAACAGTAACCAGGCAAGCGTTGAAAACTGCTGATACATACATTAGTTAACCCCAGGCATTTAAAACACACAGGTATTTTCCAGCCCTACTGCGTCTCGATTGCACACGGAGCTCAGATCTCACACACCCACTTTCTTTTTTTCATTCCACTGTGCAAAAAAAAAATAATTAAAAAGTTTAGAGTTGAATAAATAAAAGTAAGGATGATTCCACGTCCAAAGGTCACAGAAATTGTGTTCAGACATAATTACTCAAAAATTGATTGAAAAGAAAAACAACATAAGTAAACACAGTGAAGCAGATAATAATCAGGAGGGACGGGGGGGTACAAATAAATAGGAACCTACAGGGCAAAGACTACAGTAATAACAGTATGCAAAGTCGCTCATTATTAAAATGAATTACTGGAACATCACGTGGGAAGATGACCAATCACAGCCCTGAGCTGAGTGAGAGATGCACCTTATATTGATCTATTAAGTAGGGCGAGGTCCTTGAGTTAAAAAAACAAAACAAAACAAAAAAAACCACACACGGCACAGTGTCAAGGCAACAGCACCTTTACATCGCACAATATCCCATTGGCTGTCCAATTTACATCAGGCAACATCCCATTGGCTGCCCAATTTACATCAGACATCATTCCATTGGCTACCTAATTTACATCAGGCATCATTCCATTGGCTGCCCAATTTACATCAGGCAACGTCCCATTGGCTGCCCGATTGACATCAGGCTTCATCCCATTGGCCGCTCAATTTACAGTAGGTTTCACACCATGGGTTGCATAATTTACATTAAGGCTAGTAAGGCTTAATCCAATTGGCCAATTATAGCTTTTAGCTACCTCTTCCTCCGCTGCCATACGGTTCTTCCAACTGCTGAAGCAAAGTGCAGTGACTGAGCTAGTGTCACACTGCCAGTGTCCTTAGAGGATGGCGGAAGAGAGCGCTTATTAAGAACGCTTGGATTCAAAACGGTGTCGTGTGGCGTCTCCTCCCTGGTTTGCGTTTAAAGGTGCAAGCTCTGGTCCACGTGGGCGTGGCCCCCGGGCTGTTCTAGAACCTCGCTCAGGTCTCCTCCAACAGCTTCCGCAGGTTCCTCTGCACCTGGGTTTAGACATGTCCGATAAGAGCAAGTCACTAAGCAAGAGATCTATGTACACCTTTCCCTCAGGAATTTAAGAATTGCATATTGAAAAAATAACCATAATGCCTCTTTCTTGCGCTGACAGAAAGCCATGGCTAAGCGCATACATACCGAACCCAACATTTTTCAGTAACATTCAAAAGGCGAACAGGACTTTGTATAACTTACAGGAGATTTCTCAATAAATGATTGACTAAGAAAAGAAACCCAGGTCCAAAAAACAGGTCTGTGCAGGACTTGTTCGCTCAGTGTCATGTAATCATAACTTTGGATTAGAATCAGAGTGGCAGACGTACCTTTTCTAGTTTTACCAGGTTTGTGGACAATTCTCCATATATTTCAGCACTGTCAACGCCCATCTGTTCTCTGTGATGCAAAACATTTCTAGAACACAATTTGTACAATAGATCACATTAAGCCAAACTTGGCTATCTGCAATGTTCTTACACACTGAGGAAAGTTGTAAACTTAAATTTATACTTCCCCAAAGACAATACAAACTATAACCGTTTCAACAGGAATGAAAAATTACAAAACAAACATTAAAAAAAAACATAAGGTCCAAATTTAGTTACACTTTTCTTCCACAAGCCCAGCATGGAGTCACAGAACTACTGTAACTCACTTTAATTTATGACATCACAGAACTACTATCAATCATCTTACGTTTATGACATCACAGAACTACTGTCAATCATCTTACATTAATGACTATCATTTTAAATGTACACTTCTGAGCTGGTTTTGGGGGGGGCTCTCCTGCTCGTTATGTGGGGTGATGAGCTGGTTTTGGGGGCGCTGTCTTACTCGTTGTGTGGGTACTCTGCCAGCGAGCCCAGTGTGGTGAGGCGCTGCTCCAGGGACATGATCTTGAAGGCCATGTAGCACGAGGACAAGACCAGGATACACACTCTGTGGGCAAAAACAAACACTGTTACACAGCACAGCACAGCACAGCACAGCACAGCACAGCACAGCACAGCACAGCACAGCACAGCACTTCAGTCACTGAATCACTCACTGAATCACTTACAGGAAAATGAAATCTCTCATTTAAATATTGTCTGAGCAGAAGCGTTGGGAGCCGCAGTGAGATTCGATACCTCACATTAATGTGGAGTGATTTACTCACAAGAGCAAGTAGAGCAGAAGCAGAGAATTCAGAGAGGGCGGCTGTAGCTGGGTCCCTCTGTGTAGCTCAGCCGCCGGTTTGACATGGCCTGCACGGAGAACAGCACACCAACTTTTACACACCGTGGACCTTCATCTTAAACACCCCCACTTCTGAGCCGCCCAACGAGGGCCGTGCCGACACCCCACTTTTTAAAATCACCGACATTAAGCTTGAGCTATTCTACTCAACCGAGTACAAGGAAGTTGGTCTTGTTCCAGAATTCACTCAACATCCATTTAAAAACACGCGGATATTGTTCCAATTTACACTGTCTGTGTTTGGCTGTCTGTCTCCAACCCAGGATAATGGAGTGTAAGTACACTCATAAACACTCAAGAGCAGGTGTGTCCAATCTTATCTGCAAATGGCCGGTGTGGGTGAAGGTTTGTTTTAGCCCAGCACTACAACACCGGACTCAAGTAATTAACTAATAACAGTCTTCAATCAAGACCTTCAATAGAATCAGGTGCCGGGCCAAATTAAAAACCTACAGTGTCCTTTTTGGATAAGATTGAACACCCCCGCTCTTGAGTGTCAAGTATACTGTGGAAAACGTGAGACGTTTTCCAAAGGGGTATACAATAAACTCAAGCAAGCCTGATGTTGCTAATGAAAACTACACTGACATTGGAGATGTTGTATATTAGTTGTATATTTGCTGTATTGCTCACCACAGACAATTAGATGCAGAGATTTATCCTGTTCACTAAACCTCCTAATAAAACCCGACGTTTCTACGGCGACGGGGGTGGGGGGTGGGGTGTGTGTACTCTGTTCTGTACCGTTCCGATGGGGTCCGTGTTTGGGGTCGGGGCCCTTCTGGAGGTGTATGTCGGCGTGTACCGCCACCTCTCCCTTCTTCATCGCTTTGAAGAACTTCTGAGGGAGGCCCTGGAACTCTGCCAAAAAAAAACGAAGAGGAAGAACGGTGACCGTTAGGGCGGCTCGAACAGCCCCGCCCCGCCCCGCCCCCCGTGGCTCGCCTGGCGGGTTTTCGTGTCCGAGCACGTCCGAGAACACCCGACACCTAAGCCCTCCGTTTTTCCAGTTCAGACACGCGATCACAATCACTGACACTATAATATTCATCAGGAGCGGTTACATACCGCTTCCAGCATTTTCACAGAGCCCGGCTACAAAACCATAACAAACACAAGGGTGCGAAATTAACACCCGCCCACCAGCCAAACGCTGGTAAGATTTTCTACTCTAGCAGCCACTTTGGCAGGTAACCAACCAGGTTGTGTTATACTGTAAAAGGTAATGTGCTGGTAAAATGTTGAAAATGGCTGGTGGTGATTTTTAAAATCGACAAGCCACTCTGGCCAGCAGGTGAAAAAGTTAATGCCCTGACAAATGCCATAACAACTAGCCATTACACATCACTGCTAACCTAATACACAATAGGTTTTTAACATTTTTTAAGGAAACAGAAAGGAATCATTCTAAATACCACAGGGTCTGTCCAACATTTTGAGAAGCGAATTTAGGCATGTACTCATTTTTTGAGTCTAGTACTATTTATAATTTCAGTGCCCGTCATGAGGAGGTCATAAGAATGGGGGAACAACACCGGCCATAAACTCATTACTCAAACCTCCGCCTTGAAGAAACAACACAATGTAATTATAACAATGTAGTTCCATGTTACTGAGTTTCCATCCTGACTAATTGCTTTGTCATGGTAGCGGTCCTCTCAGCTAGGTCGTTACTGTACACATGAAGCGGTTTCCTGTTCCCAATTAACGTCTCCAGGAAAGTAAAAGGTCAAATGAGATAGAAAGATAGAGAGAAAGAGAAAGAGATAGAGAGAGAAAGTGCAGAGAAATCAGTGTGTATGTATGTATGTTTGTATGTACATTTTGATTAATAGTCCTGGTGTGCTGTGCACAAAGGATTCTGGGAGCTTGCTTCCCTGAAGAACCGCAGGACACAGCCCTCGGTAACGGGGTGTGGAGGAGGTGACGGGGTGTGGAGGAGGTGACGGGGGGGTCGCGCGCGGGACGCAGCCCTCGGTAACGGGGTGTGGAGGAGGTGACGGGGGGACTTACCCGTGGGTTTTTCGTAATCGGGCGTTTGGGACCCGGAGCTGCTGCTCTCCAGCAGGTCTTTCTGCCTCCTCTTCCTAACCACTCCGTCCAGGTCGGAGAAATCCAACGAAAAGTCCTGCGGAGACCAGGGGGAGTCGCTCTTACCGGCCCACAGGGGGCGCTGTGTCCCACAGACACATGCACAGGCCCATAACTGCCCTTCCGTCACAAACTCACACCCCCCCCCCCCCCTCAGTTTGGAAGATCCAATCAGCTGTGGGCATGTCCCACGGACTCAATGTCTTTCCATCAGTTTGGGACAGGGGGAACACATGCCGTAAGCCGTCACTAGCCTCCAGGGCCATGGGTACCGCGTAAACGTGCACGCTGGCCAGCCAGGGGGCGCTAGAGAGAGATGGGGCGGGGATACCCTGCTGAATGAAAGGCAGTGTCTCTCTGTGCAACGCACACCCAGCTTAGATAAACCCGCAGGAATCCAAAAAATGAGCCTCCCCCCCCCCCCCCCCCCCCGCTTCTGTGACTAATTTCAGAGTAGAAAAAGACGGCCATTTTAGGGAAAATAATTTTTTTTTAAAGTATAGTGAAAGAGCCTCTGTACATGCACATACTGAGTGGGAAGGGGTGTGGGGTGATGGGGGGTACTGACGAGAGATGAGGGCCGTTCCGATCTGAAGCTGCTCTCTGTGGAGGAAGGCTTGGATCCGTGTCCCAGTTTCTCCGCCTGGAATATTCAGAGACAGAAGTTTACTTAAGCTCACCCATATAAAATGCGCTGTCCGAGTGTGTGAGGTATAAAACTGGCTGTGAGTGTGTGAGGTATAAAACTCACTGTGCGAGGGTGTGAGGTATAAAACTCACTGTGCGAGTGTGTGAGGTATAAAACTCGCTGTGCGAGTGTGTGAGGTATAAAACGCGCTGTGCTAGTGTGTGAGGTATAAAACTCACTGTGCGAGTGTGTGAGGTATAAAACTCGCTGTGCTAGTGTGTGAGGTATAAAACTCGCTGTGCGAGTGTGTGAGGTATAAAACTCGCTGTGTGAGTGTGTGAGGTATAAAACGCGCTGTGCGAGTGTGTGAGGTATAAAACGCGCTGTGCGAGTGTGTGAGGTATAAAACGCGCTGTGCTAGTGTGTGAGGTATAAAACTCGCTGTGCTAGTGTGTGAGGTATAAAACTCGCTGTGCTAGTGTGTGAGGTATAAAACTTGCTGTGTGAGTGTGTGAGGTATAAAACTTGCTGTGTGTGTGTGAGGTATAAAACTCGCTGTGCGAGTGTGTGAGGTATAAAACTCGCTGTGCGAGTGTGTGAGGTATAAAACTCACTGTGCGAGTGTGTGAGGTATAAAACTCGCTGTGTGAGTGTGTGAGGTATAAAACTCGCTGTGCGAGTGTGTGAGGTATAAAACTCGCTGTGCTAGTGTGTGAGGTATAAAACTTGCTGTGTGAGTGTGTGAGGTATAAAACTTGCTGTGTGAGTGTGTGAGGTATAAAACTCGCTGTGCGAGTGTGTGAGGTATAAAACTCGCTGTGCGAGTGTGTGAGGTATAAAACTCGCTGTGTGAGTGTGTGAGGTATAAAACTCACTGTGCGAGTGTGTGAGGTATAAAACTCACTGTGCGAGTGTGTGAGGTATAAAACTCGCTGTGTGAGTGTGTGAGGTATAAAACTCGCTGTGCGAGTGTGTGAGGTATAAAACTCGCTGTGTGAGTGTGTGAGGTATAAAACTCGCTGTGCGAGTGTGTGAGGTATAAAACTCACTGTGCGAGTGTGTGAGGTATAAAACTCGCTGTGTGAGTGTGTGAGGTATAAAACTCGCTGTGCGAGTGTGTGAGGTATAAAACTCGCTGTATGAGTGTGTGAGGTATAAAACTCGCTGTGCGAGTGTGTGAGGTATAAAACTCGCTGTGCGAGTGTGTGAGGTATAAAACTCGCTGTGCGAGTGTGTGAGGTATAAAACTCGCTGTGCTAGTGTGTGAGGTATAAAACTCGCTGTGTGAGTGTGTGAGGTATAAAACTCGCTGTGTGAGTGTGCGAGGTATAAAATGCGCTTTGTGAGGTATTTAAATGTACTGCCTGACGTTAAAAGGTTAAAATCCCACAATTCAAAGATGGAAAAAATCACAGATAAGTTGCTAAACCCTAAGGGGGGGGGGGGAAAGTCACAAACAGTCTCAAGTCAGAACACCTGTAAACCCTCCGGTGAATTTTGACATTAAAATCTCAGAGGGTTGGGCAATAGCCCGTATTGATTTAGCACAGAATGATCCAGAAAGTGTTCTGATAAGCAGGAAGCCACAGTCTAAGAACAAAGATTCCCAGTCCACGACACGGCCAATCAGCAGCACTTGCCCATAGTAATGTTTTCATCAGTTCAAAATGATGTTTAGTTAACAGATGGCCTAGTGGAACATAGTGTACAGATGATAAAATAAAGACAACATTCACAAGTCAACACTCCTCAAATGTACATAGAGACCAGTACGGTGCGGGAGTTGAGGAAGAGAGAAACTACGTACGTCCAGATGAGGGCAGACTGATTTCAGGAACTTGTAGGTGGCGTCCCGGGAGAGGAAAGACACAAACATGTGCTGCGGAGAAAAAACAACCAGCATCAGAAATACAGGCAAGCAGGGGAGGTATTTCATAAAGCAGGATTACTGAGTTAGCTGGATAACTGCACCGAGCCAAACCCGGAACCCTCCCAAATCTAGAACATAGACTGAAGTAACAAGAGCTGTTCTGGGTTTACTCAGTGCAGTTATCCAGCTAACTCACTAATCCTGCTTTGTGAAACAGGGCCCTGTTCTGGGTTTACTCAGTGCAGTTATCCAGCTAACTCACTAATCCTGCTTTGTGAAACAGGGCCCTGTTCTGGGTTTACTCAGTGCAGTTATCCAGCTAACTCACTAATCATGCTTTGTGAAACAGTGCCCTGTTCTGGGTTTACTCAGTGCAGTTATCCAGCTAACTCACTAATCCTGCTTTGTGAAACAGGGCCCTGTTCTGGGTTTACTCAGTGCAGTTATCCAGCTAACTCACTAATCATGCTTTGTGAAATACCCCCCAGGACAGGGTCCACGCTCCACAACCACCATGTGAAAGAACGTACGAGTCTAAGTGCTCTTACCCGCTCATCTGCGGTCGCGATAACAACGGCGTTTGGTACCAAAATGGCTGTTTTGGTTTTTTTAATCAGGGTCACAGACAGCACAGGAATAGCAATCTGTTAGAGAGGTAAAAAAAAAGAAAAAAAAGAAGAAAAAAACAAGGATGTTACCTCAGAGCCTCAAACTGCGTTCTTTAATTAAAAGCGCTGCCGAAAATTAAGGAAACTAGTATGGAAATCTTTTCTGTTGCCGTAAACCTTGGCCGTACCTTGGTACCCCTTCCGAAGACTTTGGAATGGAAACAGATCCAGTTATCGGAGACGTAGAGCTTTCCCTGATAAAGCATGTCTTTCTGCAGGGCACAAGTGTAGCCTAACGGCACACGTGGTATTTAGAGACAGAACAGCTGAGGTCAGGGATTCACTATCCCACAAAGCATTGTTTTGCCTGAAAACACAATTATCTTGGTACACTATTCAGCATATTTTCCCCCAAGTCAATTAGAAGTGAAGTGAAGCCATTCATTTTGGTGTCTATACACAACATATGAAGCACAATACTGTACTGATAAAGAGTACTGCCAAATGGAAATTTCCAGTACATTTTTTTTTGAGGGCTTTTCACAGCAACATCTATTTGAATAGGTTTCCAATGCCTCTGCAAAGACAATTAGGAGTTATAAAGTTAGATTTTATCCTTCACACTGGTGGCCATTACTCAATAAAGTTCTGAAACTTTGCATGAAGACAGTATTTAAATTCAGCTTTACTTTGCCCATGCTAATGCTCTCGGTGTGGACGGAAAGCAACGCAGAAGCCATCAACTACGCGTTCGCTATTCTGGGGAAAGCAGCGAGGCACCTGCAATACTGCTTAGCGTTCAAATATGAAATCCATTTACTTACTCTGTCTCAGCAGTTCCTCTTTGCTGATCTCCTTGAAATGTTTGTGGTACTGGTCGTTTGTTTTGGACAACTGCAAGGATATGAGCAGGGAGAAAAAAGGGGGCCGATTGAAGTTGTCAGATTCGATTCATTAGAGTGGGTTCAAAGCAGCGGGCTGCTAAACGTCTGTGAAAAGCGCAGGGTTTGTCCAAGTGTCTCACGACCTTCAGTGAACCGATTACATTACTTCTATGCAAGTTTTGTTTTTAGAAAACTCAACGTGCTCAAAATGATCCATGCAGGCCGTAACTTGCTCAGGCTACCTCGCCCCACCCCACCCCACCCTTCACCCCCCCAACGGTGCCTGTGAGCCTAATGCCAGTGCTCTTTATTTACTCAAAACGATTTAATTAAAGATTACATTTACATTACATTACAGGCATTTAGCAGACGCTCTTATCCAGAGCGACTTACACAACTTCTTATTACGTCTTACTACATTTATCCATTCATACAGCTGGATATACACTGAAGCAAGTACCTTTAGCTCAAGGGTACAACGGCAGTGTCCTACCTGGGAATCAAACCTGCAACCTTTCAGTTACAAGTCCAGTTCCTTTTTTCCTAACCATTATACTACACATGCAAACAGAGAGTGATTCTTTCTTCAGCACAAACCTGGCTAGAATGGGCCTTCTTCCTCTCAGGCTTGGCTTCAGTATCGCTTGGATTTTGCAGCAGGGATGCCTGGTCTATGCCCTTTGACCTAGGAAGGAAATCACAACAAGAGTAAACATATGGGCTGCGTCCCAATATTCTTCACTCTCCACCTCCTTTCCTCCACTCCCCCACTACCACTCCTCTCCTCCTTTCCTCCGCTCCCCCACTACCACTCCTCTCCTCTCCTACCCGGAAGTATGCAAAACTGCCTGAACATTTAAAGTGCAAGTAGTTGCATGTACAGTATACAATCTACCTGACATTGTGGTTTAATCTACCTGACATTAATCAATTTGTAACTATTGGTGAGTAATATGTAGCCAAATCAGCAACATTAGATTAAAACACAAAGATCCGTTTCCGGGGCAGAGAGGAGAGGAGGTCGTAGTGGAGGAAAGGAGCATGCATTTTCGAGTACTGGGACGCACCCATGGCAATAGGTGCGTCCCAATATTCTTCACTCCTCACCTCCTTTCCTCCACTCCTCTCCTACAAGGAAGTATGCAAAACTGCCTGTACGTTTCAAGTACAAGTATTTACATGTACAGTATACAATGCACCTGACATTGCTGTTTGCGTCGAGACATTAATTAACCATTAATATGCAATTAATATGTAATCAGTGACATTAGATTAAAACACAAAGATCCGTTTCCGGGGCACGGAGAAGAGGAAGTGGTAGTATTGGACGCACCCCCAGTTTCCATAACTGGAATACCATTTGAATATTGAAGGTTCCTGCCAAACATGCATAAACAGGTTTGGAAATTAAAGGCGAAAGCCTTCTGACAAACTTCAGGGGACAACATGAAAAGCACCATACAAAGTAAGGTTATATCATCAAGAACTGTGAAGTGACATTTACCAAAGTAAATAATTATTCCTTTCCAAAATATAAACTGCATTAATTCGCACTTGATAAGCATTCACTCCAAAAAAAACGCACTGGCTTTTGTCTGTCGTCATTGTGGAATTTCATTTTGCACCACCCTGGGAAGGATGCAGGAGAAATACAAGTGCATAGCAATGGAAAAACATTAAAACAAGTTCAACAGAAGGTAAAAACTTCATAACCACTCATAATATAGCTTAAAATAAGGCTGGGACAAATGCAAGCCAGCGGTATGAAAAAATATTCGTGTCATCATCACAACTGGCATCAAGCCAGCAAGTTATACTTTGCATTATGAAAATTCCGCTGGACTTTCCAAAGCAGTTCAGTAAAAATATCCTGACTACTAGGAAAGATCTAGCTATACACTCGTGTGGTTTTGGAAGAATTAGACTTCTCAGTTTTGAGTTACTTAGTTACAACCAATGTCACAGCCAGGGAATTAAATGAACGTTTTCACCCACTGGCCAGAGTGGCTGGTGGATTCTAAAAATAACCAGCCATTTTCAACATTTTACCAGCCACATTACCTTTTATGATATAACACAACCTGCCAAAATGGCTACTAGAGTAGAAATCTACCAGCCACAATCAAAGTTTTACCAGCTTTTGGGTGGTGGCTGGTATTCATTTCATACCCTGGTGTAAAAGCCCTAAGTTGGATTGTTGCCGTGGACCTCGTGTTTGATGGAGGTGCACTTCATTTGACCACAAGAGTAAGTCAATAGGGCCAAGCCCATGGATCCAAACAGCATAACCGCAACATGAACACAGCCCTGATCACACGGCAGCCACTGCCATGAAACAGACCTTTAAATAGCGGCCGTCTTATTTTAGCTCCCACAGGTGCAATCGTTCAGAGACGGGGAATCAACATTACCCGTTGCGTTGAGATAAAGCGCAGTGACCATGCTGAACAAACATCGCCCGCAATACTTTTGTAAATAGCAGATGTTCAGAAACAGAACACATGGCTATTTTGAACAATTAAAAAAAAAATCACACAGGCACGCACGCGCGCACACACACACACACACACACACACACACACACACACACACACACACACACACACACACACACACACACACACACACACACACACACACACACACACACACACAGCTTTTAGCCTCGTGCTGCACAGTCACCCCAGGCATGCGTGTACACATACATCATGAGAACTACACTTTATATATAATCTCATTTCCCCAAAGAGGACTAATGAAGTGACTGCCCATGAGACCAGCAGTCAAAGCAGTCATTGATAAGGCCTTGTCAGGAAACCAGGTGTTCAGGCCTCCTTGGCCATAGCATAGTTAGAGAAACCGATTAGCGCAAACATTGGGGCTTTGTTTAAACACACGTAGATACTGTAGCTCCGGGCAGAAACGCTGCATTCAGGCAAACACACGGCCCTTACCATGGAACCTCTGTAGGTTCAAAAAGCCACAGAGGGAAGAGGTTATGCTCGGAATTCGAAAGGATATCGTACAATTCCAGAGTCTATGAATTTCCTATAAATTCACCTTTTTGACCGCTACACTATGCACATTATCAGGGTCCACGCCTACAGGTAGCGTCTCACCCACAGAACTATATAGTCTCACCTCTTAAGTGTCGGTTTCATCCTGCTCTCCGGAGCATCCGATTCAGCGTCCGCCACTTGCTGTGGGTCGCTGCCCGGCTTCCCATTCCTCCTGGGTCTGTCCTCTCCACCATTCTCCGTCTCAGAACTAGAGACGTATGGTAAATAACACTAGTCAAGCCATGAGCAAGATCGTGGGGTTAACAAAGCGGTCTACAACCCAGGTCCTGCAGAGCCACACAGTATGCTGATATAATTATTTTTTTTTTTGGTTTTTGCTTAAACATTAGCAACCATTTTCTGTCAAACCCAATAAACAAAGTGAGCTATCATGTGTCATCAACAGCTTCAATTGGTCAATTAAACTCTAAGTAACAATGAAAACCAGCACACCCTGTGGCTCTCCAGGAACCCTTATTAAAATAAACTATTCCCAGCGAGGTGACAATGGCATTGAATTGGATAAAATTGGCCACAGGCTACCTGGCAGGATGTGGGTAACGACAAACTTATTGTATAATGTTGTGGTACAGCCCATAGACTGTATAAAAATACGATTTTCTTGAGTCTGGTTGAAACAGCATACAAACCAACACTGTCTTTAACAGTGTCTTAACAGTTGGAAACGTTTATGTCCATTGGGGACGTAGAATGCAGTGACAAATCTGCCCACACCCTGCAGTTATTTGCTTTTTTCTGCTTGAATTATTTTTCAGGGCCCAGAATCACGGATGTGTGTAAACTAAAGTATATAAGAACTTGCCTACCCAAACAACGTGTACGTGCAAGACAAGGTAACATAACGTTAAATAGAGAATTGGAGAGTCTTAGTCACATATTACTTACAAATAGTTACACACACACACCCCCCCCCCCCCCCCCCCCCCTCTGTTTTCATTTGTAGTTACATACTTCATCGGACAATAGTCACTCACTTAACTAACGGTTGCAATTTAAAAAAATATATTTCCAGTTAATCCAACTTAATTTAGTAAAGCAGAACTCCACGTAGGTGACGAACTTCAGTGTGGGTAACATTAGCTAAAGTAGCGTATACGTATAACGTTAACATGTTACTGTCACATATCACACCTCTAAAGCCAAATCAATACGATGTTAGCAAATAATTAAATTCTCTCCATCAAAGAAAGAACAAAGTGCATTTAACTTATGTTTGCAAAATATGACAATCCAAACATAGAGCTCCTTGATCAACCAGGTAGAAGTAACGTTATAGGCATTTACTAGCTCGCTAGCAGGCAAGTTTAAACACCTCAAAGTTTTGATGAAATGAGCGGATATGGTAACGTTAGGCTACATAAATTGAATATCCGCTTGTGCGATCCGAAAAAAAAGACAGCAATACAGAATCACAAAGTATCCGTCTACATAACATTACTACAACAAAATAATAATAGTTTGAAAATAATCTACGAAAATAATGATTTGCAAGCTAGCAACATAAAAAGTAACCGGTTGGGCCTTCAATGGTCCGCTAACGTTAACGTTGGATACCAGTAGGAATATGATCAAGTTTATCATCCAAACTTACTTCGACGGGTTCGTTTTCGTATCTTTCTGGACGAATTTTATAGACTTGAGTTGTTCTGGCGTAGTTTGCGGAGTGAGGACGCTCGGCGGCTGCTCGGTTATCAGGACCATGTTGCTCCCAATGCTCCGGACTTCCCGGAGTTTCACACTCCGTTTGCTTCCCCTTTCCTGCCTTTCTCTGTGGGGACCCAGGCACACCTCACTCACTGGCGCTGAGGTTTAGATTTAGACCGCCCGCCCAGAGGCCAGGACCATTTGTCAAGCAGCCCGATTCAGGAGGAGAGGGAGGGAAGAGAGACCCCGTCCCCTGCAGATAGCACGTGTTTTGTGTTTTTATCACCGAGCTAGCTGAACAGCAAGCTCCCCAGCAGCGATATCAGGTTTGTATGGGATTCATTTATATCAATATCTCAAATTGTAGCTGCTGACATTCACTGTTCATTCAGACAACCTGTTATACAGGTTTCCCAATACATGTTATTACAGGCAGTTATCTTTTCAAATCGTCGCATTATCTACCCACGTTGAAAATGTGGGAGCGAACAAAACTGGCAGAACGTTTACATTTACCAGACATTGGAATTCATGTTTTGATAAAAACAGAGAAATCTTTTTTATCTTCATGCTATGTAGCTACGCTAATTTTAATTACCAGGATGTCAGTAATTTCACGATAGCTTGCTAAGTGACTGTAGGCTACAATAATTAATGTATGCTTATTGAAATTCTGGATAAATTGACCCAAACAATAGCTGCTGAAGGGATGAAGGTCTACTGTCAGCTAGTTGATGTGGTACTACTGTGTCTACTGTCTTTTTAACGGTAGGGATTCCTACGTAGGAATCGCTACAGCCTTTAACTAATGGATCTCCTCTACGCCCAAACGCACTACTTCACTACCAGCGCAAAAGGAGATGAATCTGCCATCTCTTCCTTTTTTTCCAAGTAACTTATTATTTCTTTACAAAGCAACGCAAGTGGAGTGGACCAAGTTTTCCACACATCAAGATACTTCTACTATGTAGAGTCGATTTACTTTTCAAGATACCTAGAGTCAAAAATAGACTGCAGTGTGAGGCAAACGGCAGCCCACACTTTCATTCTGACCTCAAGTTTGTGAAAGTGTTCCTGTCTTCCACATGGACCATTTTCCTTGTAGATGCCGTAGATGCAAGGGAAGGTAAGTTACTGCACATACAGCAGTACAGATATGGTGAGGATCACAAGAGCGCCACCTTGTGGTCCAGCAGCAAATAGCATCAACGTTCTAGATTGGCATGCAGCATGTTTTTTGTAGTTTGTTTGTTTTATAAAAGTATTATATAAAAGCATAACTATGCTCTGGTGTTGTGATATGAGTACTTCGGTTAACTTGGTTGTAAGACTATATTCCACACCGGAAGGCCACATGGCTCAGCAGAAGAAGTGCTGATAAGACTACAGGATCCGGGCCTGTATTCATCGAGCCTTTACAGAGTGCTGATCCAAGCTTAATTTTAGCATTTAGCTAAAACTGTACAAGGGAAATCTGATCTTAGACCTTGGCTGTGTCTGAATACGACCCCTGTTCCCTGTCCACTCAGACCCCTGTCTACTATGTGCCCTGTCCCCTCACTTTGCAAGCAGTGTGCCAAAGAAATCTGCAAAACTCTTTCCAAACTAGTGAGGAAGTAGTTTGTAATATTATTTTTTTTTTTTTATTGAAAATATCAATCAGTTAACATATGATGATTGTTACAAAGTGTATATTATGAATGAAGATTGAATTAACCAAAATAAAAAGAGAGTAGTTGGTAATATGACCCGCTCTTGTACCATAGATACAGTATGTATATACGCTCTACTTCTTTTACGTTTTTACTTCCGGGTTACTTACTTAAGTTATCGGATGAGTGCATAGTTCTGCAGATGAGTGTGCTCCTGAATTCCCTCAACAAAACCCCGGAAATAAGGGGTTCATCCTGGTATTTTAAGTGCCCCCATTTGTGAGAAAAAGTTGCCCACTCAAAAGCTTTTTGACGAAGTGGACTGAAATATGCGCCCTCAAAAGGGTGTAGGGGTCGTATTTGGACTTCTTCTCTGAGGTTCCTTATGAATACAGGCCAAGATAATATTTCAATAATGACATCTGGTAAACCCATCAGCAGCCAGTGAGTAGCTGAAGTTTATCCAGCATTATCCTAGGTGTGTATTTCACAATGCGGGATTAAGGAGTTAGCCGGCTAAATTTTGTAATTTTGTAAATTTTGCTAAATTTTTCCAATCAGAGGGGTATTCCACGAAGCAGGATTACTGAGTTAGCTGGATAACTGCACTGAGTGAAATCAAGAACGGCTCTTTTTACTTCAGTTCCAGATTTGGGAGGGTTCCGGGTTTTATTCAGTGCAGTTATCCAGCTAACTCAGTAATCCTGCCCTGATTTGAGAGGAGATTTAAGTTTATCGACTGTTACATCACCATCAGCTATAGGGAATCTCATTGTGTAATATCTTAATTAACCAACAGATGGGGACAAAGACCGTAAGGACTACTTTGGGTCCCTTCACTGTTAGAATTCAGAGTGTAGTCACAACTGCCTTCCATACAGCAGATTTTGCTACCCTTTGGAAGTGTTATTGATTATAATTACAATGCTTAATTAGCACTACAATTTGTTCCACATTTAATAAAACTGCAGCTGCCAGCTATAGTGGTATAAAGTGAGCTATAATAGAAATTAATCCTAAAACACGATGCATGTGTTTCCAAATTCTGCTCTATAGATTATTTCACCATCCATCAATGTCTCATCAGTAAAATATATATTCATACAGCTAACAGGTTTTATAACATCGGAACTGACCATCACCACTGACTTCTAGAACTAAATGAATGTCCTACAGCTTGAATGCTGATATGTGTCTTAATATTTTTTTTATTTGACCAGCATGTGAAAATTTCCAGGATATTTAAAACAATCCATCAAATGCGTTATACATGACACTCAAATGAACTACTGCGCGAGTGCCTCTTTTGATGTCACACGTACAGTTGCAGCACCCCTTCCCCACCACAAGGCGGTGCTGTTGCCAGACTTTACAAGCACAATTACTCTTTCTTAAGAAAGACAAAGAAAAAAGAAAAGACCACAAAGAAGGGAAAAAATAAGTCTGTCAGAGTTCATTAAGTATGGAGGGAACAATGCCGAAAACTGGAAACGCGAGCCTCGCGAGGCTGGACAGCCATTAATCATTGCTGACAAGAAACTAGGGTTCGGGGCGGGGGGGGGGGGGGGGGGGGGGGAGCACCGCCAGCAACTCTGTTTGTGATCATCGGGCCTGGCCACTGCACAGAGGGAGGGGCAGGTAGCCAGCTAACATAGCAGCTAACACTTAACCCGCAGAAATAAAAAAATAAAAAAACGCAGAAGTTGGAAAGATGGGGAGTGTTTTTGTTTTTTTTTCTCGAGGAATGCATAGACGGGTACTTTTCATGCGTGACTGCGTCTTTTTTGGGCCACCCTGAGTCTTGAGGTTAGACTTGTTGCTCAGAAATTGCTGCCCGTCTCTTGACCGCCCTGCTGTCGCGGTCGGTCAGTGGCTCTGGAGCACGCGCCCCCCGTCAAGTTTGCGCTCAAACCAGCGATCCTAGGGGTTATAGAATGCCTCCCCATCACGTCTGAACCATTAGCGTGCCGCAGAATGCTGCACCTTTAGCGTGACTGAAATAGCCCATTGAAATCACAGAGGGAAGTCACAGAGTGGGAGCTCCTAACTTTTATCTGTGTAGCTTCATGGATGCTTTGTGGTGCATGTGAATGAAGGGTGTGTTTACTTCAGATACAGAGGCCCTAGAGAAGATGGCAGGTGTTACAACAGTTTAAAAAAACAATTGGCCAAGGCGTGTGTTTGTGGTTATATTCTTAGAACCTGTGACCATTTCTACATTCAATTTCTTTGTAAGGGGGAGTGTAAGGTTTGGAGAACCAAACGCGACCGATAAGGATTTCTAAAAGGGTATCTAGAGAGATACGCCACAAAACGCGGAAGTAGCCGCACCAGGACTGAGATAACACAGGATCGGGAGCAAAACTTCCCTAGCACAAGGCAAAACAAAGCAACCTCCAAAAACTGAGGCGATCTTGATAAACAGTGAGAATAACTAACAAAAGCACCTCACACACTAGGTGGTGAAACAAAACAAAACTCGATAAAACGAGTGAAGGAAAAGAATAGAAAAGGCCTGTTAGCCAAAGCTCTTGTGGCAAAAGAGCTGAACACAACTGGCAACAGGTGAAAAGAATAAAGGATAAAGAAAGATTGGAAAGTAAAGAGAAAACCAATCTAATCCTAAATCTTATAACCAGACTTGCTGGTTTCCTATTCGTACGAACCAGAAATGCAGCGACCGAAATTCCTATACCTTACCGACTTCGTTTGTCAACATAGCAAAGACAATATCGAAATGCGGAAATACGGAAGTCCTGAGGTATTTATAGCCGGCAGGAAATGCAAAACAGGTGAAGGGAATAATTGTCGGGCAAGATACGAATACCGGAATGGAGGCGGAAAAAATCCAATAGAGCGTCCTGACGACGCCAAAAAGCAAACCCAAAATGTAGAAAAGCCAAGGCTGCAAATAACCATGACATTCTTTGTGAAAGCTGTCGTCAAAACCCCAAGCAATTTTCTTTATTAATGTGCTAAAATGTTGAAAATATTTATGCTGTTCACCAGTTTATACATTTACTTGTGAAATATGCTATCCTAACATGCTCAGTCACTATATCTACTTACTACTAAACAAAGCTGGATCTGTCACCAAACACAGAGAGATAGAGAGAGAGAGAGAGACAGATGAAGAGGGATTATGCTTTATCTCTCCACTCTTTCACTCCGTAGGTGATGGTGAGCCCGTGGTAACAGCGATTCCCGCACACGCACTTTAGGGATGGGTAAAAAAGCAAGGGAAAGAGAGAAAAAAGGGGTAAAAATTGAGCTGTGACTGCAGGAGATTGAAGCTCTGTTAAGTGCTTTGCTTGAAAGCATGTCTGGCCTCATTAGCTGTCAGTTGTAACAATACTGAACTGGCAGCGAAGAGGACTTGCAGTCTCGTGGCCATAAATCACCGCCGACAGCACTGTGACAGGGCTGGGAACCAGTGCACTTGTGTGAGGTACGTTCTCCCTCTGTCACGCTTACATTGCACAGCACACGCACTGCTGGGATACCGCGG
>CM056392.1:1784695-1789681 GCA_029718625.1 Synaphobranchus kaupii
GTGAGGCGACAGTGATCACACTTTGAAAACAATCACCCCCTTCCAAAAAAACAGTCCTTGCTAGAAAGAATGAATTAGTTTGGCATCCCATAGTGTGGATAGCACAATATTCATGTGCTCACAGTGGGGGTTAAACGTCTGGCGTGGAGAGAGAGAGAAGGAGCAAGAAGAACTTTTACATTCATTACATTTAGGCATTTTGCAGACACACTTATCCAGTGTGACTTACACAGCTTGTAATCTTTTTACATACAATCCATTTATACATTACATTACATTTATTTGGCAGACGCGTTTATCCAAAGTGACGTACAATAAGTGCAATTTATATAGCAGAATGCGAAAAATATCCTCCATACTATTATCTGCAAAAACTTGGAGATAAGTATATCATCTGGGGATATTAAGAACACTCTATTTTCAGAAATGTCACATACCTAACAGCTTTTTAAAAAAATATACTCAACTGGAATACTAAATAGTAGGCAAGTGCGCTGATTCGGACACGGCCCTGGATGTTTACTGAAGCTATTCTGTTCAGATACCTTGCTCAATGGTATAATGGCAGTGCATTTCCAGGGATTTGAACCTATAAAGTTTCTTACCCTGATTTACAGTTATTTCCCCTCGGATCTGTAAACTAAAACGACGAGACACATGAGGTACTGTGGTGGTTATCTCAGCATTATCTTTTCAATGCAGCTATGAATATCATGTTTTGTACATGTTCTTTAGTTAATTGTTCATTTTTGTTACATTTTTGTACGTAAAATTATATTGGAGACTTGAGCACATGGAGTTGAGTATAGTCACAGAAAGGTTATTTCTTTTACACACAGTACTATGGCTGGAATTATGTTGTGCCTTTTAAACAAATATTTCCTTAAATGTGTACTTGTGACAAATCAGTATAATCAATCCTGCTCCTTACTTTGCTTTACCGTTCTAACTCATCACAAAAAACTAAGTTTGAACCACTCAAACTTTTCACCCTACTCCTCTCTTTCTCTCTCTCATTCTCTCTCTTCCTCTCTCTTTCTGCTGTAATTTGCTTTTTACCAATACCACAGGATTACACACACACACACACACACACACACACACACACACGCACGTGCGCACACGCACACGCACACACACACACACACACACACGCCCTGCCATAAATCAATGGACAGAATCGTGTCTGCCAGTTAGACTAAACAAGAGCGTTTGTGGGGATTTGTTCTCGGTCATTAATCATCTTGACAGCTTGAAAAACACATTTCCCCTTTAATGACTGGATTTGGATAATCCAGTCTGTTTCCTTTTCAGCTCCTCTCTCTCTCTTTCTTCCTCCTCGCTCTTTGCTCAGTACAACAGGCCAGAACTTGGAACATGAGCAAGAGCGAGAAGGAGAGCGAGAGAGGGAGAGAGGGAGAGAGAGAGAGAGAGAGAGGGGTCCATCCAGGTTCAAGCAGGCTGTAAAGTGGAACCTGGTGTAAAATTAAGAAAGGAGAAATGGTCACAGGTTCTGAAGAATGTAACCACGAACGCACACCTTTTTCCCATACATGTTTTTTTTTTTTTTAAAACCACTGTACTACCTGTGCTTCTCCCAGGATCTGAAGAGCATGCACCCTTCTGGAACGTTCCACGTTCCACGTTCCAACCAGCAGATATTTTCCAAGCCGCAGGCCACACAGAACAGGAGTGCTTGCATTACGAGCAGGCGCTCTTATCCAGAGCTTTTCAATTTTTACACTGTATCCGTTTATACAGCTGCCTCTGTACTGAAGCAATTCAGGTTAGGTACCAACCCGGGGAATCGAACCCACAACCTTTAGGTTACAAGCCCAGTTCCACTGAATGAAGTCTGCATTTACGGGGACTCTACAGCGCACACATCCGAAAACGGACTGTATCTGGGGCCATTTGTGGATGCGTGTCTGCCATCGGAAACGGACATAATCTCGTACACGGAGGTGTTCTTGTCCAGATATTTGCCCTAAATTACCGGACATGGCCGTCCACTTCTCCTAATCGGGAATATCAGAGTCCAGGGACCTCATTTATAAAAAGTACTTTAGGTCAAATTTGATTTTACCTGTGGTGCGTGTACAAAATAACTACAAAGTAGTGATTTATAAAATTTCAACGTGACTCCATTTGACCGTGGAAACGGTCACAGATCCAGTAACCCTCCCTATCTCTAGAGGGGGCAAACCACTGCCATTGGGTCACAGGTCAGACCTGAAATATTGCGACATCTAGAGTGCGTCCCAATACTCGTTAAATGCATCCTCCTTTCCTCCACTACCACCTCCTCTCCTCTGTGCCCCGGAAACCAATATTTGTGTCCTAATCTAATGTTACTGATTACATATTAATTACATATTAATGGTTACAAATTTATTAATTTGTACGTGAAACGTATGGGCAGTTTTGCATACTTTCGGGTAGGAGACGAATGGAGGAAAGGAGGTGAGGAGTGAAGAATATTAGGACGCACCCCTAGGCTGTCAGGCCCAAGCTTGCACTATATTTTTAGCGTGAGCAAGCAATACATTTGGGTATGGAAAGCAGGGCTGTCGATAATGGGTGCTGTGCTTTTGTGCCCCCACTCCATCGATGCTAATGGTAACAAAAAGGACCAGAGGGTGAAATCCTGGAGGGAAATTTGGCACAAGTGAGCGTAAGTCATTATGTTGAGTCCAGAATACGTTGCTAAGTTGCATGCAGAAAAATGGGCTCAGCATTGCTGTCCCTGGTTGTTCAGGAAATGGAGTCAGCGATGGAGTCTGCATTGTGCTGACAGAATGAATGTGTGTTTTTTTTCAGGTTCAGATTAAGCTGCACTGACTGACAGACACTGGAACGAGTATATGTTTAGGTTCAGATTAACGCCACGCTGACTGATCAACTATAGAACGAGTGAAACTCGTTTGAAACTTTTATATTTAGAGAGAAAAAAAAAGTGAAGGAAATGAAGACTTTGGACCTTTTCAGCGCTGTGCGGTTGTGCCAGTTTGGGTCAGACGGTGCAATTATGTCTGGTTGACACACAGGGCATTATAAAGAGGGTAACCGCTTAAGAAGAGACTGACAGAAGGAACGTGCTCAGAAACCCCAGAGCCGAGCAGTTTCCCTGCCAAGGCACGTTCCTCCGCGAGCGGCACGATTTCGCTGACCCACGAGAGCTGACAGGCCTGGCGTCTTCTCCCCAGGAGCGCCACAAAATCGCTCCCAGCTGGGCTCCTGCACGTTAGCGTTAGCAGGGCATCGTTAGCGCTAGCATTAGCAGGGCATCGGGCAGTGCTCAGCTAGGCCGACTGTGCGTTAGCATTAGCGACACACAATAATTGCGTAGGCCCTCTCATACCATTTGTTCTGCAATGGTATGTGGGGGGGGGGGGTTTGGATGGTAGACAAAGAAAAGAGGGTGGGGGGGGGGGGGGGGGTACAGGATAATTTACTGTGTTTAGCCAATTTACAACAGGATTCCAAAGTAGTACAGTCTGTTCATCAGGGACTGTTTTTTGGAATGGAGGGGTTGATTGTTTTCGAAGTGTGGAGGCATGTGCTGTATTCTGCGGGATGGGGTAGCACTGGGGTGGAAAACGTGCAAATTAATGTTTTTACGCACTTTGTGAGCTGCAAATGAGGAATGGGTTGCGCAATGTTTTCAACCTTTTCTGATCCAGCGACCCCATCCAGACTCAAATGCATCCAGGGGACCCCCATCATAAGTTAAAAAAAAGTTATTTAATATTTAGAAATATTTTCCAAAATCTATATATAGGCCTAGTCATTGCATATCAAGGCCAGAGACCCCCTACAGTACCTTCAAGGGCCCCTAGAGGTCCACGGACCCCCTGTTGAAAACCCAGGCTTTAGATGGTTGGTTTATCTCTTGCACTATTTTACCATGTGGTGACTTGAAGGAAAGAGAGAAGAAGAAAGAGAGAGGGAATAGGGGAATCATTGCCAGGGTTACCATCTCATAAACTCAGAAAATAACCTTGTGAAATCATGGAATTAAACGGTATGGGTTTCTATGGCGCCTAAGTGAGATTTCAGAGTTGCAGAGTACTGACAGTCAAAACTCTTCCATCTCCTATTTTAGTAGAACTCCAGCGATTGATTGTACCACAAACTATGAACCAGAAGTCTAATTGTCGCTCGCTTCACAGAGCTTGCACTTAGGAGCTCAGAAGACCTCCACTGCCTGCCGGTGACAACAAACAACTGAATTTTATTTTCCCCGATTCTCTTTCTCCAGGCCAATCAGATCGCTCAGATTTTGGAGAGTAGCAAGCAGGGAGGTAGCAAAATACTCTTAACGACAGGATGTGAACCCTTTTGTACAATGTTAGAAACAACCAGATGTTACTGAGGGGGACAATTTAACACTTAACACTGGGGAACGCATGGGACCCCAGTCATAAGCTACTTGGCTTGGTCGTGCACAGCAGTGTATTTCCACCATTCAGGTTTACCGTCAAATCCAGAGTTCTTGCCTTTCTGTAACAGTATGACTGGAGTGTTGGTTTGACCTCCTCGATCATGTTGACCCCCCCCCCCCCCCCCCCCCCTCCGCTCATGGAGGGGTGGTGCATTCTGACATCATTAGGGACAGAGCCCGACGCTGTGCCCCTCAGGAGCGCCAGCCGCGAGCGGTCCGCCCCAATCGTCGAGCCGCAATGGAGCCGCTCTGAGTCCTACCCAAGGTGCCGGGGCACAGTGTGGGTGAGCCGTCTCATCTTACACGCCCCGTCTGCACGTGTGCGGCAGAGCAATGGTGTCATATGTGGGGGAGGGGGGTCAGGACGATTCCAAGGGCCCTGACTGACAGGGGTCCTCAAATAATTGTGCTGCAACTGTGCAGGGACGGGGGGGGGGGTGGGGGGGGGGGGCTGGGGTGTTGGGGCCCAATGCAAGACCCTTTCATGGGGCCCAAAATCCCCAAAAGACGACGCCCTGGCCCAGAGCAGAGTCTGCCCTGCT
>CM056392.1:1790181-1821731 GCA_029718625.1 Synaphobranchus kaupii
TGTGGCTGTTCAGCGGAGAGGCACAGACTGTGGTGTGGCTGTTCAGCGGAGAGGCACAGACTGTGGTGTGGCTGTTCAGCGGAGAGGCACAGACTGTGGTGTGGCTGTTCAGCGGAGAGGCACAGACTGTGGTGTGGCTGTTCAGCTCTCTCCTTGTTACACGTGTGATGGGTATTGATTAAAGAGGTTTATTAAGGGTTTGAGAGCGGCTGGTTTTTGAGCCCGGACGGGCGCGATGATTAACCCCCAGCCTTGGCTCGCCGCTCTGCCGGTTGGACGGTCGAGATGTCGGCGGTTCAGCGTGGCGGGTCGCGGTAAAAGCAGAGGTGAAATGGGTTTGCTCCCAATAAAAGAAAAGGCCCATAAAGACTCTACCTTGTTTCACTCAGGTGATCAATCTTACTCCTTCCTGGCATTCTCTGCGCTCGCGGCCTTTCCCGCTATCTCCGGAACGGCGGGAGAAAAATCGCGGCCATCATGAGCTGCTGTCTGTAGCTCCTCCCACTCCAACCCCCATTTCAAGAGATGTTGGAAAAAACAGCATGTTTGGAGAGATATTTGTAGTGGTGCAGCCATAAGGGTTTGATATGCATGTGACTACAGTGGGTTTGGAGATCTGTTAAGATCTGTTAAGATATACTGTACATGCGTCAGTGCTGTGTGATGCTGAGGGAAATGTACTTGGTAAATTAGACTTTGCCGGTTCAATTCCCTGCTGTGGCCTGTCCATTGCTGCCTCTCACCCAATGCATGCTGGGATGGGCTTCAGCACCCCCCGCGACCCTGACCGGGAATAAGCGGGTTAGATAACGGACGGATGGATGGATTCCCTGCTGTTGTAGCGCTGAGTGAAATGTGCTTAAGCTGACCTGGTTGTGTAAATCTCCAGTGGTATACATGGATGGGATGTGCAGTGTAACCTGGGAAAGTGGGGCTGGATATGAGTGTCTGCTGTTATACAGTGTGAGGTTAGGTTAGATGTGTTTTACAACATTCACTCCTCATCACTCTGGCGAAAGCCCCCACCCCCAAACAACCACACAGCCTGGCCTCCACTCTGCCATCTCACATAATCACTCTTAAAGCACAAGTTTGGTAGAACTTTGGGTTGTGTAGTTCCCTGGCCATGATACGAGTCCAAATGGTGGCGAAATATGTTCGTTAGTTGCTCTGTGCTCCCCTGGGGTGATAATCCAGAATAGGGTATTTGTCGCTCTCCATTCACTTCTATGGCGCAGCTAAAACGGTCTCAAAATGACACTTCTAGCAAATATACGATCGCAAGCTTTAATGACGCCATATTACAGGAGTGTATTTGGAATGTCACGGTAACGAGGCTTGGCCAATCACGCGCTCCACTTCTCTGAAGGAGTTTCACAGAGCCAGACTGGTACGGGTTGGGAGAGAGGATTGTGGGATTGAACAGAAGTGGCAGTGAGGCATTCTGGGTAATGGGCTGGCAAACAGAGCGATGGCCCACTTTGGGGCTCTTCTATTAGCCCCGGACTGAGCCCCATTTTCTCTACAGTCTCAGATAGTTTCCAGTGACTGGAAGCTGAACAGGTCCTGGTCCAATAGGGTGGCCTGTATCTGAGGCGTCCAACATGCCTGGGAGGAGGGGGTCAGGGCAGAATGGCCTTCTGGGTAACTGGCGCAGTAACGGTGAATGGATGGGAGTCCGGCTCCTGGTGCCAGGTCAGCTCAGCGACCGACAGACGGTGTCTGAAATATTCACTCTTTATGGAAAGTGTTCCCCCTACGTTCACCCAACATTACCCCTACGTTCCCCCAACATTACCCCTATGTTCCGCTAACATTCCTCCTACGTTACCCCAACATTACCCCATTTATTTCTCTGCTCCTCTCTCATTCACAGTTTGTTTTGGGGCTTGAACCTGGGGCGTGGCACAGTGTATTTTAATTTCCCAGGAGCCTGAATTTAATCCCGCCGTCTGAAGCCACATACCCCCCCCGACCCTCCCGGCTCCTACGGTGAAGATGCTATTAAATGCAGACTAATACCCCAGCAGAGAGGCAGCACGGCTTTACCTGTTCCTTTAATATCCGCCGGGATAATGAGCTGCTCCCACAGACAGAGACTAATGGCAGCGTGCTGCTTATCTTACTGCAGGAGAGACAGGCTGGACGGGCTCGGGAGGGGAGGTGGAGAGGAGGTGAGAAGAGAGGAGCGGGGAGGAGAGGAGGGGAGGAGCAGGAGCAGGAGCTTTAGATCATGTCTGTCTCCCCTTTGCTTCATCTCTCTCTCTCTCTCTCTCTCTCTCTCTCTCTCTCTCTCACTCACACACACACACACACACACCAGTGTTATCAATGTTTACACACTACCCATAATCCCCCTGTCCATACCTGCCAACCCTCCAGTATTTCCCGGGTTTCTCCCGTATTTTAACCCCATCTCCCCCTGTCCTCCCGCTTGTTTTGTTTTTTTCCCCTTGAATCTCCCGTATTTTGCTTTTATACGTATATATACAATTAAAGGTTGTATCAGCGATTTTGGGTGGAAACATAAATGATCACATTCATCTGATTTTTCCTCACGATCCGCTAGCTGCCCGCCCCATAAGCAGGCCGTCAAAAAACCGCGTCTCTGTAGGCAGCCTATGCTCCGAGATCGTACACAAAAACAAATGGTACTACCAACCACTCAAAACCAAAATAAACAGTATTCCAACCAATCACAATGATCTGCACAAACGTGACGTCACTTCTGAAGCGAAATCCCAAACAAACATACTTATGAATAATTATGTTATGTTTTAAAAAATAGTGTTCAAGCATCCAGAATTATAACCACGTTAATAACGTTTGTAAGAAACCAAACCGTTTGTAAATCCGTCAAGATTTCAGCGAGATAAGAGTATTAGTGTTTGTGCAGATCATTGTGATTGGTTGGAATACTGTTTATTTTGGTTTTGAGTGGTTGGTAGTACCATTTGTTTTTGTGTACGATCTCGGAGCATAGGCTGCCTACAGAGACGCGGTTTTTTGACGGCCTGCTTATGGGGCGGGCAGCTAGCGGATCGTGAGGAAAAATCAGATGAATGTGATCATTTATGTTTCCACCCAAAATCGCTGATACAACCTTTAAATGTTGAATAATTAGAATCGGCCTGCTCAGGATGCTTCTGTTGAGCCGTGTTGCCAGTAAAACCCTGCTATACCCACTCCAGTGCAGCAGGTGGCAGCAAGCAGCATAAGTAGCATACAGTACAGTAAGTACTGTACTGTACAATAAGTAGCATACTTGTCTTTGTTCGAGTCTGAGAAGGGAAGTTGTTGCCTGTATGGGACCTTGGCGAAATGTAACAAGATAAACTCTTCAGGGTTAAGAGTTTATAAGAAAAGAGCTGTAGCTGAATACACTGGTAAGTACTTGGTTTTCTAAACATATTTATATGAGAGATTTTAGAGAAAAACATTTGGTGTCTTCTATACCAAAAGTGCATCAGGTATATAGTACAGTAAGCAAGGGAAAACGGCAAATGCTTATTTGTAGGCTACAACGTTTTAAAAATATTATTGTTTCTATATCTGAACATGATTTTCTTAGCGTCTATAAATGGTGCATTTCATGCATTTTACAGTCTGTGGCTGTGGCGAGACGAGGATCGTAAGTGCTTTTGGCTATTAATAGCACCCTCCTATTTTATTGCCCTGCAGTGTAACTGGAGAAGCTGAGGTTTTCGCAAGCGGCTACCCTTTTAAACAATTCTGCATCAGAATTTAGGGGTTTTCTTAAAGCTGTAGTTTATCATTTCAGACAAACATGAATACTGTAATTGGGAAGGATACGTCTCATCACTAGGGGCAAAGTGGATCGAGTTAAATACATTAGGCTACTTATTGTATGCGTATTATGCATATATTGTATGTGACTATTCTGAAATAAATGTATTCTGAACATTGTACTTTCAACCAGGTGTTTAACCACCTGATTGTAATCACCTCCTTAATTGAACTAGTAAACCAATCCAAGGATAATGGTGGGGATGGTGGGGTTAGGGTGCCGAAAAATCTCCAATGTTTCCAATTAATTACTAAACTGTGGCGGCCCTCCACAGTTTCAGAGTGAACCCAAAATATGTTTTTTACTTTCTTAATAATATTAGAAAGAAAAATAGAAAGTTTCACACTCTATATGCTCCATTTATTAGTAGACAACGTTTTGGCAATAAATGGAATTGGAGCATAGAGTGAGTGTGTAACTTTCTTTTTTTCTTCTAATATTATTTTACCGTTAGTCAGCACCTCGCTAAGTTATCTGATGTGCATCCTCCCTCTCCACAATCATATTTCATAATAATAACAAAGATGTTGAAGATGTGCTGGTAAAGGTTAAAGCATTTATCAAATTTACTGCATCATCGCCATTCATATGTATACAACTTATACCAGAACATTCTTCATAGAGCTAGCCTCTAATTCTGCTCTCAAAGTACACCAGATTGATGCATTTAACTTTAAAATGCCCTGGACCCCCCTAGAGGGGGATCTCCCTTATTTTCAAAGCCCAATGTTGACAGGTATGACTGTCTTGTCCCATCTTTGGATTACTTCTCTCTTAAAAGACCACCATTGTTACATGCATAATGAGCTTGCATGCCCCAAAGCACGCCCCCTAGTGTAAAAGGTCCATAACTGCAGGCTGGCCCACCTGCCCTGCGTGAGAACAGCTCTAACATGAGGCCAGGTATGGTCTCTCTCATAGCCCTGTCACAATGGCTATGCACTACCTGGCCCCGCCCAGCCCGGCCCGGCCCTGCCCCCTACCTGACCCCGCCCTGCTCAGCCCCACCCCCCAGGGCACCATGGTGCTTTTTGGCAGGATTGGAGGAAGGAATTTACCTGGGTGAAAATGCCAGGGTGGATTGACATGGGTAATAAAGCCTGGGTGAATTTACCTGGGTGAAAATGCCAGGGTGGATTTACATGGGTAATAACGCCCAGGGGAATTTACCTGGGTGAAAATGCCAGGGTGGATTTACATGGGTAATAACGCCCAGGGGAATTTACCTGGGTGAAAATGCCAGGGTGGATTTACATGGGTAATAACGCCCAGGGGAATTTACCTGGGTGAAAATGCCAGGGTGGATTTACATGGGTAATAACGCCCAGGGGAATTTACCTGGGTGAAAATGCCAGGGTGGATTTACATGGGTAATAACGCCCAGGGGAATTTACCTGGGTGAAAATGCCAGGGTGGATTTACATGGGTAATAACGCCCAGGGGAATTTACCTGGGTGAAAATGCCATGGTGGATTTACATGGGTACTAACGCCTGGGGGGAAAACACTTTTTTGAGATGGAATGAGACACACTGAGGATGTCACAGGAACTTGGATATATGGTATCCATGGTGAGAAGGCCTCATGGGAAAAGGAGGGGTTGGGGGGTGGATCTATGGCTCCGGCTGGCTGGGGTTTGGGGGGTTTGGGGGGTATGGGGGGTTGGGGTGGGGGGGGCGCGAGTGAGAGAAATAATGAAAGCAATAAAATAATGAAAGCAATAAAAAAAGGAGAAAAAAAATTGATGGTCGCACTCACTTCAAACTTAATTCTTCCTGCCGTGGGGTAAATGCATGACTTGTAAACCCCCCGGTAATGACATCTCAGCACCTTCAATCAGGTGTCGATCACCGGGAAATTCAATCAGGCGAGTAATCCGTTACATTTCCCACCAGCGTCGTGTTCATTCACCGACATGTCCACATGCATATATGTATGCGCTAAAAAACTGCGCTGTTCTATTTTTAGAGGCCTACCTGGTGTGAGTAGAACTGCAGGAGAAATCAGACACGGGTGAAATCCAGAGTATGGCTCTGAGATATCAGCCCTAATGAAACTTTTGTGTTTTGAAGACAGGCGAGCTGCCCTGAACATCCTGTACGTAAGAGAACTGCCAGATGAATAATTGAAGAGACTCGCGGCCCCCAGTCCAGCACAGCTCCCTGAAAGAGCTCTCATACCTGCTCCCTAAAAGAGCTCTCATTCCTGCTCCCTAAAAGAGCTCTCATTCCTGCTCCCTAAAAGAGCTCTCATTCCTGCTCCCTAAAAGAGCTCTCATTCCTGCTCCCTAAAAGAGCTCTCATTCCTGCTCCCTAAAAGAGCCCTCATCCCTGCTCCCTAAAAGAGCTCTCATTCCTGCTCCCTAAAAGAGCTCCCATTCCTGCTCCCTAAAAGAGCTCTCATTCCTGCTCCCTAAACGAGCTCTCATTCCTGCTCCCTAAAAGAGCCCTCATTCCTGCTCCCTAAAAGAGCCCTCATACCTGCTCCCTAAAAGAGCTCTCATTCCTGCTCCCTAAAAGAGCTCTCATTCCTGCTCCCTAAAAGAGCTCCCATATCTGCTCCCTAAAAGAGCTCCCATATCTGCTCCCTAAAAGAGCTCTCAATCCTGCTCCCTAAAAGAGCTCTCAATCCTGCTCCCTAAAAGAGCTCCCATATCTGCTCCCTAAAAGAGCTCCCATTCCTGCTCCCTAAAAGTGCTCCCAATTCCTGCTCCCTAAAAGAGCTCCCATTCCTGCTCCCTAAAAGAGCCCTCATTCCTGCTCCCTAAAAGAGCTCTCATTCCTGCTCCCTAAAAGAGCCCTCATTCCTGCTCCCTAAAAGAGCCCTCATTCCTGCTCCCTAAAAGAGCCCTCATTCCTGCTCCCTAAAAGAGCCCTCATACCTGCTCCCTAAAAGAGCTCTCATTCCTGCTCCCTAAAAGAGCTCTCATTCCTGCTCCCTAAAAGAGCTCCCATATCTGCTCCCTAAAAGAGCTCCCATATCTGCTCCCTAAAAGAGCTCTCAATCCTGCTCCCTAAAAGAGCTCTCAATCCTGCTCCCTAAAAGAGCTCCCATATCTGCTCCCTAAAAGAGCTCCCATTCCTGCTCCCTAAAAGTGCTCCCAATTCCTGCTCCCTAAAAGAGCTCCCATTCCTGCTCCCTAAAAGAGCCCTCATTCCTGCTCCCTAAAAGAGCTCTCATTCCTGCTCCCTAAAAGAGCCCTCATTCCTGCTCCCTAAAAGAGCCCTCATTCCTGCTCCCTAAAAGAGCCCTCATTCCTGCTCCCTAAAAGAGCCCTCATACCTGCTCCCTAAAAGAGCTCTCATTCCTGCTCCCTAAAAGAGCTCTCATTCCTGCTCCCTAAAAGAGCTCCCATATCTGCTCCCTAAAAGAGCTCCCATATCTGCTCCCTAAAAGAGCTCTCAATCCTGCTCCCTAAAAGAGCTCTCAATCCTGCTCCCTAAAAGAGCTCCCATATCTGCTCCCTAAAAGAGCTCCCATTCCTGCTCCCTAAAAGTGCTCCCAATTCCTGCTCCCTAAAAGAGCTCCCATTCCTGCTCCCTAAAAGAGCCCTCATTCCTGCTCCCTAAAAGAGCTCTCATTCCTGCTCCCTAAAAGAGCCCTCATTCCTGCTCCCTAAAAGAGCCCTCATTCCTGCTCCCTAAAAGAGCCCTCATTCCTGCTCCCTAAAAGAGCCCTCATTCCTGCTCCCTAAAAGAGCCCTCATTCCTGCTCCCTAAAAGAGCTCTCATACCTGCTCCCTAAAAGAGCTCTCATACCTGCTCCCTAAAATAACTCCCACTCCTGCTCTCTAACACGGTTCCTTTTCTCTGGTTTTCTTTAGGGAAGGTTGATTAGCTCTCGTTACCTTGCACAGGTTACAGTAAAAGCTCACAGGCACACAGAAAGCCTGCCGTTCACCATAATTTAAACCCGGAGAGGAGCCTTAGAACAACATCGCATTAGCATATTCATACTGCATCAGTCAGTGCCAGCAGCTGCCAGCTCCACAAACCATTTGTCTTATTATCATCTGCCAGGCGTAGAGCTGTTCGCGGGAGGACACCAAGATTTATACGTTGCTCTCCAGCAAAGCATAGCATGTTGCTCTTTTTTTAACAACCTAATTGCCGTCTGACAAATGTTGTCCTTAACTGCCAGGCCACATAATAGTATTTCCCCCATAATTATAATGAATCGAGCCCCCGGTTTGTTGTGATCCCGCAGTACCGATGCGTCCGCGCTCGGGGACTCGTTCTGACCTTTTTGTGGAAAAGGCTGGGCCACTGCACATCTTTCCCCAGAATACACTGCTGCTGCGCACTGAGATGCAGATTCACGAGGACAACCAGATACTCAGCTCCTCATTCTTACTGGACGTTCTCTCTCCCTGTTGCTTAAAGGGATAGTCCACTGTAATTAACTTTTAGGCTAATATTTTAGAATTTCTGAAAATTTTCAGCAATTTTCCAAGCTTTTTCTCGGTTGTGGTAGCTGCTATGAGCATGGACTATGTGAACTCTGCAAAATGCAATTAAATGACGTCACTGAATTGCATTTCTGAAATATCTAATATGGAAATTGATAGTGGAGTCATTTTCATATGGCGGTAAAACATGCCTAGAATTTTTGTATCATAATATTACCAGGATAAATGCGTAGTCACTGTTGTTTTCTTCTAATTATATGTAGTATACATATATACATGTATATGTCTGTATACATGTTGAAAATATTAAGAAATGTTTATTTATAGACAGCCTGGACCGATATTTCGCCGCCGTTCAAGCCTCTAAAACAAAATAACAGCAGTACCGACTTTCTTCAACTTGTCAGCTGGCTGACGGTAGGGACAACGACAACGTTATCTTTCGAAATCAGGCCGACACTCGGCTGGACACTAACGTTACAAATGAACTTCATCTATCTCTCACACAAGCAGGCTGACACTCGGCTGGAAATGCCAGTGGCAGTTGACAGCTTTTAGATCGGAAGCTGACATTAGCTTTCACTTTAATCTTCAGAAAGCAACAGCACAACCTGAACCAGCAGTGAGTTAGGTTAACTAAGCTTACCACCATCAGACAGCTGACTTCGCTAAATGGTATACTTGCCTACCTTAGGTTTCTTCTTAGCATTACATCCATATTAGCATTAGTAAATTAATCCACAAAAAAACCGAAAGTAGTTAGGTAGCTAGCTAATCCATTTCAACTAGTTAAAGTGAAGCATTGTGGGAATTGTGGTTTTATAACAAAGCTATTGAAGATCAAGCTTCCAAAATGTGATATCCACACAAAGTAATATTTTGAAATGTAGAAATCCTCCAGAAGGAAAAATGCAGTGATATGTCATAATAAAATACATGCACAAAATATATTTTTATTAGTTTTATTGAGGTGGACTACTCCTTTAAGCCAAGACTGTTACGATCCAGTTACGGGGCTGGACCCAAGTGCAACGACCAGGAGACAGATTATCTGCAAGGGGTCTTTATTATAAGCTTTGGGGTAGTCCCAAAGCTGTACAGAAAGGAAACACAGTAATTACACAGGGTTAGAAAGTTCAATAAGAACTGCTCCAAGCCGGAGCTGGACTTGAGTGCAGGTAGCGGGTTCCAAGCCGGAACTGGACTGTACTGGACCGGAGGTCCACTCAGGAACTGGATCCCGGAATCGGCTGGCTTGTTCCAAACCGGAACTGGACCTTGACAGGAGGTGCACCAAACACCGGAACTGGACCGGGAGGTCCAACTGGAACTGGAGTGCAGGAACAACGGGGTTGTTCCAAGCCGGAACTGGACTTTACACTGGAGGTGTATTTAACACCGGAACTGGACTGGAACTGGACCGGGAGGTCCAACTGGAACTGGATAGCGGGAACAACGGGGTTGTTCCAAGCCGGAACTGGACTTTGGACTGGGGGTGCATATAGCACCGTAACAGGACAGGAACTGGACCGGGAGGTCCAACAGGTACTGGGCTGGATACAGAGGTAGGTGACCGGTTGAGCCCGGTAGGGTAGAGCTGTGTGGTGGAGCTCAGCTGCAGCTGGTTTGCCGAGGAACCTGGGACCGTAACCGCAGCGAAGGGATCCACTACGGCCGGACAGGAACCACTGCAGGATAGCTAGGCAGGAACCCAACAGCGGACGCAATGCGAGCTGGAGTTGGAGGCACCGTAACACACACACACGCAGACTAACCGTACAGACTGGTGGGTACAGGAACAGCTGGTAATTTGAGGGAGACAGGTTAGAAGCACACAAACAGCAAATAGTTAGGGCTAGATAGCTACCAAACTGGAGGGTAGGGAAACTGGAAGCTGAACAGGTATAAACCCGTAACCAAGCAAACAGTAAACGTGACTAGAAACCTAAAGACCATGAAACACACAAGGTAGTTTAAGTTTAAGAGCAAAAAGCAGGGTCAGGAGGGTAACACAAGTAATGAACCGACAAAGGAGGGGAGACAGCAGGTGGGTTAAATAGGGGAGTGAAATTGGAACCAATAAAGCACACGTGAGGAATGTAACCGGGAGTGCTTGCTAATTACACAGGTGAGGAATGCAAGCAACGAGAGGGGAAGGCGATAGGCGGAAACTAAAGTGGGAAACAAAGAGAGCGAAACAGAGGGGAAACGCCCAGCCTGTAGCAGAGGGGAAAACACGGACAAGGGAATCCAACAAGACACGGAGGGACATGGCAAAACAGGGAATATGGACTGGATGGGAACGGGACGTCACAAAGACATTCCTATTACCTGCATCTTCTGAAAGTTAATTACGGGGCCTGATCAAGGACAATAACATTTTGTACTGTAATATCTTCCAAAAACCCAAAAAGTCTAGGGGAAATTATTCAACAAAAATAAAATCTATTATATTTCAGAAAATATTTTCACTGCAACATGTTTTTGTCATGTTTATGTTCAAAATTAGAATACTTGTAGCTGGATCACAGGAGGATAGCACAGGGAACTCCTGTTACTAACTGGAAACCTCCTGTACTTAAGCAGCAGAGATAATAATAATAATACTACTACTACTACTACTACTACTACTACTACTGCTACTGCTGCTGCTACTGCTACTACTACTACTACTGCTACTGCTACTGCTACTGCTGCTGCTACTGCTACTACTACTACTACTACTACTGCTACTACTACTACTACTAATAATAATAATATTCTATTCATATAGCACTTTTCATCATACAGAGAGGATCTCAAAGTGCTTAAAGATGCTGGTAAGGATGATAAGATCACAGGGGTTGAGCATCTGGTTAGTCTATAGACTCTTGTTTAGTGTTATGCTAGAACAGGGGTGAGCAGTTCCGGTCCTGGAGGGCCGGTGTGTATGCAGGTTTTTGTTTCCACCCTAATGAGTTAACTGGCAGTATGTATACACCAACACAGGTTCATCAGTAGATTAGGTCACGGTAAAATGTTTCATATAGGGACACAAGAACAGTCTTCGGCTATCATTCATGTGCTTATCAAGAAATGTAGCTAAAATGTCAGAGGCGTAAATGTTCGGGCTAATTAAGTAATTAAGGCCAGAAGTTGGCATGAAAACCAGAAATGGATACGACCCCTGTTGCCCCCCTCTGTGCTAGAGCATAAGCCTCCCATCTAACCTGTCTTTCTTTCTCTCCTCCAATCAATTCATAACAACACATAATTACAACATAATTACAACATGGTATAACATAACTTTCCACTTCAAAATAGATTAGTACATGGATTTTTTTTTCATGGGATACCACTTTTATTGGATAACAACACAAAACGGTATTGATTTAAAAATAACTGAGGCATTTCCAGTACAACAAAAACAATAAGTTAATAGAAGTGATAACAGAACAGAAGCAGAAAGGATAGCCCAGTGATCCTAATGAAAGAGTAAATAAACTGTAGTGCGATTGAGGGCAATAAATCTCCATCTCTCTTTGCATGTCAACCAAGAATAAATACAAAATAGAAGTACATTTCATTACACCCACTGTAGTAAATAATGAAATTATAATAATTCATAATAATCATTGTAAACAGCCAGCAGCTGAATCAAAACAACACCAGTATGTTTCTTATTCCAGCTGACTAAACGCATTTACTACAAACGACTACAACTAATGCTTACAATTTTATCATCTCGAATGACATATTCTAACGTTCCCGGGAGATCCAGGGAACGAACCAGAAAAATGTACATGTGGGGAACATGTGGGAATGCTCTGGGAACAAACCTTTATTTGCTGGGATACTCTCTAGACAGTAGTCCAAAGCTGTTCTGATTCATCATTAGATATTTTCTATTTATATTTATCTATGGTTGTATTTTGGGGGGGGGGATAATAAGCATTAGCATTAGCATTAGCATTATTATTTATTATTTTTGTTGTCTGACACTAAAGAACATAAGTACTGAGGAATCACTGTAAGCTCAATACTGCAGTCATGTACAAAATATGATGAAATATTAAATATTACAGCAGCCAGGGCAGCTTAGGGCTCCCAGTACAGCGCAGATTCTCACAGCTTTACTGCTTTTACTATCCCAGCTACAGACTTAATGACATGAACACAGACCACAATCTCTCTCAGCAGCCCGCCTCAGATCATTTGGGCCTTTTGTTTATCTTAAAGACCTTTTCCTGAAAACCAGAGGTATTTACAACCACACACTGCACTGCTCTGTAGAAACACACAGGCCGCAAATGTTCATGAAAAATTCAAGACGTAATTAAGTGTCAAAAATCAATATGTACTCAGAGAGAGAGAGAGAGAGATAGAGAGAGAGAGAGAGAGAGAGTGTGTTGGGTTTTGCCAACCGTAGATCAGAAAGGTTGCATCAGTTGCTGCAGAAACTGCCAGAAACACCAATAAATGTATTGATCAAGTTCTCCGCAGTTTTTGTAATGATGATCTTATTGAGAAAAAGTTTTCTATAACACTGTGGCCTTTCTGGTGACAGTAGATTCCTTCTGCTCTCAACATTATCCAGCTACATTGACAGCTTTTATGAAATTAATGTAAATTATGTTTTATGTGCTTCATAAGTTGTAAATCGCATTACTATGACTGAGCCAAAGCCGGAGCCTGACACCGTCCCTTACAAAGCAGAGTTTTTATGAGTGCCTAACGCCCTTTCCCCTACCAAACTCTTCAGCCAAATTTCTCATTGTAAAATGTGGCCCCATGTCTCAGTATCCCCAGACCACTTAGATAGCCTAAATTGTGCAATTAATGGATTTTTATATATCCATATTCTATTATGCATTTTTATATTTCCATATTCTATTATGCATTTTTATATATCCATATTGCTTTGCTGTTGTGTGAGCACATACAGTATATAAGTGCTGAGCAATTAATTTGTTATATCGAGGGGTGACATGTTAATAAATTAAATTTAGTTACATACTTACTTGATTACTGCTGGGCCTCATAGATGAGGCTATGGTTCACGGTTCATTCCCACGGTAAATCAAAGCACATTATTCAAACCCAACACACTCCCATAAGGCCAGAAAAAGTTACCAGTGACATTATCAGATTGACATTGACATTTACTTTAATGTGCATGTCTGCAATTTCATACCTGCAGCTAATTTCCCAGGGTGCACTGCTTGCCACTGATCTGTGCTGCCGTGGAATTAGCAATCCAGCAAATCCCACATAGACGGGCAATAATAACTTCAACAAATGAAATGCACATTAAAATGGCTCAGTCGTCAGAATATATGTATATAGTGAATTGAATCAACTCATCCCAATATCACATTCCATGCTTTGATTGTATTTGTATTCAAAATGTAATCACATTTCATTGCTTACAAACACAGCAAGGGTCATGTTTTGATTTTCTACTGTATTATTTCGTATTTGTTCTCCCAGGGCGTGTAGGAACAAGGAGTGATTACTCATGCTGACACTAGATGTACAGATATCTTCTGTTCTGTGTGATTCTGTTACTTTATAAGCAGGGTACACTCATCACGATCAAACCTGCATTACTGTTTCTCATCAGAGACATTGCATTTGCTGTAGATGGTTATGTGAATTACATAACGCTGCATTACTGTTTCTCATCAGAGACATTGCATTTGCTGTAGATGGTTATGTGAATTACATAACGCTGCATTACTGTTTCTCATCAGAGACGTTGCATTTGCTGTAGATGGTTATGTGAATTACATAACGCTGCATTACTGTTTCTCATCAGAGACGTTGCATTTGCTGTAGATGGTTATGTGAATTACATAACGCTGCATTACTGTTTCTCATCAGAGACGTTGCATTTGCTGTAGATGGTTATGTGAATTACATAACGCTGCATTACTGTTTCTCATCAGAGACGTTGCATTTGCTGTAGATGGTTATGTGAATTACATAACGCTGCATTACTGTTTCTCATCAGAGACATTGCATTTGCTGTTGATGGTTTTATGTGAATTACATAACGCTGCATTACTGTTTCTCATCAGAGACATTGCATTTGCTGTAGATGGTTATGTGAATTACATAACGCTACATATGCTCTGGATGATTTTGTGTCTGAAATGTCCTTTCTGTTAGACAAATAAAACTTTTCAAGGAGAAAATGCAATGGGCTGAAATAACTTTATATGATATCATTAAACTAAATGTAATTTTAAAAAAAACTTTGAAAGAAAAGTTAAAAGAAAGAAACTGAAATAACTTTAATATAAACTTCCATTAAAGGTACATTATGGCAGATTTTTACCTTGAAAATATTATAAATTAATCATGCTCAGTCATATCTATGATGCATATCTATGACGCCTCTGCCTGTATTTATTATTCTAAGACGTGTTTGGGACGTTTCTAAAACAACGCAAGCTGCAGAACGGCTAAACGAGCGTTCCGCAGAGGCGGCAGACATTGTTAGCAGTGTCTTCGGCACAGTGTGTGCATTCGGGTAGAGGTTTGCAGTCATCTCCCTGTCGTTTCCTATGCCATCCAATTGAGAGATGCTAGCGGATGCTAACGAGGTAGATATACCTGGAGCTGATGTGAGCTGCCGCTAACATCGGATTGCTTGGGCTCCTGGCAGGGGAACTGCTGTTAGTAGGCTGAGCTGCTGTCTGTGGTTGAGAGCTTGCACTGCTAGCCCAAACTGCTGATGTATCCTCTTCTAACTTATTCCTTCTCTGGAGGAAAATAAAACTTGCTTGTTTGTTTGTTTGTTTGCTCCTTATTTGTTTTTCGCATTATTTTCTCAATTATTTCAAACAATCTTGCTTCCGTCTTAGTTACTGTTACTTAGTTACCATTAAAAAACCGCTCAATCTGCTACCAAGCATTCTGTGTAGTATTTTCCCACTTTTTTCAGTAACTAACCAGGAGTCCAATGCAAAAATAACAAGCCTATCATAAACCATTATTTTTTAGAAAAAGTTTAACAGTATATGAACATTCATATGAACAAATATCCATCCATCCATGATCTAACCTGCTTATTCCAGGTCAGTGTCGGGGGGCTGGAGCCTATCCCAGCATGCATTGGGCATTCTGTGAGTCAGAACACTTTATCAGTTAACAGAAACTGATTATCTCTTGATTTACTGTAATACACATTTTATCCATTTTTGATAGATTTGGAGACACTAAGGGACGCCAGGGTACACTGTTTACTACCTTGTAGAATCTCACTAGTTTTACATATCCCCTAAAACTATGTGTGTGGACAAGTGGTGTGTGACCCAGGAAATTTAAAGTATGACCTTTAAAGTTTTATATCTTTGCCTCTCAGAGGTGCACTGTAAAGTAGGAATTATGGAAGTAAATAATTGCGAGCAATGACATTAATTGGTACTTTTTCAATTTAAGCCATTACACGTGTGTGATGTGCACATCTGGGGTTATAAAGCTTTAAACAGAACAGTGCAAAAAGAGGTTAAGAACTTTAAAAGAGGACTCTCTGGGTGGATTCCAATCGCTTATTTTATCCGTCCGCTTCTCCTGGGTCCTCTCCTGACCCGGAAATCGATCGAGGTTCGCCATCTTTAAGGACATTCCAGACCGCTAAATGCTCCTCGGAGGAGCGAGGAGTGGGGAACAACGAGGCTCCCGGAGGATGCTTCAGTGAGGAAGCACAAGTGTAGCCTTTGTGGAAGACTTTTCTCAGAATGTGTGATGTGTATAAATTATCCACCACTCTCCACATCTGCCACATCGCAGGCACACTCCTACACAAATGCAATTTTACCGTTCCTTTCCATTTATTAAAAAGTGCTAATCCATAATGACACTCATTCTTTATAACAAAAGCACCGTTTATTCATGAAAAAATAAGCTAAAAAGCATTACAGTTAAGCACGTGAATATAATATGACGCTGACGCTAGATTGAGCAAGGACGTTCCATTTGTCTAATACAATTTGTCTCGTTTCCTCCACCCTCGTATCTGATCCTTGCATCCTTTTCTCGCCTCCTCCGTTGGGTGGAGCTAAGGAGCGAGGAAAGGCCTCGAGGAAAGGACGCAAGGAGTAAAAATAAGCGATTGGAATGAACCCACTGTTTGTGTGAACAGGCTCAGGAAGTGGTACGAGAACTTTTTTTTTGTTGATATCTATGGTTGGTCTTCCAGACCGCAGCAACAACTATGCATTCTGGATACCTGGGTCTGTAAACAAATAGCTGCCATTACACAAACCATTTTCCGCCGTATAGCTGCCATTACACAAATCATTTTCCGCCGTATAGCTGCCATTACACAAACCATTTTCCGCCGTATAGCTGCCATTACACAAACCATTTTCCGCGGTATAGCTGCCATTACACAAATAATTTTCCGCCGTATAGCTGCCATTACACAAACCATTTTCCGCCGTATAGCTGCCATTACACAAACCATTTTCCGCTGTAGAGTCTTCTGCAGAAAGGCAAATTAAAATCTGATAACAGCGATGTACTGTAGCTAAGCGTTACAGCCTAACAACGTGTTTTATAGGGGATATTTTAAAGCGTCTTAAATGCGCGTTTCAACGAATGCCTGGATTTCAATCAACATTTTCTCACCCTGAACATCGTTATCTTTTTTCCTGTCAGAAGCACAGTTTAGCAAGGTCATTTTGGTGATGGCTGCTTTTGCCCTCAAATTATCTTAAATCTGTGGGATTTCCATGCTGTATTGGGGCGCATATGTGGGGGTAAAAGACAGAGGGGAGAACCTTTCCAAAGGTCTCTGTTTGCAAATTCTGACAAGGAGCCGGGAGGCAGACAAATGGGCCAGTGCTGGTAGTAATGGCACAGAGGTTCTGTCTAGCATGACAAAACTAATCAGTGTGAGAGAGAGAGAGAGAGAGAGAGGAGGGAGGGAGAGAAGAGGGAGGGAGAGAGAGAGAGGAGGGAGGGATGGAGAGAGAGAGAGAAGAGGTAGAGAGAGAGAGAGAGAAAGACAGAGAGAGCAAAGCACAGATATAATGAACAGAGCAAACAGACAAATAACCCAGAAAGAGAAAAAAAAAGCCATAAAGTGCTTTTAGAAAAAGAGAGGAAAATGATCTTCACAATAGAGATATTGAATGCTCTGTCTTTTAATGAATGAATGTATTGCTTAATGTTTTAATTAAAAGGTTAGCTCAAGTGAAAGGGCATTGTCTTCCCAACGGTAATCCAGCGGCCATGTTTCCCTGATACAGCAGGTCCATACCGTGTCTACTGATGTCACTGGCATTGTCAAATAAGGAGACAGCGTTTGATTGGTTCACATGGGACAATGACACTGTGATGTAATGTGACAGTGAAGTGACCAGGAAGTGAAGTCAGACAGCTGCATTACAAAGTGCCCAATTATACTTATTGTGAAGCTAATGGGATATACTATACGTACAGTATATAAGAAATATGTAATGATGCTGACTATATATATTAAATCAGAATAAAAAAAATATATCTCCCAAATGTATCTCATATTTTTCAGTTGCAAACACGACTACAATATCTTGTAGTTTATTCAAAACATAATGCAACTAAATTCTATGTAATGTGATATAATAAATAAACATATTTTTCTAATTTCCCGTGAAGTAATATTTTTGTAGATTTGTTTTTTTAATGACAGTTATCTGTAAATATTCAGATGATAAATTTTATGACCATTTTAGGAAAGAAAACATTGGTGCAGGGTGGTCACGGTTGTCCTCAGAGAACCAGCCTGAACGCTAAAACAAATAGCAGGTATTTTATTTAAATGTGTTTCACTGTGTCTCCCTTTCCTTTGCCTGGGGGGGAAAAAAAGCTTCTAATCCTGCAGCAACGACACGCTCTCACAAGGCTGCGACGCATCACGTTGAATTTACCCGCATATATTTCAACAGAGCCTCCCCCCAGAGATGCTTTTACAACTCTTAGATGTAATGCAGCCCCACATTTGCATAATGAAGTCCTCTGTTTATTGTAAAGTTGTGCATTCTGTTCACCAAGGGTCATTAAACAAGCTGAAAGCAGTAAAATAACATGGCCGGCGTGCAGAATACTGAATTAAAATGCAAATGCGGCTTAATAGGCAAGCGGAGCCCTCCATAGGCCGATATAACATTACCCAAACAGGTAATACACGCTCCACGCCTGGCATCTCTCCATAATAACACACCGTACCCCAGGCCCACAGGAACAGTAAGGCTATAAGATCCAGATGATAGCACTTGTATTTGCATGGTCTGGACTACTTTGTAGTAAAGTGTGTGTGAGTGTGTGCGCCTGAGTCTTTGTGCGTGTCTGCCTGTGTGTCTTTGTGTGTGTGTGGGCTTTTGTGCGTATGTCTTAGTATGTGCACATGGGTGTGCTTTATTTTTGCCAGGGTTTTCTTTTTCTTTTTTTTTGCCATAAAGTAATTAAAAAATAAACTACAGTAAATGAAAATTTCTGTAAGGAAAACAAAAGTCAATACTGTAATGGTTTGCTCAAAAAACAAAACACACAAATCATGTTAGTCCACCCGGTCTCCTGTGTTTGGCCACATGTTTTCATCCACATCACACCGAATGTTCTCCCTTGCCAAACACCAGGGAAAGAATCTTTTGGCATGCCAGATCCAAGCTTGGCAATCCTTTGCCGGATATGTCCTCACATCCAGCATTTATTGCATTGACAATGGACATCTGATTGTGTGGATTGTGGTCGTAAACCTTCCACCTCCACGCAGAAAAAAAAGTCTTCAATGGGGTTGAGGAATGGCGAGTACGGCGGCATAGTAGGATGGGCTGCAAACCACCAGGTGACTGCACGGGAGTGGTGAAATGCCACATTGTCCCATACAATAACAAAGAGCTGCCTCACCTCCCCTCTTTCCTCCACTGGCACTAGCCTGTCATGGAGCTCATCAAGAAACAAAATGAGGCGCTCTGTACTGTACGGCCCAATGAGCGGTCTGTGTAGCAGCAATCCATCTGAGGATATTTCTGCACACATGGTGATATTGGCACCCCTCTGGCCTGGGACACCCACTGTAGCTCTTTTGCCGATCAAATTCCATCCTCGCCGGCGTGTTTTGGCCAAGTTGAACCCAGCCTCGTCCACATAGATGAAAAGATGAGGTGTCTGATGGGCTTCAAGCTCCATGACTCTCTAAAAGAAATCCACAAGGCAACATCAAGGTTACATGTATTACTTCATACCAACAGTAAAGGCTTTATGGCTGTGTGTGTTGTGCCCAACTGTGGCCAAACAGTTTTGTTCAAAAACCATCACATCACATAGATATCTTACCTGGACATACTGGCGCCGGAGTTCCTTGACACCCTTGAGTTTCTCTCAAAAGGATAATTTCAATCAATACTTTTTCACTATTTGTCTCCATAACCATCTTTTTTTAGGATTTTGAATGTATTTCAATGAGGTGTTTGTAATTTGGCAAATTGCTGTCCATTTGAATGTATGTTAGGTTTTGAACTTAAATTTAGCAGTTTTGAAAAGAGTATGCAAGCATTTGCAAAATGGGCTGTAGATACACATAGTTTTGCTGGTGGTTGACTTTGAGTGAGAAAAGAATTCAAGAATTTTGAAAGCTGTGGTCATTGAATGTCTTTTGTGTTAAACCAATGCATTTTGTGTTAAAGAGTCTGTCACAGTTTGGTCCGCATAGACTTCTGTTGTGCTAACAGTGTGAAGAGTTTTGAAAAAGTGAGTCTAGCATTGAGACATGCTTGTAACCAATTGTAAAAAAAACTGTAAATGCTCACTGGTTAAAATGGATTTGCACCATTCAGCATTAGTAATCACAGAGAGCATTGAAAGGAGTGTACAGGTGAGTGATAGTAGGCTGTAGATATGGGTGTAGATTTTAATACTAGCCTGTTGATAAGGGTGTAGATTTTAATACTAGCCTGTTGATAATGGCATAGGGTATGATACTAGCCTGTTGATAAGGGTTTAGGGTTTAAAATATTATTTAATCTACCTTAAAATAGATGAAGTGTTAAACCGCAAGATGACTGCCGTCATACACCCTGTGCTAGTGTGTGCCATGTTACACGGTCAGTTAAACACTGTGAAAACTCAGTTAAACTCTATTAAAGATGATATACTAAAGCTGTCCCTGCTGCATAGCCCCATGGTTCAGTGCACAGACATTCCCACCACTGTGAGGTCCGGTCCTCATAACTCCTAATGAACTAAACTCATAACATCGGCCTGTCATCTCCTGTGATTCACTTCCAGCCTCTGAATTCTGCATGAATCAAAGAGAGAGAGAGAAAGAGAGAGAGGGAGGGGGTAAAGCAAGATGGAAAATTGAGGGTGAAAAGAGAGTGGAGAGGGAAAGAGAGATGGAGAAAAATAATGTGAGGAGGAGAAAGAATAAAAATGAGGGAGAGAAGGAATGATAGAGAGAGAGAGAGGGAGAGCTTAATGGAAAAAAGAAAGAGAATGATAAAAATCAAAAAGAATGAAAAAATAAAAGCAGGAGATGAACAGAGAGCGGCTCGTTCAGGTGCAGTTAGGGCGGGGCTCAGGTGGTGTAGAATCGTTACGGATGACCACAGATGAAGATACTGACTGCAGGAGAACTTCACAACTTTTGACCTTAAATTTGAATCACAACTTAAATGTAAGCGATTGTTTTCCTTCTCCAAGAACAAAGTTTGGCCAATTCAGAAATCACTGCAAATCGCTTGCCCTTCTGTGAGAAAATACTAACAGTGGCATTCATTTTAAATTAAAAGCTAAGGACCTGTCAATCAAATCCAAACCCTAGTAAGACACTATGACAGATGAGATCTGTCTACTCAATTTGCACCCTAGCCTCTGTCTCAGCCAGCAGGTGTAAGTGTATATTACTCCTAATATTTATTAATCCTGTGAATCTGTATGCGACAATCACAAGCAGCACCCCTTTGATCAGACTTCAAGGCTAGTGTGTAATGTGAATTTTAATGTCGGGGTTATACTGACAAAGACTTTATTCTTCAGTTAATGACAGTTTCACAGAGAGAGAGATCCAAGTATGATAATGTGTGCTAATCATTAGCAGAGGCGAGAAAAATCTATTATTTTGCAAGAATAATATCTCAACAGGTGAAATGTTTTTGAAGTGTTTGGCTGGTTGAGTAGGTGGCTGTGGAACGTGGTTAAGTGCTAGTTTTGGGCGTTTGTTCCGCTGGAGTTTGGTTTAATTCATTAGAGAGTCCCTGCACCCTAAAGACCTGTGCACCCCCCCCCCCCCCCCCCCCTCATGTGTGCATGCGTGTGGGTGAGTGTTTTGAGCGTGTGTGTGTGTGTGTGTGCGTGTGCGTGCATTGATGCATGTTATTTCTGCATGACCCAGTTGATGATTGCGATGTGGAACAGCACATATACATCTTATAACAGTGCTAGTATATTTCAGTGCACTTGGGGTTCATAATGGTGACAAATAAAACCCCAGGAATGAGTTCAGCTGAACTTAGAAAGGATTCAGAATTCTCCCTTTATAGACATCTGCTGCTCAGTGCAAACTTTGGGTTTTCAGTTCTAAGGCGTCATTTCTGAATATTGTTTTTTAATAGAAATAAAGTAAAAATTACAGAACACATAAAGGAGAGAAGTGGCGATTATTTACAGATGAATCCTGAGCTCTAACCCTGTTTGCGCGCATGTAGAAATAAGCCGTGTGGTGATATATGTGTATTTCTTATAGCGGTTGGTGATATATGTGTATTTCTTATAGCGCTTGGTGATATATGTGTATTTCTTATAGCGGTTGGTGATATATATGTATTTCTTATAGCGGTTGGTGATATATGTGTATTTCTTATAGCGGTTGGTGATATATGTGTATTTCTTATAGCGCTTGGTGATATATGTGTATTTCTTATAGCGGTTGGTGATATATGTGTATTTCTTATAGCGGTTGGTGATATATGTGTATTTCTTATAGCGGTTGGTGATATATGAGTATTTCTTATAGCGGTTGGTGATATATGTGTATTTCTTATAGCGGTTGGTGATATATGTGTATTTCTTATAGCAGTTGGTGATATATGTGTATTTCTTATAGCGCTTGGTGATATATGTGTATTTCTTATAGCGGTTGGTGATATATATGTATTTCTTATAGCGGTTGGTGATATATGTGTATTTCTTATAGCGGTTGGTGATATATGTGTATTTCTTATAGCGTTTGGTGATATATGTGTATTTCTTATAGCGGTTGGTGATATATGTGTATTTCTTATAGCGGTTGGTGATATATGTGTATTTCTTATAGCGGTTGGTGATATATGTGTATTTCTTATAGCGGTTGGTGATATATGTGTATTTCTTATAGCGGTTGGTGATATATGTGTATTTCTTATAGTGGTTGGTGATATATATGTATTTCTTATAGCGCTTGGTGATATATGTGTATTTCTTATAGCGGTTGGTGATATATATGTATTTCTTATAGCGGTTGGTGATATATGTGTATTTCTTATAGCGGTTGGTGATATATGTGTATTTCTTATAGCGGTTGGTGATATATGTGTATTTCTTATAGCGGTTGGTGATATATGTGTATTTCTTATAGCGGTTGGTGATATATGTGTATTTCTTATAGCGGTTGGTGATATATGTGTATTTCTTATAGCGGTTGGTGATATATGTGTATTTCTTATAGCGGTTGGTGATATATGTGTATTTCTTATAGCGCTTGGTGATATATGTGTATTTCTTATAGCGGTTGGTGATATATGTGTATTTCTTATAGAGGTTGGTGATATATATGTATTTCTTATAGCGCTTGGTGATATATGTGTATTTCTTATAGCGGTTGGTGATATACGTATGTGTATTTCTTATAGTGGTTGGTGATATATGTGTATTTCTTATAGCGCTTGGTGATATATGTGTATTTCTTATAGCGCTTGGTGATATATGTGTATTTCTTATAGCGCTTGGTGATATATGTGTATTTCTTATAGCGGTTATGTTAGGGTTCTGTGCTGCTTTGATGGCGTAGGCATATGTCACTGGGCTACTCCAGTAAGCTGTATAGAGTATTACTCCGACTTTTTTGACAGCCATTAGAGAGAGCAATGCTCCGGCAGAGTGCGCTTGTATCCGCGATGATGCAGGCGTGAGAAGAGAAATTAACAGATGCCCTTTGCGTTTAAACAGAAATTCATCAGCAGCCATGTTTGAAGATGAAGGTGTGACTTCATCTTTTCCCCTTTTGATACGATCACAGACTCATGGTGATGAAATTGGAGACAGTGAGTTAACAGTCATTAACCCCCCCCCCCCCCCCAATACATATTGAATATTATGGGATGTACGGTGATGTACGGGTTTGGGGGTAGTGCAGATTCATAGAAAGAGAGTCCTCTTCTCTTTCTCCACTTAGAAACTTTCTTATTTTTTCTTCGGTTTTCTTGTTGCCATTGTTTATTTTTTTCCTTCTCCAAGCCTCCCACCAGTTTAGCCATCTGCTCCTGGTACCATGATGCTCATTCAGCAGTCCTCACAAGTAATACATTAACTGTGTGGGTGTGTGTGAATGTGTGTGTGTATGTGTGTGTACATTTGTATGTGTGTATGCATGTGTGCGTGTGTGTGTGCATGTTTGTGTGTGTGTACATGTGTATGTGTGTGTGCATGCATGTGCATGTGCAGGTACATGTGCATGTGTGTGTACATGTGTACGTTTGTATGCATGTGTGCCTGTGTGTGTGTGCATGTGTGTGTCTGTGTGTACATGTGTATGTGTGTGTGTGTGCATGTGTGTGTGTGTGTGTGTGTGCATGTGTGTGTGTGTGTGTGTGTGTGAGTGTGTGTGTGTGTGTGAGTGTGTGTGTGTGTGTGTACATGTGTGTGTGTGAGTGTGTGTGTGCATGTGTGTGTGTGTGAGTGTGTGTGTGTGTGTGAGTGTGCATGTACATGTGTTTGTGTGTGTGTATGTGTGAGTGTGTACATGTGTGTGTGTGTGTGTGTGTGTGTGTGTGTGCATGTACAGGTGTGTGTGTGTGTGTGCATGTACAGGTGAGTGTGAGTGTGTGCATGTCCTATTACCTGTGTGTCACACAGAAGATCTGTTCTGTTACTCAATGCTATTTATAAAAGCCAAAAACAAAGGGAAATCACTAGCGACAGATGCTGACTCAGCGCGAATAAATAAATAAAACAGCGAGATGGCAATCTGTGGTTCTTCCTCAAGGGGCCTTGCTCCTAGTGCTCCCAGCCCTGCTGCTTCTGGGCTTGTTTCCACACCAATATGATTTGGGTTTAATTGGGAGCCTGTTTGCTAAACCCTCTCTGAGAAGCATGTTTCTTTTTCTCTGGAAAAGGTTCTGAATGAGGCTGCTTGGCATCATTGCACACCAGCGACTCCTGCTGGTCAAACCGGCACGCGCAGTTCCCTCTCGTTAAACGGGCACGCCTGGATCCCGCTGGTCGAACGGGCACCAGCGACTCACCTGTCGACGTTGAGCTGCAGACGAAGTGTGTTCCTCTGACTCATGTCTGTGCGAGCTTGACTTGCTGACCACAATGTGAACAGAAGCATGTGCTGGTGTGCTTTGAAGAGCTCAGGAAATTACTGTACATTTTGTATAAAATGTAACAAAATCTTGATGCTGTCATTGTGATGCAAATCATTTCATACATGCAATATAACCGTGTTCACACACGCCATGACACCTCACACCTTTCTCCAAAGTAGCAATCAATGCATGAAAAGAGGAGTTTCTGGAAGATATCCCGCAGCTTAAAGTTCAGTTAAATGATCTGTGTGTGGGTTGTAAGTGGTAGTTTCCCGTGTCGACGCACATATATTTACAGAAACTTCTGCACACTCCCGGGCTACGTCTGTGAAAGGGGATTCCTGGACTCGGATATTCCCGGTTAGGAGAAGTGGACGGCCAGGTCAGGTAATTAATGCACATTTCTGGACAAGAACACCTCTGGGCACGAGATTATGTCAGTTTATCCGACGGCAGTGATGGGGACACTGTGCTGTGGGAGACGCATTATTCAGATTTGTGCACTGTATTGCCTGCCCTGCAAACGCAGCTTTTTATGCAGCGATATTAATGTAGATATTAATGTAGAATGCCCATTTAATGCCCATTTAAACCTCTCTCTGCTGTGCCCATTTAATGCCCATCGGGGGGGGGGGGGGTTATCACCGTTTAGCACTTCTCCTGAGGGGCTCAGTTTCTGCAGGTGTGCAGCTGGTGTATTTTAATAAAAATCATTTCATTCTGAAGCGTTCTCTCTGTCACCCCCCCCGCAGGGGCTGTGCTGTTATCGTTATTGTTCCACTTCTGTCAGTCAAACGCAGACGTGTAATCACAGCCAGAACGCAGTCCTTTTCACTGTCTGCCTCACAACGCTGGAGAATTGCTGGTTATCAGACTCGCTCTGAAAGCCGGCTCGTTCGTGACATTACGCATGCCTCGCCAGGTCCACGGAGAATCGCTTTTATGCACCATGTTCTTGGAACGGCTTCCGAAATAATCTTAAATTGGAATTCTTCATTCCGGTGCACCTTTTCATGACCATATCACACGATCTGGGTACAGAGGAATGAATGTGATTTAAACTGAGCACTTTTTTTTTAACTTGGTCCTTTCTTCCTCTGTTCATATTTCTGTATATTTCCTTACTTGCGTTTGTAACAGTGGCTCTTTTGCATAGGGACCCGGCTGTTTCAACGGGACTCGCTGAGTAAATAAAGAATAAATAAAAATGAGGCATTTGATGAGTCATGCAAAGTGGGTTAATTAATTAAGCACCAATTTCCATTTTCAGTAGATAACAGGAATCATTCCTTCAGTGCTTGTTCTCTGAGGACTGGGAAACAGAAAAACAGGACTCAGAAGACACCAGATACGCAGCTCCAGTGTTCCTTCCATCCTCTCTGTTCTGTAACTACAGGAGAGTCAATGCGGAATATTACAGTACAAAACTGTAACAGAATGTAAGAATGTTTTATGTCTATGATGTCATAGAAGAGTGCAGAGTTCAAGAGTATTTTGATGTCATAGAAGGGTACAGTGCAGTACCTTAACAGAATGTAAGAATGTTTATGATGTCATAGAAGGGTGCAGCACAGTACATTAATACCACAGATTCTATAGACACACCAGATAGTCAGCTCCTGCATTCCTTCCATCCTCCCTGTTCTTCACTACTGGGGGTTCTGGTTGGTAGCAGGAGTTTTCTGTGCTGTATTATAGTGCAGAATGTCCATTGGTCACGCATCAAAGGGACCGTTTTGAGCTTCATCAGTAAGAGATAATGTCCAGTGCTGACCACACGGAGCTGAGTGGCAGTTTCTCGCCCTTTTTATCTAAGAAAGTCCACTTCATCTGCCAGAGCTCACCCCATTTAAACAAAGCAGTCTTTCGTTATTATCTTTGTGCTCTGATTTGAGTAAGCCTGTGTATAGTAATGCAGAGCAGTGATCGTTTTGTTCTACACAGTAATTGCCAGCCTTTTGTTCTGCCATGTTTTTAAAAGGCTTTACTTATTGTGAAGTTATCCAGCCAGAACGTATCAGCAGTTGGAGATTTAGAAAGATGACACACAATGTTCGAACAAGAGCGATAAAATGAAAAAAAAAACAATAACGTGTTCAGAATGTCGAAAAGCTTTTCAATCATGGCCGCCGTTTTTGGAATACTTTAATGAAGGGATGTTAAATATACTGTAGTATATGGATATTAAAAGCATTTCTGGCTACAGTTGCAGCTTTAGTATAAATCTAAAAGTGACTAAAGTGGAACACAACTTTTAAAGTGATTTGACCTTTTATTGAGATATTAATGTAATATTCTTGTCATACCATTTTTGCTTCTGTACAATTTAATTTGTAATGGTATTGTTTCCTTAATACAACAGGGGAATCTTTTTATTTTTACTTGATAAAAATAAATAAAGGGAGTGAAGCAGCTGAAAGAACACACATTCTACACTCATTAAATGTGAGAGAGGCAGAGCAGAGGAACAGAGGAGGTCAGAGGTCAGCGACCCACATTGGGATAATGATAAAGCTGGGACTCGCGCTCGGATCCAAGGTGCCATTCCAATAGTCAAATTCGAGCAAGGAAGGATCCTTTAGATCGCATGAACTGGAAATATTTCCCGGACAGCCAGGCTAAGGACCGTTCAAATTTCTTATATTGAGAAGGAAAGGAGCTTCACATTTCCTTTTATCCGTCCTTTCACAAAGGATGGATATTCGCCCCACAATGCAATGCCGCCAATGTTTTCATAAGCATCTGAGTTTTCCGGGACCCTCAAAATTACCGAATTCAAACAACAAGGCGAACATCTGAGAAATGCCAGAAATCTAAATGTGAATAGCTAGTATTGTTGATTAGTATTGCCTTATAATAGAAAGTAAACAAACAATGACACAATCAGACAATGCACACCAAATTTATTAAGAGGCTAAATTTCGCAGAGATAAAACGAACAGTTCAAGTGAAATGCAGACGGCAATGATGCGGCCTTTTGTCGTAATATTTTGTGAAGTTGTAGTTCGCTTTGTTGAACAGTCACGTCAATACGACTGGACGTCGCACCACAACGCAAGGTAGAGAAGGAGGTTCGAATTCCACTGTAGACGCTAGATTCCTTGTAAATCTCTTCTTCCATCTTTTCCTTGACCCTGTTACATTTTCTGGCCAGGTCAAGGAAAAGTTGCAAAGAAAGGAAAAAGGAGCTATTTTTTTGACAATCGGAATGCAGCCCAACTTTGCTCTCTTCCCTCAAGCACATCCCCTTCCCTCCCTCTCTTCCCTCAAGCACATCCCCTTCCCTCCCTCTCTTCCCTCAAGCATCCCCTTCCCTCCCTCTCTTCCCTCAAGCACATCCCCTTCCCTCCCTCTCTTCCCTCAAGCACATCCCCTTCCCTCCCTCTCTTCCCTCCAACACATCCCCTTCCCTCCCTCTCTTCCCTCAAACACATCCCCTTCCCTCCCTCTCTTCCCTCAAACACATCCCCTTCCCTCCCTCTCTTCCCTCAAACACATCCCCTTCCCTCCCTCTCTTCCCTCAAACACATCCACTTCCCTCTCTCTCTTCCCTCAAGCACATCCCCTTCCCCTCCCTCTCTTCCCTCAAGCACATCCCCTTCCCTCTCTCTCTTCCCTCAAACACATCCCCTTCCCTCCCTCTCTTCCCTCAAACACATCCCCTTCCCTCCCTCTCTTCCCTCAAACACATCCCCCTTCCCTCCCTCTCTTCCCTCAAACACATCCCCTTCCTCCCTCTCTTCCCTCAAGCACATCCCCTTCCCTCCCTCTCTTCCGTCAAACACATCCCCTTCCCTCCCTCTCTTCCCTCAAGCACATCCCCTTCCCTCCCTCTCTTCCCTCAAACACATCCCCTTCCCTCCCTCTCTTCCCTCAAGCACATCCCCCTTCCCTCCCTCTCTTCCCTCAAACACATCCCCTTCCCTCCCTCTTTTCCCTCAAGCACATCCCCTTCCCTCACTCTCTTCCCTCAAGCACATCCCCTTCCCTCCCTCTCTTCCCTCAAGCACATCCCCTTCCCTCCCTCTCTTCCCTCAAGCACATCCCCTTCCCTCCCTCTCTTCCCTCAAACACATCCCCTTCCCTCGCTCTCTTCCCTCAAGCACATCCCCTTCCCTCCCTCTCTTCCCTCAAGCACATCCCCTTCCCTCCCTCTCTTCCCTCCAACACATCCCCTTCCCTCCCTCTCTTCCCTCAAACACATCCCCTTCCCTCCCTCTCTTCCCTCAAACACATCCCCTTCCCTCCCTCTCTTCCCTCAAACACATCCCCTTCCCTCCCTCTCTTCCCTCAAGCAAATCCCCTTCCCTCCCTCTCTTCCCTCAAACACATCCCCTTCCCTCCCTCTCTTCCCTCAAACACATCCCCTTCCCCTCCCTCTCTTCCCTCAAGCACATCCCCTTCCCTCCCTCTCTTCCCTCAAACACATCCCTTCCCTCCCTCTCTTCCCTCAAGCACAACCCCTTCCCTCCCTCTCTTCCCTCAAACACATCCCTTCCCTCCCTCTCTTCCCTCAAACACATCCCTTCCCTCCCTCTTTTCCCTCAAACACATCCCCTTCCCTCCCTCTCTTCCCTCAAGTACATCCCCTTCCCTCGCTCTCTTCCCTCAAGCACATCCCCTTCCCTCCCTCTCTTCCGTCAAACACATCCCCTTCCCTCCCTCTCTTCCCTCAAGCACATCCCCTTCCCTCCCTCTCTTCCCTCAAACACATCCCCTTCCCTCCCTCTCTTCCCTCAAGCACATCCCCTTCCCTCCCTCTCTTCCCTCAAGCACATCCAATTTTCCCTCCCTCTCTTCCCTCGAGCACATCCCCTTCCCTCCCTCTCTTCCCTCAAACACATCCCCTTCCCTCCCTCTCTTCCCTCAAGCACATCCCCTTCCCTCCCTCTCTTCCCTCAAGCACATCCCCTTCCTCCCTCTCTTCCCTCAAACACATCCCCTTCCCTCCCTCTCTTCCCTCAAGCACATCCCCTTCCCTCCCTCTCTTCCCTCCAACACATCCCCTTCCCTCCCTCTCTTCCCTCAAACACATCCCCTTCCCTCCCTCTCTTCCCTCAAACACATCCCCTTCCCTCCCTCTCTTCCCTCAAGCACATCCCTTCCCTCCCTCTCTTCCCTCAAGCACATCCCCTTCCCTCCCTCTTTTCCCTCAAGCACATCCCCTTCCCTCTCTCTCTTCCCTCAAGCACATCCCCTTCCCTCCCTCTCTTCCCTCCAACACATCCCCTTCCCTCCCTCTCTTCCCTCAAACACATCCCCTTCCCTCCCTCTCTTCCCTCAAACACATCCCCTTCCCTCCCTCTCTTCCCTCAAACACATCCCTTTCCCTCCCTCTCTTCCGTCAAACACATCCCCTTCCCTCCCTCTCTTCCCTCAAGCACATCCCCTTCCCTCCCTCTCTTCCCTCAAACACATCCCCTTCCCTCCCTCTCTTACCTCAAGCACATCCCCTTCCCTCCCTCTCTTCCCTCAAACACATCCCCTTCCCTCCCTCTTTTCCCTCAAGCACATCCCCTTCCCTCGCTCTCTTCCTCAAGCACATCCCCTTCCCTCCCTCTCTTCCCTCAAGCACATCCCCTTCCCTCCCTCTCTTCCCTCAAGCACATCCCCTTCCCTCCCTCTCTTCCCTCAAACACATCCCCTTCCCTCGCTCTCTTCCCTCAAGCACATCCCCTTCCCTCCCTCTCTTCCCTCAAGCACATCCCCTTCCCTCCCTCTCTTCCCTCCAACACATCCCCTTCCCTCCCTCTCTTCCCTTAAACACATCCCCTTCCCTCCCTCTCTTCCCTCAAACACATCCCCTTCCCTCCCTCTCTTCCTCAAGCACATCCCCTTCCCTCCCTCTCTTCCCTCAAACACATCCCCTTCCCTACCTCTCTTCCCTCAAACACATCCCCTTCCCTCCCTCTCTTCCCTCAAGCACATCCCCTTCCCTTCCTCTCTTCCCTCAAACACATCCCTTCCCTCCCTCTCTTCCCTCAAACACATCCCTTTCCTCCCTCTTTTCCCTCAAACACATCCCCTTCCCTCCCTCTCTTCCCTCAAGCACATCCCCTTCCCTCGCTCTCTTCCCTCAAGCACATCCCCTTCCCTCCCTCTCTTCCGTCAAACACATCCCCTTCCCTCCCTCTCTTCCCTCAAGCACATCCCCTTCCCTCCCTCTCTTCCCTCCAACACATCCCCTTCCCTCCCTCTCTTCCCTCAAACACATCCCCTTCCCTCCCTCTCTTCCCTCAAACACATCCCCTTCCCTCCCTCTCTTCCCTCAAACACATCCCCTTCCCTCCCTCTCTTCCGTCAAACACATCCCCTTCCCTCCCTCTCTTCCCTCAAGCACATCCCCTTCCCTCCCCTCTCTTCCCTCAAACACATCCCCTTCCCTCCCTCTTTTCCCTCAAGCACATCCCCTTCCCTCACTCTCTTCCCTCAAGCACATCCCCTTCCCTCCCTCTCTTCCCTCAAGCACATCCCCTTCCCTCCCTCTCTTCCCTCAAGCACATCCCCTTCCCCTCCCTCTCTTCCCTCAAACACATCCCCTTCCCTCGCTCTCTTCCCTCAAGCACATCCCCTTCCCTCCCTCTCTTCCCTCAAGCACATCCCCTCCCCTCCCTCTCTTCCCTCCAACACATCCCCTTCCCTCCCTCTCTTCCCTTAAACACATCCCCTTCCCTCCCTCTCTTCCCTCAAACACATCCCCTTCCCTCCCTCTCTTCCCTCAAGCAAATCCCCTTCCCTCCCTCTCTTCCCTCAAACACATCCCCTTCCCTCCCTCTCTTCCCTCAAACACATCCCCCTTC
>CM056392.1:1822231-1879376 GCA_029718625.1 Synaphobranchus kaupii
ATACATTCTATCACGCACCACACAAGTCATACTACATCACGCTACACACATCATACTACATGCACCACACAAATCATACTAACACGCAACACACACTCATACTACATGCACCACACAAATCATACTACACGCTACACACATCATACTACACGCCACCACACAAGTCATTCACTACACACGCTACAACACATCATACTACATGCACCAACACAAATCATACTACCACGCTACACACATCATACTACATGCACCACACAAATCATACTACATGCACCACACAAGTCATACTACACACGCTACACACATCATACTACATGCACCACACAAGTCATACTACACACGCTACACACATCATACTACATGCACCACACATATCATACTACACGCACTGTACAATTCATACTTCACATGCTACACAAATCATACTACACGCACTGTACACATCCTACTACACGTACTGCGTAAATCATACTACACGCACTGTACACATCCTACTACACGTACTACATACTACATTACGATTTTGTTTTGGGGGGGCATCATGCTAAACGTACTACATACTATATAAATCGTACTACACGCAACGTACTACAGAAACCATACTAAATGTACTACATACTACACAAACTACTACATGCAGTACATACTACACAAACTACTACATGCAGTACATACTACACAAACTACTAAATGCAGTACATACTACACAAACTGTACTAGATGCAGTACATACTACACAAACTGTAGGTATTGAAGGCTCAATAAAAGGAATGCATGCGGGTTTGCAAAATGCTGTCTGCAAATAAATGAGATGCAGCATTTTTTATTATGTTTGGAAACATTTTCAACAGAAACGTATATATTGTTCTACTTGCAATAAATGCATAGAGGTGCAGTGTCAGTACATAGCAGTTAATGTCAGTAACTGTGTAAAAGTGTCAGTTATTGGCAGTAACAGGGTAAAAGTGCCAGTTAATGGCAGTAACTGTGTGAAAGTGTCAGTTAATGTCCATAACTGTGTGAGTGTGTTAATGTCAGTAACTGTGTGAGTTCCCGTTATGTCAGCAACTGTGCGAGTCAGTTAATGTCAGTAACTGCGCGAAAGTCAGTTGATGTCAGTAACTGTGCGAAAGTGTCAGTTAATGCCATTAATTGTGTGAAAGTGTCAGTTAATAACCGTAACTGTGTGAAAGTGTGTTAATGTCCGTAACTGTGTGAGTGTCCGTTAATGTCACCAACTGTGCGAGTGTCAGTTAATGTCAGTAACTGTGCGAGTGTCATTTATTGTCAGTAACTGTGCAAAAGCTTCAGTCAATGGCAGTAAATGTGTGAAAGTGTCAGTTAGTCAGTAACTGAAAGCGCCAGTCAATGGCAGTAACTGTGTGAAAGAGTCAGTTAATGGCAGCAGCTGTGTGAGTGTCAGTTAATGTCAGTAGCTGTGTGGAAGTGTCAGTTAATGTCAGTAACTGTAAGTGTCAGGTAATGTCAGTAGTGGTGTGTAAGTGTCCGTGAATGTCAGTAACTGTGTGAGTGTCAGTTATTGGCAGTAACTGTAAAAGTGTCAGTTAATGCCCGTAGCTGTGTGGAAGTGTCAGCTAATGGCAGTAGCTCAGTAGTGTCAGTTAATGTTCTGACAGTATTTCTGTTCTGTCGTATTCAGAATTTGTTCCACAGCCTCCGTCACGCCCCTTCCGCGCTTCCCTCCGCCTCCATCCCCACCCCTTCCGCTCCGCCCGCACCAACTAACGCCTCCCAAACTCAGGTACAGCTCCACCTCCATCCCCGCCCCTTTCCACCTGCACTAACTAACCGCCTCCCAAACTCAGGTGCAGCTCCGCCTCGATCCCCGCCCCTTTCCACCTGCACCACCTAACATCTCCCAAACTCAGGTACAGCTCCGCCTCCATCCCTGCCCCCTTTCCACCTGCACCAAGTAATGTCCCAAACTCAGGTACAGTAGCCATTTTTATCTTTTTAAAAGCAGGGTTACCAATAACTACACCTTCCCCTGACTGTAATCTCAACATCATGTCTGCAATCTATGGACATGGAGCTGGAGCTTTGGACCAGGGGTGTGTATTCCTAAAGCAGTGCTGATCCAGGGTCAGCTTTGCCCTGCCCATATCCTAACCCTATCCATGAACTAAAAGGCGAAACTGATCCTAGATCAGGGCTCATGCTCTGGCATGCTTTATGAATGCAGGTCGCTGCTGTTGCTGTACGCTACTGCAGGTCATTGTGATGTCATTGTGATGTCATTCCAGACTGCCATGCTGCCCTCAGTGACTACATCTCCCAAGATCCCATCCATCAGCGTGACCAATCGGGTGAAATGCCTCGGTGAAAAGCGTACCGGCCCCCTCCTACACTGAGAGCTACCCGGAGCCTAAGACTGCCTCCCCCATCCCGTTGGTACCTGCGCCCCCCAAACCTGCACCCCCCAAACCTGCACCCCACCTCTCCCCTGGTCAGAGCTCCATGGCAACGTGGAAGCCCCCACTGAGCAACCCTTTGCCCCCCTCCGTGCGAGTGAGGTCCCCCTCCCCCAAAGTCACCCCAAAACCGGCCCAGTCTTTCCGCCCGTCACACTTCCCAGAATGCCTCACAGGCCCAGAGCGCAGGCCCCGTCGCTCGCAGTGGGAACGGCGGCGTGCCCGGCGTTCACACCGCCCCGGCCCCGGCCCGGCCCGGCCGACGACTGCCGAAGAACGAGACGCGTCCAGAACATTGTTCCCGCCAAGCCACGCCCTCCTCCTCCCCTCTTCATAACAGGTGAGGAAACCTGGTCGTTCCTCCAGTCATGATGCCGGGCTGAGCGTAGTCGCCAAACGTCAGTTAAATTTGTCGAGAGTGACGCCGGGCCCAGTGTAGATTTAGCCTCTCTTCCCTGTCAAAACGATGATTTCAGTTTGATTATACGGTGAATTGTGTGTTCGATAGTTTGTCCGTTTAGCATTGAATTATTTCCTGTTCTGCTGATTGGCTTATTGACCTGCCCTATGAAAGCTCTTCCCCTTCAGTGTGCTGTTACTCTCTGCTCCACCAGAGGGCAGTGTTGCCACATACATTGGCATTTCATGGTAGAGTGGAGGCTTCAGTCTTCCTCTGTGTTGTCACGGAGTTGCTCAGGCCGCTGAAGAACTGTTACCAATCTGAGAAACGTGCGTTTAGCAGCAGGGACGGCATTGCTGCGCGCAGCGTACGGCGCATGGCGTCTCTGAAACGCGTTGCTGAGCTGCGTCTCTGCCTTCGCTCCCCCCAGGTCCCTTCCCCCCCCCACAGCGGTGCCGTCCTCATAGCGCCCAGCTGTCTACCAGCAGAAGCCACGCCCCCTAGCAACGTAGTCATCGGCCCTGGTGACATCACACAAGTAAGGACGTTCAAACTCTTTTTGTATTTATGTACTTTCTATTACTTAAAAAAAAAAAAAATCTATTTTCTTTTAGCTCTCTAAGGCTGGGTGTAGTGTTAAATCCGCAGAGCTCTGGGTATAGTGTTAAATCCGCAGAGCTCTGGGTATAGTGTTAAATCCGCAGAGCTCTGGGTATAGTGTTAAATCCGCAGAGCTCTGGGTATAGTGTTAAATCCGCAGAGCTCTGGGTATAGTGTTAAATCCGCAGAGCTCTGGGTATAGTGTTAAATCCGCAGAGCTCTGGGTATAGTGTTAAATTCACAGAGCTCTGGGTGTAGTGTTTATTTGTCTCTTGCAGGGTTGTCGTCTGATCTCCGCCGAGCAAAAGAGACGTTTCAGCATCAATGCCGGGTTCAGGACGCTGTGCTCCCTGGTTCCTACATTAAAGACCAAGTCCTCCTCTAAACCTGTACGAATAGCACTGCTTTTTCTTTTTAAATCCTTCTTCCCCCTTGAAAATGGTTAAAAATTATTCATCTTCAATCAACTACCTAATTTTCTTTAATATTTTTAAGTCATTAAGTAGTCTCCTCAAAGTGCAATAAACATCAAATTTTCTGTTCTGTAGTCGTTTTTGTTTTGTAGTTTTCCTGGTATCCTGTAACCGTAGCTGTTTGGGTTGTTAAATCGGGCAGTCAGCTCTGTAACCGTAGCTGTTTGGGTTGTTAAATCGGGCAGTCAGCTCTGTAACCGTAGCTGTTTGGGTTGTGAAATCGGGCAGTCAGCTCTGTAACCGTAGCTGTTTGGGTTGTTAAATCGGGCAGTCAGCTCTGTAACCGTAGCTGTTTGGGTTGTTAAATCGGGCAGTCGGCTCTGTAACCGTAGCTGTTTGGGTTGTTAAATCTGGCAGTCAGCTCTGTAACCGTAGCTGTTTGGGTTGTTAAATCGGGCAGTCAGCTCTGTAACCGTCGCTGTTTGGGTTGTTAAATCGGGCAGTCAGCTCTGTAACCGTAGCTGTTTGGGTTGTTAAATCGGGCAGTCAGCTCTGTAACCGTAGCTGTTTGGGTTGTTTTTAAGCAGGTTACAAATGCCGCCACTCTTCAGAAGACTGTTGAGTACATCGGCAAACTCCAGCAGGAGAGGCAACAGATGCAAGAGGAGACCAGGTCCCTACGTGAGGAGATCGAGGAGCTCAACGCCTCCATCAGGTAGGTGCCCCTGGGGAAGGGAGGTGCCCCTGGGGAAGGGAGGTGCCCCTGGGGAAGGGAGGTGCCCCTGGGGAAGGGAGGTGTCTATGACATCATTCTTTTGAAAGTACCATAATAAGACTTCTTTAACCTCACGAAGGAAGTAAATGGTAAGTGTATCCAGTAAGAGTGTAGCCTAATGAAAATGTTTGAGAGACAACATAGCATGACAAAATTACATTCACCTGTGGGACTATCTTAATGTATCTGTAATAATCTCAGGACACAGTCAAATATTAATTTATTGAATGTTTTTAAGATATTATTTTTCATGTACTGCAAAGTCTGTTGTTGACTTCATCCCAAGTATACAGGCTCTTTGCATAGTGGGTCATATATTTATCTGGGGTTATGTGCCATCATTGTGAGTGTGTGCGCGTGTATATGATGTCATCATTACGCGCCTGTGTTCTTTTCAGTTCTTGTCACCAGAAGCTCCCAGCCACAGGTGCCCCTGTCACACGACATCGCCTTGACTACATGTGGGACAAATTCAACGCGTACGTGAGGACCAGAACTGTTCAGAACTGGAAGTTTTGGATCGTATCTTTTTACCCGAGCGTCTACAGAATCTTCATAACTCAGAACAGGAGATGGGATTAGGGCAAAGTTTAGGGTTGACTGATTTTTAAAGAAATACATTTTTAATTGTGCATGTATTCGTGTTAACAGTGTTACAGTTAAAATTTCTAACAATTATAAATACATTCTCCTGACTTAGATTTGTACTGATTTCAGTATATTTCATAGCATAGCGCAGAAGTGGCCAACCCAGGTTCTGAGGAGCTAAGGAGTGAGTTAACTGTAATCGACTGCTTTAATTCATCAATTAAGTAAGAACAAAGACCGGCAGACCCTGCAGCCCTTCAGTACCTGGTTTGTCCACCTTTGGCCGAGAGGTTGTACAGTCCCACAAGACGGCAAAATTATGGACATACATGAAATTAAAAGAAGTAAAATATCGTTAAATGGGGTGCGAAAATAAAACTTGATTCCCCACTCTCACAGACCATGTCCGTTGAGTCAACCCTGACATCGCTACATTGGTTTCTATAGTTACTGTACAGCCAAGCTTCAGTACGCCTCACAACACACAAGATTTACAAAGTAAACTCCATTATGTGCACTGCACTAGCCCAGACGGATGTGAATAAATACCGTTAGCTTTGCAGTTTGACCCTTGACCCTCATCCTCCACAGTTCAGCATCATCATCAAACCACTGTTTGAGTCGTTCAACAGCACGGTGTCCACAGCCAGTGTGTTAGAGCTGCACCAGACCACACTGCGATGGCTAGAACAGCACTGCAGCCTGCTGGCACTGAGGCCCAGTGAGTGCATTACACTGCGATATAATACACTATGCTGCATTATAATGCAGTATAATACACCACACTGCATTATAATGCACTATAATACAATACACTGCATTATAATGTTCTATAATACATTGTACTGCCTTACACCACTATAATACACCACACTGCATTATAATGCACTATAATACACTACACTACATCACACTTCATTATAATACACTACACTGCACAATTAATACACTGCACTGCACACTGCGTTCCTCCTCTCCTCCCAGCAGCCCTCAGCTCGTCTCTTTTTACCCCCAGTGGTCCTGGATGCTCTGCTTCAGCTCAGCACCAGCAGCTCAATCCTGACGCACCCCAGCCGACTCCCGGAGGAGGCCTGCCGAGCCGTGGGACACGCCCCCGGGAACAGGGGCGAGTCGTAGCCCAGGGCACCACAGAGCGGGGGTCCGTGGAGCGCTGCCTTAATTACTCTGTGACCTTTAACCGGTCTGCTCCTGCCCACCGCCTCAGCTTGTACTATACCTCCAGTGCTGCAGAGGGCGCTGTTTACACTTCCTGCCGCTCTGTCTACATGGGCCTTCTCTTACTCTTACTTTATGGGGTTACTGGCTCGCAGGAGGGGGCCCATCAGGGACTGGGTGCATCCCAAAAGTTGAAAAATGCACCCTCTCTTCCTCCACTACCACCTCCTCTACTCCATGCCCCGGAAACCGATCTTTGGTTCCTCCCTCCCTCCACAGTCCCAATAGTGGAGAAGACGAACCAACGGCTTCAAACTCGGCTTCTCTTTCCTTCCGGCGAGGCATACATCGATGTTACTACTGCGGAAGTGGTGACATCATCGCGCTCACGCCCACAGAGATTTAAGAAAAGGCAACAGTGATGATGCGTCGCTATGCCTTATATGAATTTCCCCAAGATAAAGATGCCCCAATGCAAGATATTTAGCCTAAATTGTGTGTGCTTCAGTAGGTTATTAGCACACAAAAGACATAGCATCATACAACGGATAACAAAATGCCAGTCCTTTTTTAGTGGTTCATATCCTACATAAAAATTTGGCAATTTAAGTTGGGGAAACAGCTTTATTTATTTGCTTGCACATTAACGTTGCTTATTAACAAACATGACTATACATAAATATAGCCTAAGCATGACAGCTACCATTTTAGTAGCTATGTGAATATGCATTAATGAATTTATTCAACCATTCCAAAGGATGTTTTTAAATTTGATTTCAGAAATTACAGTAGCCTATGCCTATAGGTGAATTAGTGCTCGGTATGTTCAGACATCGGGAATATCGGGATTCTGGATTTACAGTAAATTATGTTTGCATAGCCTATATGCATAGCCAACATGTTTACTTTGATGTAATGTTGCTGATTACATGTTTAGTGTCTCGACGCGAACCGCAATACAGGCTTGTTTACACTGTACACAACTAGGTTGCTTTGCACTTGTAACTTTGGATAACACCGTCGCTTTGGATAAAAGCATCTGCTAAATGAATGTAATGTAACTTAAAATATATTTTGCAGCTTTAAATGGGCTGACCATGTGGAAGATCTGTGATTGGCTTTGGGAATATTCGTGGGTTCGGCGTCAGTCAAAGTTATGATAGGGCAACTGTCCCAATTTTCTTCACGGCTCCTTTCTTCCATTCCCCTCCTCCCCTCCTCCCCTCCTCCCCTCCTCCCCTCCTCCCCTCCTCCACAAACTTCCGGGTAGGAGAGGAGTGGTAGTGGGGGAGTGGAGGACGGGAGGTGGGGAGTGAAGAATATTGGGACGCAGCCAGGTAAACTGGGCTCTTCATCTTTATCTACACATCGGTGCGAATGGGTACTTAAAAATGTTTGTTTTTGGGGTTTTTTAAAGAAGAGGACGTGAGGGAAGTTATTCCAGAACTGTTATTTAGGAGTGTTTTTTTATATCAAGTCAAGTCAATTTTATTTCTAAAGCACATTTTAAAAGACTACTATCAACCAAAATGCTGTACAATTAATATATGCACACACTTCATCTTAAACAAGATCAGGTATAAAAATCTAAAAGGATCAGAAAGGGAATGAAGTCACTGGTACGGCTCTCTGTGTTATTGGGGCTGTTACCCATGCTGTTACGGGAACCCCCCTCTTCTCAGGAAGCACCAACCTGCTCCAAGCTCCCTGACCACGGAATCCACCCCAATCTGCTCTGAACTGTCCTACTGCAGAACCCACCCCTGACCCCCCACACAATGCTTTACTCATGGATGTTATGCAAAGTTATGTCCCTGCATGTATTTATACTCTGACCTCTTTCTCACCTCATTCTGTGGTAAATGGATCAAAAAGGGACAAAACGGCTCCTGTATTGCGGTGTTCAGAGTCAGACTGGAGGCATAAGCTGTGTAAACGGCTCCTGTATTGCAGTGTTCAGAGTCAGACTGGAGGCATAAGCTGTGTTGGTGTTTATCGCTTCTCTAAGAAAAGGGCATAGCACAATTCTAAGAAGCATTGCAGCAGTTTGAAAAACAGCATTTTAATAAAAACCTGTGATATTTTTGCAGGCTGACTTTACCCACAAACACATGACCACATCTCTTCAGTTATCCCTGTAGCTATCACTTGATATATATTTAACTGATGCTGTATTACATAGTAATGGTACTGTAGAAAAGGGATATTTTTTTGAAGATTAAAAGGGAAACGGCTGAGTTAGAAAAAAAAAAACAAGAACAGGCCAAACTTACAATTCTGACCGTTCAGAATTTTACACACTTGGGGCCTCAAGATGCGTACGCCACTTTCCCCACGGATTTGGGATTTTAAAAACACGTCAAAACATGCACACATTTACGCAGAGTATGACTCGTGCGTACACACGCTTTTGAGACGGTGGGAATTGGGACTCGAGGCCCTTGGTGTGCCTGAGCGAGCACTTTTTCTGGGTTGTGTTACTGCATTGAACCACCTTAGGGTGCCGTTGTGGTTTGGGTTGATATTGTTACAAAAATAAAAGGCATTCAGAGTACTTATACTTTTTTTTCCGATGAACTGCAACAAAACCCCTTAATGTTCAATTTCAACGTCAGTTAATGTGCAAATGAATCCATGGCAATATGTACAGCGCCATGACTCTACAGCTATATGTACAGAGCTGTGACTCTACAGCAATATGTACAGCGCCATGACTCTACAGCAATATGTACAGCGCCATGACTCTACAGCTATATGTACAGCGCTATGACTCTACAGCAATATGTACAGCGCCATGACTCTACAGCAATATGTACAGAGCCATGACTCTACAGCAATATGTACAGCGCCATGACTCTACAGCAATATGTACAGAGCCATGACTCTACAGCAATATGTACAGCGCCATGACTCTACAGCAATATGTACAGAGCTATGACTCTACAGCAATATGTACAGAGCCATGACTCTACAGCAATATGTACAGCGCCATGACTCTACAGCTATATGTACAGAGCTGTGACTCTACAGCAATATGTACAGCGCCGTGACTCTACAGCAATATGTACAGCGCCATGACTCTACAGCTATATGTACAGCGCTATGACTCTACAGCAATATGTACAGCGCCATGACTCTACAGCAATATGTACAGAGCCATGACTCTACAGCAATATGTACAGAGCCATGACTCTACAGCAATATGTACAGCGCCATGACTCTACAGCAATATGTACAGAGCTATGACTCTACAGCAATATGTACAGAGCCATGACTCTACAGCAATATGTACAGAGCCATGACTCTACAGCAATATGTACAGCGCCATGACTCTACAGCAATATGTACAGCGCCATGACTCTACAGCAATATGTACAGAGCCATGACTCTACAGCAATATGTACAGAGCCATGACTCTACAGCAATATGTACAGCGCTATGACTCTACAGCAATATGAACAGCACCATAACTACAGCAATATGTACAGCGCTATGACTCTACAGCAATATGTACAGCGCCATGACTCTACAGCAATATGTACAGCGCCATGACTCTACAGCAATATATATAGATCCATGACTCTACAGCAATATGTACAGCCCCATGACTCTACAGCAATACGTACAGCGCCATGACTCTACAGCAATATGTACAGCGCTATGACTCTACAGCAATATGTACAGCGCCATGACTCTACAGCAATATGTACAGCGCTATGACTCTACAGCAATATGTACAGCGCCATGACTCTACAGCAATATGTACAGCGCCATGACTCTACAGCAATATGTACAGCGCCATGACTCTACAGCAATATGTACAGCGCCATGACTCTACAGCAATATGTACAGCGCCATGACTCTACAGCAATATGTACAGCGCTATGACTCTACAGCAATATGTACAGCGCTATGACTCTACAGCAATATGAACAGCGCCATAACTACAGCAATATGTACAGCGCTATGACTGTACAGCAATATGTACAGCACCATGACTCTACAGCAATATATATAGATCCATGACTCTACAGCAATATGTACAGCCCCATGACTCTACAGCAATACGTACAGTGCCATGACTCTACAGCAATATGTACAGAGCCATGACTCTACAGCAATATGTACAGCGCCATGACTCTACAGCAATATGTACAGAGCCATGACTCTACAGCAATATGTACAGAGCCATGACTCTACAGCAATATGTACAGAGCCATGACTCTACAGCAATATGTACCGAGCCATGACTCTACAGCAATATTTACAGCGCCATGACTCTACAGCAATATGTACAGCGCCATGACTCTACAGCAATATGTACAGAGCCATGACTCTACAGCAATATGTACAGAGCCATGACTCTACAGCAATATGTACAGCGCCATGACTCTACAGCAATATGTACAGAGCCATGACTCTACAGCAATATGTACAGAGCCATGACTCTACAGCAATATGTACAGAGCCATGACTCTACAGCAATATGTACCGAGCCATGACTCTACAGCAATATGTACAGCGCCATGACTCTACAGCAATATGTACAGCGCTATGACTCTACAGCAATATGTACAGCGCCATGACTCTACAGCAATATGTACAGCGCCATGACTCTACAGCAATATGTACAGCGCCATGACTCTACAGCAATATGTACAGCGCCATGACTCTACAGCAATATGTACAGCGCCATGACTCTACAGCAATATGTACCGAGCCATGACTCTACAGCAATATGTACAGAGCCATGACTCTACAGCAATATGTACAGCGCCATGACTCTACAGCAATATGTACAGCGCTATGACTCTACAGCAATATGTACAGCGCCATGACTCTACAGCAATATGTACAGCGCTATGACTCTACAGCAATATGTACAGCGCCATGACTCTACAGCAATATGTACAGCGCCATGACTCTACAGCAATATGTACCGAGCCATGACTCTACAGCAATATGTACAGAGCCATGACTCTACAGCAATATGTACAGCGCCATGACTCTACAGCAATATGTACAGCGCTATGACTCTACAGCAATATGTACAGCGCCATGACTCTACAGCAATATGTACAGCGCTATGACTCTACAGCAATATGTACAGCGCTATGACTCTACAGCAATATGTACAGCGCCATGACTCTACAGCAATATGTACAGCGCTATGACTCTACAGCTATATGTACAGAGCTATGACTACAGCAATATGTACAGTACCATGAATAATAATATATCAACCTTTCCATCAATAATATGAATAATAATAATATCAACCTTTCCTTTCCCATAATGCTTCTCTTATTTCTGGGGTTTTCAACCTTTTTTAAATCCTGGCCCCCCCACCGTGGCTCAAAGGCATTCATTAATGTCTTAATATGTCTGTAGCAGTCCTGAAGACTGTGCTATTAAAGATTGTACCATGCAGTCCTGAAGACTGTGCTATTAAAGATTGTACCATTAAAGGCGCACAGTCAGGCATATGCATGTTTTCTGCATTCTAATCTACTATTTAATGTTTAATGTTTAAGATTGGATTTGTGGTTTTTGAGATATGAGCCCTCAAGAACAGCTCCATCTCCAGAGCAGCTCCAGCATTATTTACCACATTTCCCATATCTCCCTGCGCACGCTTAGGTTTGGTGTACATGAATATGTAATAGGGGGCGTACACGCCACTGCTGCGAGCACGGTGACGAGCTAACTGTTCAAGTCAAGATACCGCAGAAAATTCTTGCGTGTCTGCCCAAAATGCCATCGTGCGCCGTACGTGGGTGCGATATTAAGTCAGGATACCGTTAGCCCAAAAATGAGACGAGGTGCATCCAGTGACTGGCAGCAATTAACAACCCGATCTATCTGTTAAATTTGCCAAAAAAAAGATTACGACAAAGTTAGTGTTTGTTCGAAACACTTCAAGCCAGAGGACTTCAAATGCGACTATAGTGCCGAATTACTGGGAACTAAATCAAAGAATTTGCTTGTCCAGAAATCCAACATATTGACCATCGGGAGCAGGGTATCTTTGACGTACTGCAGAGACTACACACGATGGCAACTCTTACACTTCTCCCCAGTCGTTCGCCATGGAGTACCCATTCCAATAGCCAACGATAAGCGGTCAGTCTTAAACGTTCAACGTTAAATAAAGGGGTGACAGAAAAAACTGGTTATAGTAATGTAATATCTGTTGTTGCACAAATGATGCTAAATGAGCTGCTAGATAGCCATCTAGGTATAGCCAACAAGCGACTGATTCCGACAGTAGCCTAACTGAGGTTACATGGAATGTCCGAATCTTGGTGTCATGCTTTAACATAAGTTTAGCAAACGTTAGCTAAATTACAAGATTTTGATACAGCTTGTTAGCTACTCACTCGTCGCTTCGTTGCCCTCCTGGACCCCTTGGTTGTGGATACTTCTTTCAATTAATCCTCCTATTGCTGCATAAGAAGTTGGTAACTTAAGTACTGCAGGATGTAGCAAGGGTTCGAAGTTATTATTGGCAGTGATGCAAACTCCGTGTTCGGTTTCTGCCAACAGCCGTTGCCCTCGATCCCATTCGCGGCAGCAAAGGCTCTCCGTCTCGGTAGGCATGGGTTCACAGTTCCCACACTGGCACCAATTTATGTTCCCACTTCTCTGCTCTCTGTTAGCTTCAGCTGCCTCGTCCTCCGCTCTCTGTCTCTCTCTCGCTCACGCAATTCTTCCTCTGTAAATTCCGGTTCAAAACTGTAAGGTTGTATTTCTTCGTCAAAATCGAAAAGCTCGTCCTCTAACTCGGCGAACTCAGAGCTGTCCGCCATATCTCTCAGGCTATCGTCGTGGGCCAAGATAGGCCAAGTGATATTTGTACGCTAACGTTACCGTATTTTCGTGGGAATGTCATGTGATCGCCTGGATGGGTGCCCGCCCATAAACCAGTCTCTGCGTTCAAGGGTGGAGTTTGAGCGCCCGTTACCTTCTGGGAAACACTGGCTGGAGATTAAAGCCAAACCTGAGCCTTTGAAGTTTTGCCGCCGTATTTCCCATAAATAGGAAACGGCTGCACTGACGGTGATTTTAAAAAGGTCTACACACAGAATTTAAGCATTTAATCCAAATATTCTCAACTGAAACAAGCGTGACTGTGCTCCTAGAGATGGATTATTCCATGATACAAAAAAGGATAACATTTAAAATGAAACCTATGTCAAAATCAGACATTAAATACCCGTCATCAAATTAAATGCTTGCCCTGTCATGTTTCACAGGCAATAATAGTTTGTGTTTCTGTATTCCTATGGATGAGACTGTCGGAAGTGAAAAATATTAATTCCCTGCCCTTTTCCTGCTGAAAATACTCTCTTGAGAGTGAGTGTGGCCGCTCTGTTGATGTGAAACGCTTCTAGATAGACATATCAGAAAATTGTATATTTTAAATGTTTAACATTTTTGACTAGCCTAGAAGTTGTGGACCTATTAAAGGTTGTATCAGCGATTTTGGGTGGAAACATAAATGATCACATTCATCTGATTTTTCCTCACGATCCGCTAGCTGCCCGCCCCATAAGCAGGCCGTCAAAAAACCGCGTCTCTGTAGGCAGCCTATGCTCCGAGATCGTACACAAAAACAAATGGTACTACCAACCACTCAAAACCAAAATAAACAGTATTCCAACCAATCACAATGATCTGCACAAACGCTAATACTCTTATCTCGCTGAAATCTTGACGGATTTACAAACGGTTTGGTTTCTTACAAACGTTATTAACGTGGTTATAATTCTGGATGCTTGAACACTATTTTTTAAAACATAACATAATTATTCATAAGTATGTTTGTTTGGGATTTCGCTTCAGAAGTGACGTCACCCAAAATCGCTGATACAACCTTTAAGGATAAAAAATAAATTAAAAAAAGATTTTAGGGTGAAGTTCTGCTTGATTGCCACACGATGGCAGCAGAACCACTAACATCAAATTAATCCCTAACGCAAGCGGTTTAATTGACACGTTTTAGTAACCGGTTGATTGTGGTTTGTTAATGTGATGAACAGTGTAGTATAATGGTTAAGGAACTGGACTTGTAACCGAAAGGTTGCAGGTTCAATTCCCAGGTAGGACACTGCTGCGGCACCCTTGAGCAAGGTACTTAACCTGAATTGCTTCAGGTTGTATAAATGGATACTATGTATAAAATGCAAAAAGCTGTGTAAGTCGCTCTGGATAAGAGCGTCCGCTAAATGCCTGTAATGTAATGTAAATATAGCATGTAAAAATATACGCTTTTTATACGCAGGCGTTCAACAATAGTCTATTGAATGGGCAAAGTCGAATGACTATGTATTGGAGCTATAATTAAGAGTCGGGCTCTGGTTTGCGGCTTCCATCCGCTGGATGGTGATATAGTTACACTGTTCCTATCCGATACCCCTCCCTTCTCAAATAATAAAATCTCTGTATATTTAAATAAACAACAAAGAGCTGACAAGCGTACACTTTTTATTTTCTGTTTCAATACAACAGAAAATAAACGTGAATGTGCGTATTGTTAAACGTGTTGTTATTGTTCATATCAATATAATGCACCTTCAACATACATTGCCTCATATTTCAAGGAACTGAATTTACCTCGAAAACTGATAGTTGTTTAGCTCGTAGAAGTAGCTAAACAAGCATACAAGCTGCTGGCTTTACGAAAAAAAAACGTATGCTAATTTAAATTAAACGCTTGATATAATTGCAAAAACATTTAAATCATAAACATCAACAACGAGCCCACCTCTTTTAAAATGGAATAACATTTTTATATGCCTCATGCCAGTAACCAAGCTGTTTGTACACGAATAGGTGTAATTTACTATTGACTCCTTTCTGTGAAAGCCACCAGAATACAGCAGCTCGGTGGAGAATCCTACCCGGTGACGTTTCACTAAGAGCAATACGGAGGGGCGGACGCGCCTATATAAAGAACCGGACCTCAGTCTCTCGCGCAGTGCTCGGGAGTCTGTTCAACGGAGAGGAGATACGGATGGATATACTCAGGACTATCACTTACCAGCCTGCGAATAACAAAATGTGCGAACACGCACTCAACAAATCATGTGAGATTAAAAGAAAGAAAGCCGAAGAGAGTGCTCCCGGACCTCCGGAGATGTCGCGGATCGTTACAGACTCCACAACTGGGAAATGTTATTGCCGTGGAAAAGTTCTTGGAAAGGTAAATCGATATTGCAAGACGCTGGCTGGTCTCAAGGAGGTCTTGCTTTGAGGATAATAAAATTCACTGTTTGATATTCACCTTAGGCGATATATTGTCTTAATCAATTATAGGCTATTTATTCACACTTATGTTTTTCAAAGCGTGTAATCCACTTCCGATTATTGATTACCAAAGGAGCCATAGCGTTATTGGGAGAATATAACTGGAACAGTAGCATATGCGAGTTGTAGCAGATGCACACTACATGTTTAAGTAACAGAACTAAAATGGCTATATTTCCTTCTTTTTTTCCACAGGGAGGTTTTGCCAAATGTTATGAATTCACAGATTTGACGACAAATAAATTGTATGCTGCAAAAATCATTCCTCACACGCGCGTTTCCAAGCCGCACCAAAGGGAAAAGGTAAATAACTATATGGGCTACTTGATGCCTCCCGATTAAAAATGCCACCGTTTTGAGGAAAATAAAATGTATAACTAAGAAATAACTTGTTTTCTCTTCACCCGACAGATTGACAGAGAAATCGAACTGCACAGAATCCTTCACCACAAGCACATCGTTCACTTTTTCCACCACTTCGAGGATAAAGATAATATTTACATCCTGTTGGAATATTGCAGCAGAAGGGTACGTGGAATCTGTGAATGTTTACTTAGCGCCTGTTTGTGTGCCGTGTTAAGTAATTACTCTCCTCTTGTGTTTTGGCTTCATATTGGAAACTGTCTCGTGCGCAAATGTTCATGGTCCCTATAGTAACAACGCGCTGTTTCCTTCGCTTTTTATTATCTCGTGCAGTCTTTGGCTCACATTCTGAAGGCGCGCAAAGTGCTGACGGAGCCGGAAGTCAGGTACTACCTCAGGCAGATCGTGTCTGGAATGAAGTACCTCCACGAGCAGGATATCCTGCACAGGGACCTGAAACTAGGTACACACCTAGCATAGCTACAATGCAAACGGCAAAATTAACCGTCCCTCGTGCTCCTTATCTCAGGACGGCACCTCTAACATTCGCTCTCTCTCTCTAGGCAACTTTTTCATCAACGAGTCCATGGATCTGAAAGTGGGGGACTTTGGTCTGGCCGCCAAGCTGGAGCCGCTCGAGAACAGGAGAAGGACAATCTGCGGGACCCCAAACTATCTTTCCCCCGAGGTCCTGAACAAGCAAGGCCACGGCTGCGAGTCGGACGTCTGGGCTCTGGGCTGCGTCATGTAAGCGGCTCTCGTTAGCGTTTGCGTTTCACTCGAGCAGTTTGTGTCCCGGCTGCGCTGAACGGACACATTGTTATAAAGACACAGAGAAATGTTGAGGTGAAGTTTTGTGTTTCGGGGAAACGTTTGCTCCCGTTGTGGGCTGTTTAACTGAGAGGCCTTCTCTTGGCTCTCCCCGCAGGTACACCATGCTCCTGGGTAGGCCCCCGTTTGAGACCACCAACCTGAAGGAGACGTACAGGTGTATCCGGGAAGCGCGCTACTCCATGCCGTCCTCCCTCTCCCCTCCCGCCAAGCTGCTCATCTCCCGCATGCTTTCCAAGTCCCCAGAGGACCGACCCAGTCTCGACAACATCCTCCAGCACCAATTCTTCAGTCAGGTGAGCCCCCCACCTCTCCCTGTCTGACGAGCACCCCCCCCTCCCCCGGACCCAGAGTTTCCATAGCTGTGTCCGTCAGGTTTCAGGCCTCTAATCCCCCCCTCCCTCCGCAGGGCTTCACGCCAGACCGCCTCTCCGTGTCCTGCAGTTACTCCGCCCCGGACTTCCACCTCTCCAGTCCCGCAAAGAACTTCTTCAAGAAGGCGGCCGCCGCCCTGTTTGGCACAAAGAAGGACAAGGCCAAGTACTACGAAAGCCTGAGTGAGTACCCTCACCGGCCGTGTGTGTGTGTGTGATATGTCAGTTTCAGTTTTCACTACCCCTGGTGTTAGCGGGATACTGACGGGTTTTTCTTCCCCGCAGATAAACTCACCAAAGAGGAAGAGGAGTTGCACAAGCTGCGCCAGGACCTGAGGAAGACCTGCATCAGCAAGCAGGCCTCTGAGGTGAGCGAGGTCGCCGTAGCGACGGCGAGCGCCTACAGGCCCAACGTTCCTTCTCATTTACGGTCGTCGGTTACGGTGTTTTAACGGGACGCTCCCCCTCCCGCCCACAGGACTCTAAGCCCCTGGCCGCGCCCGTAAGAAAAACCGTCGTCACGGCGAAGGAGAACAACAGCAGCGGCAACAAGCAGCAGCTCCGAGACACCATCCGCATGATCGTCCGTGGGACGCTGGGGAGCTCCAGCAGCAGCAGCAGCAGCGAATGTAAGCACGGCTTTCCCCCAAACGGGCCTGGATCTTTAAAGCACAGATTGGAACAGTGGAAAGAAGGCACAGGTTCTAACGGGTTCTAACGACGTTGCCTTGGTTGCAGGTCTTGAGGACAGCACCATGGGGAGTGTGGCCGACACGGTCACCAGAGTACTGAGGGGCTGCCTGGAGAACATGCCGGAAGGTAAGCTGGTCTCCTTTTAAATCATCGAAGGCATACTGCGTTTTTAACAAGGGGGCGTTCCCCAAATCTTTGAGTAGCCAGCCAGGTGAGAGAAGTGGCTAGCTAGGGTTGTTAGTGGGTAGGGAATGGCTTGTGCAGATTAACAAACATTTTCATCACGTTGTTGAGCCAATGGCCTTGCTAGACCTTTTCCCCTCAGTCTTGAGTAATTAATTATGGCTCAATCTAAAAGTAAATGGCCAAACCGGAGGTCTGAGGTCAGCCATTTAGCCGACAGCCTTCTTCCTAAGATCTCTTAAACAAGTCGGAAGCGCAGTCAGTTGGGATTAATGTCCGTCGTACTTTTGGTTGTTTCAGCCGACGACATTCCGAAGGAAAACCTCGGCACGGGCTTCCAGTGGGTGACCAAGTGGGTGGACTACTCCAACAAGTACGGCTTCGGCTACCAGCTGTCCGACCACATCGTGGGCGTGCTCTTCAACAACGGCACCCACATGAGCCTGCTCTCCGACAAGAAGTAAGAGCCCCTTGAGTTTACGCTTCAGATGAGACGCCGTTGGGATTTTGCCATTTCCTGTAGCAACTCAGGGGCCCTCAGAAATGTAATATAGTGCAGTGCATTGTGGGAAAGATGATGATGATGGTGATTATGATATTTCACATCAGTGCAGTAAATTGAAATGTCTGAAAAATGACAATAATTTGGATATTTTGTGCTGAGAAATGTTGCAGAATCTTGACCATGCATTTAATTTCAGTGCATTTTGGACTATTCCATTTCTAGAATAGGGGGATTGGGGCTGATGTTGGTTTTTTGCTGTGTGTTTTTGTGGTTTTGCTAACGCATCCCCCCCCCCCCTCCAGAACAGTGCATTACTACGCCGAGCTGGGCCAGTGCTCCATCTTCACCACAGCCGACGCACCAGAGCGGTTTATCAGCCAGGTCACCATCCTCAAATACTTCGCCCACTACATGGAGGAAAACCTGATGGATGTAAGTGTGACTCCCTAACCGGGCCTTGCCCTGTCCGTCTGCCGCTTCTCACAGCCGTCAATCTTTTACTGAATGTTTGTTCCTCTTTAACTTTAAGTGTTTATTCCCCTCCTCCTCTAACAGGGCGGGGATTTGCCCAGTGTAGCCGACGCCCGCAAGCCCAGGCTCTACCTCCTGCAGTGGCTGAAGTCCGACCGCGCGTTGATGATGCTTTTCAACGATGGCACGTTCCAGGTAATCAAGAGTTCTCCCCCCCTGATCTTCCCATTTTAAGATAAATATTTTATCAGGGCCCTGTTTCACAAAACAGGATTACTGATTTAGCTGGATAACTGAACCCGAACTGCACTGAGTAAAACCTGGAACAACTCCTTTTACTTCGGTCCATGTTCCAGATTTGGGAGGGTTCCAGGTTTTACTCAGTGCAGTTATCCAGCTAACTCACTAATCCCGCTTTGGGTTTTCCTCAGCGCAGTTATCCAGCTAACTCACTAATCCCGCTTTGGGTTTTATTCAGCGCAGTTATCCAGCTAACTCACTAATCCCGCTTTGGGTTTTATTCAGCGCAGTTATCCAGCTAACTCACTAATCCCGCTTTGGGTTTTACACGGTGCAGTTATCCAGCTAACTCACTAATCCCGCTTTGGGTTTTACACAGTGCAGTTATCCAGCTAACTCACTAATCCCGCTTTGGGTTTTATTCAGCGCAGTTATCCAGCTAACACACTAATCCCGCTTTGGGTTTTATTCAGTGCAGTTATCCAGCTAACACACTAATCCCGCTTTGGGTTTTATTCAGCGCAGTTATCCAGCTAACACACTAATCCCGCTTTGGGTTTTACTCAGCGCAGTTATCCAGCTAACTCACTAATTCCGCTATGGGTTTTACTCAGCGCAGTTATCCAGCTAACACACTAATCCCACTATGGGTTTTACTCAGCGCAGTTATCCAGCTAACACACTAATCCCACTATGGGTTTTACTCAGCGCAGTTATCCAGCTAACTCACTAATTCCGCTATGGGTTTTACTCAGTGCAGTTATCCAGCTAACTCACTAATCCCGCTTTGTGAAATACCCCCCAGGGCTTTTCCAAAAGTGGTAGGCCCAATCTGCAGCAAACCAGCCAATCGCTGTACGGCCCTTACCAGTGGTGTAACCGGCCGTGTTCTTCTCTCCCCGACCAGGTGAACTTTTACCACGACCACACCAAGATCATCCTGTGTAACCAGAACGAGGAGTACCTGCTGACATACATCAACGAGGACCGCGTCTCCACCACCATCAGACTGAGCACCATGCTGATGTCGGGGTGCTCGGCTGACCTGCGCAGCAGGATGAAGTACGCCCTCAACATGCTTCTGCAGAGGTGCAGCTGAGGAGTGACGGGGGGCCCGTTTCAGGGACGGACTCGAGGGTGCAGGTGACGGAGGACCCGTTTCTGGGACGGACTCTATCTACTATGAGGGAACATTGGATTTGGCGAGGAAGAGGACGAGAGAGGAAGGCTGAAAGTGAGTGGTGATCAGCAAGGGGGAAGGAGGAACGACGAGTTTAACCCGGACCTTTCTGTGAGAGGAAGAGTGTGGAGGAAGAGGAAGATGAGTTAAAAGAGGAGGAAGAACGCTGGGCTGGAACCAGATGGACTTTTTAAATGAACTATGATAGGGTCGTTATTGCTATTAGTATTATTATTATAATTATTATTATTTTGACATCTTGCTTTGTTGAAGCAGTGCTGGACAGACGGACAGTGTTGGGGTTCTGTCCTTTTGAGTGTTGGGGGGCTTCAGCAGGGTGGAGTGATATCCTGAGTAGCTCTTTATGGAGCAGAGTCGACTGTGAATACATTCCACCGGGGTGGGGGGTGGGGGGGGACGTCCGCGTACGATGCCGTTCCGACGGAGGCCCTCGTTTCTTAACCTGGTGGAAATAACTTATTATGGACAAAGTTCAGTATTTATTTATTTAATAAAAACAATTTGAAAAATAAGTTGTGCTTTTGTGACTGAAGCTGTTTTGAAAACATACACATGTTGTGCCATTAAAGTGAATGATATTGTCTCTTCTATCCCCTGTCTCCTGTTATGAATGCACTTATTAATAATAATAATACACTATTTGTATAGCACCTTTCATACAGAGATGCAGCTCAGTGCTATTAAAAAAAATAATGAAAATATGAAAATAAAATGGCAGAGAAAAAAAAATCTGAGTAAGAGGAAAAATATATTTATAAAATAACAATAAAATTTAATTTAAAAGCCTGGGTAAATAGGTTGGTTTTCTGTTGGCTTTTAAAAATCCCCACAGAGCCTGCTTTTCCAATGATCTTGGGTAGGGTGTTCCACAGTTTTGGGGCATTGTGTTAGAAACTTTCCTTATGATTTTGGTCCATGCTGACCCGATAGCCTCACACAGTTCCTGCATTAGTAAAAGGGTAGTCTGTGGCTATCCGATAGCCTCACACAGTTCCTGCATTAGTAAAAGGGTAGTCTGTGGCTATCCGATAGCCTCACACAGTTCCTGCATGAGTAAAAGGGTAGTCTGTGGCTATCCGATAGCCTCACACAGTTCCTGCATTAGTAAAAGGGTAGTCTGTGGCTATCCGATAGCCTCACACAGTTCCTGCATGAGTAAAAGGGTAGTCTGTGGCTATCCGATAGCCTCACACAGTTCCTGCATTAGTAAAAGGGTAGTCTGTGGCTATCCGATAGCCTCACACAGTTCCTGCATGAGTAAAAGGGTAGTCTGTGGCTATCCGATAGCCTCACACAGTTCCTGCATTAGTAAAAGGGTAGTCTGTGGCTATCCGATAGCCTCACACAGTTCCTGCATGAGTAAAAGGGTAGTCTGTGGCTATCCGATAGCCTCACACAGTTCCTGCATGAGTAAAAGGGTAGTCTGTGGCTATCCGATAGCCTCACACAGTTCCTGCATGAGTAAAAGGGTAGTCTGTGGCTATCCAATAGCCTCACACAGTTCCTGCATTAGTAAAAGGGTAGTCTGTGGCTATCCGATAGCCTCACACAGTTCCTGCATGAGTAAAAGGGTAGTCTGTGCTATCCGATAGCCTCACACAGTTCCTGCATTAGTAAAAGGGTAGTCTGTGGCTATCCGATAGCCTCACACAGTTCCTGCATGAGTAAAAGGGTAGTCTGTGTGGCCGGATCTGAGTCTGTGGCTATGAAGAGAGGCACATAGTCGGCAACAATGCTTGGGAACGTGTGCATCAGCTAAAAGTGAAGGTTCTCAAAATGGGGGATTTTCCTTAAGGATGTTGGTAGACTGAAAAAAGAAACAATATAAGCGTAGTAAAAAGGGAAAATGTGAGTCTGGTGAAGATTGTGATAAACACTTCTTTTTTTTGGGGGGGGGGGGATGTAAACATTTTGAATTGCAGTCTATGAATTTAAGTCTATGATATGGTACACATCAACCTAGAACAAACTGGCTGTTACTGGGGGGGGGGGGCTATCCCAGCATGCATTGGGCAAGAGGCAGGAATACCCTCATGACAGGCTGCCAATCCATCCCAGGGCACACACACCATTCACTCCCACGATCATACCTACGTGTCTCCAATTAGCCTAACCTGCATGTCTTTGGACTGTGGGAGGAAACCCACGCAGACACGGGGAGAACATACTAACTCCACATACAAACTCCACCATGCGCACTGCAAGGAGAGTTTGAGAGGAAATTTTACAGCTGCATTTGTAATGAAGCCGTGATGCGAAGTATATAACTCACAGGTGTCAGATCCAGTCCAGTATGTAACTCACAGGTGTCAGATCCAGTCCAGTATATAACTCACAGGTGTTAGATCCAGTCCAGTATGTAACTCACAGGAGTGAGATCCAGTCCAGTATGTAACTCACTGGTGTGAGATCCAGTCCAGTATGTAACTCCCAGGTGTCAGATCCAGTCCAGTATATAACTCACAGGTGTCAGATCCAGTCCAGTATGTAACTCACAGGTGTCAGATCCAGTCCAGTATATAACTCACAGGTGTTAGATCCAGTCCAGTATGTAACTCACAGGAGTGAGATCCAGTCCAGTATGTAACTCACTGGTGTGAGATCCAGTCCAGTATGTAACTCCCAGGTGTCAGATCCAGTCCAGTATATAACTCACAGGTGTCAGATCCAGTCCAGTATATAACTCACAGGTGTTAGATCCAGTCCAGGAGGGCGACGGTTGTGTTTTAGGGTTTTGGTTTTCTTTTTGAAAGATGATAGAACAATGAGTGACTTTGTAATTATAACAGTGGATCTTCCCTTCAGGAAAACGGCTCATAGGTTTCAAGGCTGAAAATCCCAGCGTATTTCTCCTTACAGAAAACTGATATTCACACAAGTGATCCTTGGCAGTCTCCCTATCCTCTACATTTTTTAAAATTCATTTTGTTCTTTTTTAGCTCACAAACAACTCACCAATTATTTCCACAAAACCAAAAAAAAGTTATAGGCTAAGGGGCCTATTTGGCTATTTTTTTAATGAATAAAACTTGGCAGCATTGGTCACCATGGCGAATTTGCTTCCAAATACGTCACTTCAGCCCTGCAGGGGATTCCATCCCACCGGACTCCAAAAATGACAGCATTGTTGCTGTGACGTTGAGGCGGCGTTGCTGTGGCGTTGCTGTGACATTGAGGTGGCGTAGTAAGAAAATTACGGGCCTGTTGGGAAAGGGAGCTCATTGGCACTGACACAGAGCAGGAAGAATGATAAAAGTAGGTCCGAACAGGCCCTGCCAAAGACAGTGGACATTATGATGACTGCTAATGGCCGCCACCCACTAGCAAACGGTTGCATAACTTCTGAAAGTAAACCAGGACATGGAAATAAACTGGCCTTTCTGCAACAAAATTTTTTTTTCTTTTTGTGACTAAGTTTTTTTTCCATAGACTTTCATCCAAATGATTTTTCACTGCCTCCATCTGGCCTTCCGTAAACAGTTGGCTCCGGTAGTCACTGAAGTAAAGTAGAGCATGCTGGTCAGAGGGCCAGTGTCCCGCAGATCGGCCACAGATCGTCCGAACAGGAGTTCCCACTCCGTCATCTGCCGACCTCGCAAAACTAGGCCACTTCGTCTTCCGTGAGTCAGCAAGCGGATTACTTAATAGGCTGAACAGATCGAATGCTGTCGCTCGCTTGTTTAATGATGCTCCTCTTTTCCTTATGCAAGCGCTTGGATTGAATATTCCGCTGTTTATCGTGTTAAATGGTACAGCTATTTCTCGATGGCCGAAATTGGCTTCATCCAAACAAAAACTAACAATTAGCTTTTAATTCACTTTGTGAATTATCACTTGCTTATTAGTTTGTTTTTACAATTGGTTGCAAACTTTTCTCAATACTGAGTCCACTTTTTCCACTCTTCACACTGTTGTCTGTACCAACACGCAGCTTGGCACAACAGTTAATTTCACACTGAAAATGCACCAAAACACTGCATACTTGTGTCACAATCAAATAATTCTACCAAAACACCAGCACTAGTTTTCTCCAACAGCAACACTTTGTCACTCATAATACAATTACCTAAAAAAACACTAACAACAGGTAGCATTACAGTAGATGTGTCATTTTATGGCAATCTTTGAAGTAGTACATTATTTTGTGCTCTCTAGTTTGTTGTTGTGTGTATGTATATATTTTTTTGTTTTGTTTTGTTATTGTTGATAGTATAATAAATGTGTACATTGTCTTATTTTACAGTAAACAAAGTTCCCATTACAAAATACAGTAATAATGGTAACTCTTTATAGAATGTACTACAGTAAGTCATAGAAATGCAACAGGAAAAGCTTCAATGTGCTTTATTTTTGCCATAAAGTAATTAAAAAATAAACTACAGTAAATTAAAATTGCTGTAAGGAAAACAAAAGTCAACACTGTAATAGTTTGCTGAAAAACAAAACAAAAAAATAACACACAAATCACGTTAGTCCACCTGGTCTCCTGCGTTTGGCCACATGTTTTTGTCCACATCACTAATGGTCTCCCTTGCCAAACACCGGGGAAAGAATCTTTTGGCATGCCGGATCCAAGCTTGGCAATCCTCTGCGGATATGTCCTCGCATCCAGCATTCATTGCATTGACAAGTGACATCTGATTGTGTGGATTGTGGTCGTAAACCTTCCGCCTCCACGCAGAAAAAATGTATTCGGTGGGGTTGAGGAACGGCGAGTACGGCGGCAGGAACAGCGACAGCAGAGTAGCATGAGCTGCAAACCACTCAGTGACTGCACACACGCACACGCACACACGCACGCACAAGCACGCACGCACGCACACACAGACGCACGCACGCACGCACAGACAGACACGCACGCACGCAGACACAGACACGCACGCACAAGCACGCACGCACAGACACACACAGACACAGACAGAGATGCACGCATACTGCACGGGAGCGGTGAAATGCCACATTGTCCCGTACAGTAACAAAGAGCTGCCTCACCTCCCCTCTTTCCTCCACTGGCGCTAGCCTGCCATGGAGCTCATCAAGAAACAAAATGAGACGCTCTGTACTGTACGGCCCAATGAGCGGTCTGTGTAGCAGCAATCCATCTGAGGATATCGCTGCACACATGGTGATATTGGCACTAGGGTTGCAAATTCTAAGGAATTTCCTTGATCGATAGTCGTCAACGTTAATGAACAATCAATCGATCAATCGATAACAAAACAGCTAAAAATAGCTTATGACGTAGAAAATACAAAATGCATGTTTTTTTCCTCAATCAAAACTTTATTGAAACATTTGAGAAATACGCCTGTTTCATAGCATAACACAAATATAATTATGAACGCTGTTTTGTTTAAGTATGATATTTTAATAAGGCACGGGAAATTGCGCTCACTCTTCCGAGGCCAAGAGGCTTGGACAAGAGGGAAAATAAATAATTTTAATTTAAAAAAATTTTTTTATATTATTCTTTTTTTATATATAATATATATATTTTTTTTTTATGTAGCTGCAATCCCTTACCGCAGAATGCTGGAATGATCAAAATAGCATCTGGAAAAACCCTTGCCAAAACAGCTTCGGTTTCCGTTAGGCCTAATTGAAATTTTCGATGGCAGCGCTGATATTATGAGGGTGTAATTATAGTTTCCGCCTCTACGCAAAATGGCGCACTTTCGTCCGTTTCGCTATCTGACCAGAACTCTTAAGTGTAGAGTAAAAGCTAATACTGCACAGTCGCGGATCTATGGGTGGGCAAGCTGTCAATCTGGCCCCCTTATGTTTAACTTAATGATTGCATTTCACCAACAGCTCCCATTGACACAATTAAGATGAGACCGCAAATAGTTCAATTTGATCGTTACATTTGAAATGGTCGATCGATCAAATTATTAACGGCAATTAATCGATCAACGATTAATCGTTAACACCCCTAATTGGCACCCCTCTGGCCTGGGACACCCACTGTAGCTCTTTTGCCGATCAAATTCCGTCCTCGTCGGCGTGTTTTGGCCAAGTTGAACCCAGCCTCGTCCGCATAGATAAAAAGATGAGGTGTCTGATGGGCATCAAGCTCCATGACTCTCTAAAAGAAATCCACAAGGCAACACCAAGGTTACATGTACTACTTTATACCAACAGCAAAGGCTTTATGGCTGTGTGTGTTGTGCCCTACTGTGGCCAAACAGTTTTGTTCAAAAACCATCACATCACACGAACATCTTACCTGGACATACTGGTGCCGGAGTTCCTTGACATGATCTGAGTTCCTCTCAAAAGGAACAGTGTACAATTGCTTCATCCTGATCCGATGTTTTTTTAGGACACAAGCAATGGTTGCCATGCTTACATTGTGAATATTTCCAAATGTAAGGTCGTCGGCCAATACTCTGGCCTGAATTTCCCTCAGTTTTATGGCATTATTTGTGATAACCATATGAACAATTGCCGTTTCCTGAACATTAGTGAAGATTCTATCCCTCCCCCCTGTGGGAGGTAGTCATTGGGTCCTAAAGAAGAAATACAACAAGAATTATACACAAGCAATAGATTTTCTAGACTTTCTTACTGTAGATCAATGTATCACTGTAATATGCAATCATGCCTTTTCAGAATACATATTACCTGTTGGTTCGCAGGAAGATTCTGACAATTGATGCCAGCGTTGAGCGGGCCAGATTTGGCTGCACTCTGAGACCAGCCTCTCTCAATGATAGTCCATGGTTGATTACATGGTCAATTACAGTAGCCCTAATCTCATCAGAGACTACAGCTCTTGGTCTTCTCTGCTGCTGTCTTACACCACCACGCATGCGGACTGCTCTCCCTCTCCGTGCCACTCTTTCTCCTCTGCCTCTTGCAGGCTCCATTTTGAAGTTGAGGTGTAAAAAAAAACATTTCAAAGATGTCTCCTTTTATAGGTGGTAATGAGATCACCAGGGGAAAACACCAGGGTAGGTCTCCAACTGAGATGGGAATCACCTGTGGTTGGTCTCATTTACATCATTTCAATCAATAATTTTTCACTATTTGTCTCCATAACCATCTTTTGAATGTATTTCAATGGGGTGTTGGTAATTTGGCAAATTGCTGTCCATTTGAATGTATGTTAGGTTTTGAACTTAAATTTAACAGTTTTGAAAAGAGTATGTAAGCATTTGCAAAATGGGCTGTAGATACACATGGTTTTGCTGGTAGTTGACTTTGAATGAGAAAATAATTTAAAAATTTTGAAAGCTGTGGTCATTGAATGTCTTTGGTGTTAAACCAATGCATTTTGTGTTAAAGCAAAGCAAGAGTCAGTCACAGTTTGGTCCGCATAGACTTCTGTTGTGCTAACAGTGTGAAGAGTGAGTCTACCATTGAGACATGCTTGTAACCAATTGTAATTTTGAATTACATTTATAAATACAGATTTTTCTTCCACAAATAATCATGCTTTTGTCAACCCTAAACACCTGTTGGCTGATGAAAGAACAGCAGTTTTAGGAAGGAGCTCCATTTGAGTGCTTAAAATGGCCATGGAGGTAAGGCTACAGCTAAGGGTTTAATTTCTCTCCGTCTGAAAGCTCACCTCCTGTTCTTTGCAGATTACGGTAATTTTTCTCTGAAACACATGCAAAATATGAATCCTCTCGACCAAATGGTGCAGACTTGATGATGTCAGAGCGGCCGGATGTGAATCAAGTGGCTTTTCTGTTTGAAATCCCCTCTTGCCAACCGGTTACCCTGGAGACCAGCTATTCTGACATCAATCAGAGTGGCCAGCGGGCACAAACCAACTTTGTGGTGTGGAGATGTGAAGGACAGTGATACAATACCTGTGTGTGTGTGTGTGTGTGTGTGTGTGTGTGTGTGTGCGTGTGTACGTGCGTGCGTGTGCGTGTGGAGATGTGAAGGACAGTGATAAAATAAACACCCAGTTTGCCTGCTATCACGGCATTACAATATCAGCCGATATGGGCAATAACGCCACACCTATAGTGATACGTGCTTCCATACGGAACACAAGGCCTGAGCAGCATACCTCTGTATAGGGCAGAATGGTACAAGCACAACGACTGTGTGATTCAAAATCACTATACAAATGTGTGCTCTGTGTGTGTGTGTGTGTGTGTGTGTGTGTGTGTGTGTGCGTATGTGCATGTGCGTGCGTGCGTGTGCACAAAGACTGTGGCCCGGTGTGGGTCCTCAAGCTTATCCAGAAAGTCCCGGTGTGGGTCCTCAAGCTTATCCAGAAAGTCCCGGTGTGGGTCCTCACGCTTATCCAGAAAGGGCCGGTGTGGGTCCTCAATCTTATCCAGAAAGGGCCGGTGTGGGTCCTCAATCTTATCCAGAAAGGGCCGGTGTGGGTCCTCAATCTTATCCAGAAAGGGCCGGTGTGGGTCCTCAATCTTATCCAGAAAGGGCCGGTGTGGGTCCTCAATCTTATCCAGAAAGGGCCGGTGTGGGTCCTCAATCTTATCCAGAAAGGGCCGGTGTGGGTCCTCAATCTTATCCAGAAAGGGCCGGTGTGGGTCCTCAATCTTATCCAGACAGGCCCGGTGTGGGTCCTCAATCTTATCCAGAAAGGGCCGATGTGGGTGCAGGCTTTTGTTATAACCAAGCAGCAACACACCTGATTCTACTAATCAACCACTAGAGTCTTTGCTAAGGACATTGATTAGTAAAATCAGGTGTGTTACTCCTTGGTTGGAATAAAGGCCTGCACCCACACCGGCCCTTTCTGGATAAGATTGTGGACCCACACTGGCCCTGTCTGGATAAGATTGAGCACCCACACCGGTCCTTTCTGGATAAGATTGAGGACCCACATCGGCCCTTTCTGGATAAGCTTCAGGACCCACACCGGGCCTTTCTGGATAAGATTGTGGACCCACACCAGCCCTTTCTGGATAAGATTGAGGACCCCTGTAAGGGTGATAGCAGGGAAATGGGGGAAACCTAACACTGACACAGCGCTATCCTTTCTCTTTATGCAAAGACAGACATTTTAACAGACATTGCAGGAGAAATAATAAAAGAAAAGGGACTTGCTAAGTAGAGTCTTTGTATTTGTGCCCTGTCTGATATTTTTATTATGTGGCACACAGAATAAAAGTCTCATCGCTCTGCTTACAGCTTTGGCTTCTTTTTTTAATTTATTTTTACTGATTCAGCGCATGCAGAAACACCCAAACTGGTTCTACCGAACCATGCAGACAGGAATGAGAAAGTGGTAAGGATGCCGGAAATATGATATAAATATATCAGTCCTGCACTTATGACAGATTTAATGAGCTATTTCAAAAGTCCTTCAATCCATATTTTGAACCAACCATTGTTATTTTTCTACAAACTTCCTTAATTTTTTACGACAACTGCAAACCCTGGTCTAACATGCTGTTGTACTCAAAGTTATTGTTGACATTCAGGCACAATCTTGTTCACCAGGGACTGTAATTTGATTGGACAAAACCTGTCAGCTGACAGCCTGGAGGAAAACACTGAGATGAGGAATTTGGGGTAAAAACGGGAAAATATCAGAATGTGACAAATATACTCTTTCCCAGGAGCACAATACAAGGTTCATGTTCTGTTTGGATAAAGTGCCAAAAAGATCCTGAGACTCCAGGGCATTCTGATTCTTTATGGTTTTTAATGAAAGCCATTTCTGAGCTTTAGTTGGATAAAGCGCTCGCACTTTGATAAGAAACCCCAGTCAATGGGAAAGTATGGGTGCATTACATGGATAATCTGTGGCACGATACTTCAGTTTGTGAATTATGCAAGCCCTGAAGGATGAAGGTACTCTTGTAAAAGTTTTTATTTTCTTAAAGCTTATTATTTTAGAGTCCTCCCAGAACAGATTCTATTAACTCTTCTGTCACTAAAGAATAAATGTCTAAAGGCCACGCAGTGGAGAGATGCATTTTTTTAGAGGTAGCTCATATAGGTTCTCATGTCAAATGCAGTGCTGTTGGAATAACTGAATAAACGGAGCAGTCTGACCTCAGGAATTCAGAACTTGTTTGCTTATCTGAAGATGAATGATTCAGTGCTGCGCTGTGGAATTCCTCAGACACACCTGGACCTTCTCACCTTCTCAAGTTAAAGACCAGCACAATGGCGAACCACATCAAAGGTGTCAGGGCTGATTTTGTGGCTCAGCAAAATTATTGCTCAGTTTGGAAATATGCATATAAATATGTAGGAACATCTAGTGTGTGTGTGTGTGCGTGTATTTGTGTGCGTGCATGTCTGTGTGTGTGTGCATGTGTCTGTGTGTGTGTGCATGTGTCTGTGTGTGTGTGCGTGTTAGTGTGCACATGTGTGTGTCTGCATGTGTGTGTCTGTGTGTGCATTTGTGTATGTGCGTGTGTGCGATCAGCATGACCTACTTCTTCAAATGAATATGAAAGTTCTCATACTGCGGCAATGTAAAAGGTTAGTGTGCAGTGGACTGAACAAAAAATTACCTTTTAATCCAGTTTTGAGACGTGTGAAGTGCGGCACTTTGCCCTAAATTACATTTCTAATACGCAAATCTATTTCCGTGGTTGGGAGCCCTTTTCTAGGAGAAGTTCAGAGGCAGAGGGCTGAAAAATAAGTTGTTTTTTTTCTTCTGTAGTCTGACTATTCATTAGCTTGTTATCGGCGACGGCAGTCGGATGGAACCAGAGCAGCGTCTTTGATCTGCCGGCGAGGGTCAATGGACCTCCTGCCACGCGGCGGCTACAAACGGCTCAGCCGCCAAAGCGAGCGCCTTTGCGTGTCGTCTCTAATCTAGTTCTGACCGCCGCGTGCCGCTCCGACGACCGCCCTGAGTTCTGCAGTGTCGCCCAAACGCAGGGCAGATCGATACAAATCGAGCGCAGCTCCAGAATTGTGCGGACAGAGACGGAAGCCCTTTAACCTTTAACCCATCCAAGAGCAGGCTGCTCAGTGTTCTGGAACCACATTGCTCTGTTACATCACCATTAGAATGTTCTGTTAAGAACGTTCTAAACACATATTTGCGATCCTACACCTTGAAGGGTTAAAACGTGCCCTTTAGTGTTGTATCATATATGGTCGTTCACTCGTTTCCGACAGGGGTCCTTTATAATCTCAGAGCCATTTTCAACTGAACGTTATGGTACTGGTATTACAGGGTATGTTACGAGGTGACTCTCTTATAGCTTTAGCCAAATGCCAGACAATTATCTCTCAACAGGAGGGTTGCACAGCCTTGCATTTCAAGGTGTGGGAAAATGCAAGTGGTTCATTGAAATTCACCGGAGCCTGTAAAAGTGTGAGTGCGGTATGCGTGCACTGGAAGGTGTGACTGTTGCTAGGTGGATATCTGCCTGGTTACTCACAGTTCTCCTCCGAGCCCGCAGTCGAAGATGTGTGATCCGTACGACGCCAGCCAACGCAACTAAGAGCCCTTCAAACGAGCCCGACTGGATCATGTGTGTGTCCGGCGTCAAACACTGAGGCCAGGTATGTGTGTGTGTGTGTGTGTGTGTACGCTTGTGTGTGTGTGTGTGTGTGTGCATGTGTGTGCACTTGTGTGTGGTCTGTTTGTGGGTGTGCGTGTGCGTGTGTAAGTTCACATGTGCTGTATATGTTTCTGTGTTTGCAGACAACAGAAATGACACATTTATTACTCTGTATCTCTGCTTTACAGACCTTAACAGCCAAGGGAGTGTCAAAAAGGTGAGGCTGTAGGTGACACCTTTCATACCTGAACCATACAACAGCGCTGAACATTCATTAACACTCATCTACATTCTATAACTGTGCTGAACATTCATTAACACTCATCTACATTCTATAACTGTGCTAATTGTCATGCTCACTCATTTGTTTTATTTTTAATTGTGTCTTCTCCTTATTCCTCTGTTTTGAAGATCCCTGAACAGGGGCTTGTTTGGGTGATGTGGACACACAGAAAATCAATCACAGAAAGGCTTTATAAACGGGTAAAAAATAGCCAGTTTTATGTTTATCTCCATAAACTGCAGAGGTCTATAAATATTAGAAAAAAATATTTAGCAATACCAAGCAATTCGGATTTTATTCAACCAGGAAAAGGCTCTTTAGGAATAGAGAGAGAGAGAGAGAGAGAGAGAGAGAGAGAGGGAGAACAAGATTGTAGTGATATTATATGAATTTACAGTATGTGAATACACACTTGTGCAGCCTACAGATAGAGAGAAAGGGACTGTGTGTGTGTGTGTGTGTGTGTGTGTGTGTTTGTGTGTATGTACGCTTGTGTGTGTGTGTGTTTGTGTGTACGTATGCTTGTGTGTGTGTTTGTGTGTATGTACGCTTGTGTGTGTGTGTGTGTACGTATGCTTGTGTGTGTGTGTGTGTGTGTGTGTGTGTACGTACGCTTGTGTGTGTGTGTGTTTGTGTGTATGCTTGTGTGTGTGTGTGTGTGTGTGTGTGTGTGTGTGTGTACGTACGCTTGTGTGTGCATGTGTCTGGGTGTGTGTGTGTGTGTGTACGTACGCTTGTGTGTGCGTGTGTCTGGGTGTGTGTGTGTGTGTGTACGTACGCTTATGTGTGTGTGCACTTGTGCACTTACATGCGTTTCTGTGTGTGTCTGTGTGTGTGTGTGTGTGTGTGTTTGTGCACTTGTGTGTGGTCAAGAGGAAAAATGGTTTCCTTGAGACCATAACAACATCTGAACCCAATGAATCGTCCCTTACATAACGCTCATCTGTCAGGACTTTGATTGGCCACTTGTCCCACATACACCGTCCGTGTGTCAGTCCGTCTGTACATCTTGCCTTGGTTCTCTACATTTGCTGGTGCATACTGCCAGATTTCATTGTGCATCGAATCCAAGAATGTGAGTCAGTAGATGAGATGAAGAGACACATGGTGTTCTTACATCAGAAGTGATTCTCTTTCTAATTAAGTAATACGGAAAAATAATAACCCAGCAGGCTCTTACACCAAAAATTGCTCTTGTTATATTACAGTGTGTGACTCTGCAGGCATAATTCTGATGTTTGCACAGAAATTTGTACAAAGATATCTTGCTAATGCAAAACATCTTCTAATACCATTCCCGTCTGAAATACAGTGTGAACCTATGCCTGTAATTCAACCAATTTTTACATTACAACCTGTAATGCAACCAATCATTACATTACAACCTGTAACTCAACCAATCATTACATTACATTACAACCTGTAATTCAAGCAATCATTACTTTACGACCTGTAATTCAACCAATAATTTCATTACATCCTGTAATGCAACCAATCATTACATTACATTACATTACAACCTCTAATGCAACCAGTTATTACATTACAAGTTTGCATGGGACAGTGCATTTAGGATAGCCATGAGTGCTGCCTAACAAAGCAATGTAGGTCCCCTTGCACCACAACCAGTATTTAATAAACTTCAACCCAAGTAAGATGTCGGTACTTATTGCTACGAAAACCAAAAGTAATGAATCCCTGTTGGCCTTGTAGAAATGGTGAAAGGTGATGAGGACGACACCGTTAGCCACCGTTAGAGGACGACACCGTTAGCCACCGTTAGAGGACGACACCGTTAGCTACCGTTAGAGGACGACACCGTTAGCCACCGTTAGAGGATGACACCGTTAGCTACCGTTAGAGGACGACACCGTTAGCCACCGTTAGAGGATGACACCGTTAGCTACCGTTAGAGGACGACACCGTTAGCTACCGTTAGAGGACGACACCGTTAGCCACCGTTAGAGGACGACACCGTTAGCCACCGTTAGAGGACGACACCGTTAGCTACCGTTAGAGGACGACACCGTTAGCCACCGTTAGAGGACGACACCGTTAGCTACCGTTAGAGGACGACACCGTTAGCCACCGTTAGAGGACGACACCGTTAGCCACCGTTAGAGGACGACACCGTTAGCTACCGTTAGAGGATGACACCGTTAGCCACCGTTAGAGGACGACACCATTATGCCACTTCCATTTTCTACTTTCTTTTTTTAAACCCGGACGAAACAAAGAGAAAGAAAGTGGAGAGTTTGTTCAGTATATCATCCAGGAATTTTAAGTACACTACATTTAGAGAACATTTTGCCTACTTAACGTTTCCATCCAGTGTACTCAACTAGCGTAGTCAGTGTCTGTTTATATCTCCATCTTTTAAATCAGTTAACCCTTTAAAGATGGAAACAGCTGATTTACCCCAGCACACCCTGTGGCTCTCCAGGAACAGGGGCCCCAGCACACCCTGTGGCTCTCCAGGAACAGGGGCCCCAGCACACCCTGTGGCTCTCCAGGAACAGGCTTGGTGACCTTTGACCTGTATCATATGTTGTTCATGAAGACATTCATGTTGGAACACAAAGGACACCTCGTGGAGATTTAAAACTGTTTCATGCCCCTTTCAGTTTGGAGAGAAAAAAATACACCCTTGGATTCTGTTTCTTTATGGGAAGATTTGCATTATACAACCGTAATATTAAATAATCAATAATGCATGTTCTGTCATGCCTGCGCCACTTTCATTTTCTATTTCCTGTCCTGGAAATGCTAGGAACATATGCCAAGAATCAGTCCAGTTGCAATAAGTTCAAATTTTGATTTAAAAAAATGCATTTAAATCTGTGAGAAATATGAGTCAATGAAACCGATCTCAGCAGAGGCATGCTTCTTCACAGGTTCAGCTTCTACTTCAGGAAGTCTGTTTGTTTTTGGTCATTTTTGTTTTTTGTGTAGCATATGGCCTTTTTCAGGATGACAATCTTTGCTTTGCTTTGCTTTGTATTTTACCCACAGTGCATCACAGCAGTATATGCGGCACACCTGAGTAGCGCAGGTACATGTATGTGAAATATTTTATTTTCAGCTCTTTAGATGTTGATGGACTCCAGCCCCCCCCCCACGACACTGACCAGGAATTAAGCAGGTTAGATAATGGAGGGATGGATGGATGCTGGTAAATCTTGAAACACTCCTGTATATCTCTGAGAACTTGGGAATCGATCCTAGACTGTGGGGACCATCCACACACTGGAACAGAGCCTTAACAGATACCAGACTGTGGGGCCCATCCACATAATAAAACAGAGCCTTAACAGATACCAGACTGTGGGGCCCACCCATGCACTAGAACAGAGCCTTAACAGATACCAGACTGTGGGGCCCATCCACATAATAAAACAGAGCCTTAACAGATACCAGACTGTGGGGCCCATCCATGCACTAGAACAGAGCCTTAACAGATACCAGACTGTGGGGCCCATCCACATAATAAAACAGAGCCTTAACAGATACCAGACTGTGGGGCCCATCCACACACTGGAACAGAGCCTTAACAGATACCAGACTGTGGGGCCCACCCATGCACTAGAACAGAGCCTTAACAGATACCAGACTGTGGAGCCCATCCATGCACTAGAACAAAGCCTTAACAGGATGAGCCACCCAGCAGCCCCCTAACCGATTTATTATTATTAAAATCTAAATAAGGTACAGGAACGTATACCATAACATTCCTGGTTTGACCTTCCCAATTCCACAGAATTCCTCGGCCGCTCTGTCAGGAGATTTTCCGGGACTCTCTCAGAACACTGTGACTCAAACAGAACAAACAGAAGGAGAATATTCAGCCCTGAGTGAGCACAGAAGTGTGTGGTTAGTCAGAGATAAGTGGTGAGTGGGCGTAGCTCTGCAGGTAGATGAAAGCAGACAGTGCTTTCATCAGTACATAAAGTATGTACGTATACACTGTGTGTCTCCCACACTGCAATCCCACATCAATTGATTTCAAATGATCAACCTGGAGTGGCCTGTGTATGGCTTTATGTATTCTTATGTTCTAGATGGGCTGAATGGTCTGTTCTCCTCATTATGTGTTCTTATGTTCTAGATGAGCTGAATGGTCTGTTCTCCTCATTATGTATTCTTATGTTCTTATGTTCTAGATGGGCTGAATGGCCTGTTCTCCTCATTATGTGTTCTTATGTTCTAGATGGGCTGCATGGCCTGTTCTCCTCATTATGTGTTCTTATGTTCTAGATGGGCTGAATGGTCTGTTCTCCTCATTATGTATTCTTATGTTCTTGATGGGCTGAATGGTCTGTTCTCCTCATTATGTGTTCTTATGTTCTAGATGGGCTGAATGGCCTGTTCTCCTCATTATGTGTTCTTATGTTCTAGATGGGCTGAATGGCCTGTTCTCCTCATTATGTGTTCTTATGTTCTAGGTGGGCTGAATGGCCTGTTCTCCTCATTATGTATTCTTATGTTCTTATGTTCTAGGTGGGCTGAATGGCCTGTTCTCCTCATTATGTGTTCTTATGTTCTTATGTTCTAGATGGGCTGAATGGCCTGTTCTTCTCATTATGTGTTCTTATGTTCTTATGTTCTAGATGGGCTGAATGGTCTGTTCTCCTCATTATGTATTCTTATTTTCTTATGTTCTAGATGGGCTGAATGGTCTGTTCTCCTCATTATGTATTCTTATGTTCTTATGTTCTAGATGGGCTGAATGGCCTGTTCTCCTCATTATGTATTCTTATGTTCTAGATGGGCTGAATGGCCTGTTCTTCTCGAGTTTCCCAGCGCTGGTTGGTTGATGTTTTATGCTCTGGTGTGTAGTGATTGATTCGACAGGCCTGGGTAACAGTTAAATTGTCGTTAGTATGATTTGTTTTAAAGTATGTATATGTGTTTTTCACTTTCATGTGTTATCCTCTGGAGTAATGTAGTACTTTGTACTCTTTTATCTTACCCAATAAAGCCAATAAAATCAATCAATCAATCAATCCTTACCTTGCAGGGCTGGAGAGGAGGGCCTTGCACACACACTCTGGTTCAGCCTTCTAACTGTGCTCACAAAACTATTAGTGGGACACAGCTTTGATAGCAAAATCTATTAAAATACACAAACCTAATTAACAACACATGAATCAAAAGCCCTGTGTAAAAAATGCTATGCACTATAGAAGGCTGTGTTAAATATTATATAGCTTGGATTCCTGGAAAGCAGGGTTTAGTGATTGGCTGCTATAGATTATTAACAGAGGGGCATAGTGTGTTGTGCTAGTCTACATAATCCTGGTGCCTAAAAAAACCTCATGATTAGTATATGTTAGAAGCAGAAGTGATGAAATATATGAATTATTAGAATATAATATAAGCAAATATGGTTTGTGATGTAATCATTGGATATACAGCAGGCAGGTCCCTTTCATCTTATATTATATTGCATATTTTATCATATATTTACATGCATCACCTTACTAATATGTGCTTCCTGGTATAACAGGTCTGGCTCACAGTGTCTCCCTGTGAATGGTATTGCACGGTCTCTCTCTGTGTGGATGGTATTGCACGGTCTCTCTCTGTGTGGATGGTATTGCACGGTCTCTCTCTGTGTGGATGGTATTGCACGGTCTCTCTCTGTGTGAATGGTATCGCACGGTCTCTCTCTGTGTGAATGATATCGCACGGTCTCTCTCTGTGTGAATGATATCGCACGGTCTCTCTCTGTGTGAATGGTATCGCACGGTCTCTCTCTGTGTGGATGGTATCGCACGGTCTCTCTCTCTGTGTGGATGGTATCGCACGGTCTCTCTCTGTGTGAATGGTATCACACGGTCTCTCTCTGTGTGAATGATATCGCACGGTCTCTCTCTGTGTGAATGGTATCGCACGGTCTCTCTCTCTGTTGCACGTTTCCGTATTTTCACACACCTATGAGAGGAATGTGGGGAAGGTGGGACATTTCGCTCCGCCAAGCTCACACTTGTGTGGGACTGAAGGAAAACAGGAAGTGGGTGTGTCTCCCCCTCCCTCCCTTGGTTCTCATGGCTACTTGGATGCCAACTCATCCAGGAAGCAGCAGGAGAAAGGGCGGAGGCGGGGCGGAGGCGGGGCGGAGGCGGGGCGTTTGTTTCTGAAAATTGAATAAAAAAACGGTGGCCCTCAGAGTGGATCTGTGGCCCCAATGGCAAAGGTAACAGGGTATTAGGGCAGCAGCGGGACAGGGTATTAGGGCAGCAGGGGGGCAGGGTATTAGGGCAGCAGGGGGACAGGGTATTAGGGCAGCAGGGGGGCAGGGTATTAGGGCAGCAGGGGGACAGGGTATTAGGGCAGCAGGGGGGCATGGTATTAGGGCAGCAGGGGGACAGGGTATTAGGGCAGAAGGGGGCAGGACAGCAAGGTACAGAGGGATATAACAGTTTTGGGGCCCAGGGCGGTGTGCATATCTCAGGCTCATGTCATGGGGAGAGAGAGGAGAACTCTGGGATTATTCTCACGTCCCCACCCAACCCCCCTCCCCCCATCTCTCTCTCTCTACCTTATTCCCTCTCTCCCTCTCTCTATCTCTCCCTCCTACCCCCATCTCTCTCTCTCTCTCTCTCTCTCTCTCTACCTTATCCCCCTTCTCTCTCTCTCTTTCTCTCTACCTTATCCTCTCTCTCTATCTCTCCCTCCTATCCCCCTTTCTCTCTCTCTCTGCACCCTTACCCCTTCTCCCTCTCACTTGAATATGTTCTAAACATTAAATACAAAGAACTACATTATGTACAAACTACAATCAAAATGGTGGAGACCTAGATTGCACCGCAGGTGCCAGAGAAGAACAAGCCACACACAAATAAGCAGAAAACACGTGAATATTAAATATGAAATACATACATGCAAATACATACCGCACATGCACTTATTTTCAATACTGCCCGTCCCTGCCTGCAGATTAAACTGCCCGTCCCTGCCTGCAGATTAAACTGCCCGTCCCTGCCTGCAGATTAAACTGCCCGTCCCTGCCTGCAGATTAAACTGCCCGTCCCTGCCTGCAGATTAAACTGCCCGTCCCTGCCTGCAGATTAAACTGCCCGTCCCTGCCTGCAGATTAAACTGGATCTTTAAATGTGTTCAGTCACAGTTCGCATGAATGATTCCAACAAAGATCTTCCAGTTTATTTCGTTTTTCAGTAATGGTCATCAATTGCGAGGACCCCCTCTTCACATTTAGCGCCCCCCCCCCCCCCCCCACAGGCCAGAGCTGTTTCTCTGGCAACCTCACATGCGAGGAAGTCGTGTGAACCTCCGTACCTCCCCCTGTGACCGGCTCTCAAATCTCGGTTGTGATTATCAGAGCGGGACGGAAATGAGGCCTGTTGACTTGCATTCACAAATAGCCTCCCTTCACCGTGGTAACAGCGGCTGCCCCATAACGGGCATTACCACCCCCTGCTCTGTCTCCTCTATGTAAGTCCTGGGAGATTCTTCTAGAACAATAAACCCCGCCAGGACTGAGTTTCCAGTGCAGATAAAGCCCCCTTAGTATCCGAGTCCTGAGGCTTATCGATACTGACAGCGCAAATAAAAAGAGTCTGTTCACCAGCTCAACGGCAAATAAGAAAACAGCCTATTAAAGTCAATAACTGGGTCATAATTAAACTCTGCCGTTTTCCCCCGACCACTCATAAACACCTCGTGACACGTGTTTTAGGCGCAGTATTCCTCAGGCCAAAAAACATTCTCTTCAGAGAAGAAAAAAAAACGGCATCAGTTTCAACACCTGTGCAAGCCTGCCAAATTTGCATAGTTTGGGATTTTATTTTTTAAATTTCCCCTCCTCTGCCTGTGTTTTATGCTACAGCTCTTATAAACTTTCATAAAAACCAGCATCCAGTTTTAAGTTCCCCACATTTTCACCTCCATTTTTCAGCCTCTCTTGACAGCCCGGCCTTATCCCCAGATAAACTCTGGAGAAGTTAAAATGCCCACTCTGGCTATCATCATCTGCAGCCTGCGTTCAGAGGAGTGGATCCGAATACAAAACCAAAATAATGCCCAGAACACCAGAACACTTTATCTGGCTGGAGGAAGAGGGGAGGAAGAGGCGAATATAAAGCACGAGGTTCACTGAAGGCAAAAGAGAGAGAAAAAAAAGCTGACACCACATTATGGGATCTCCGTGGTAACTTGTAGTTATAATATCGATGTAGCCGTTTCTTTTATGGCGTCATCCTGCTCTTCCCAGAGTGTTTGTTGCTGAATAGACTTTAATAGTCTAATTTAATTTTAAAGAGCCAAGGCAAGAGGGGACATACTTTAATTTATATTATTACTGCTTCTACTACTATATACATGTACATCTATAACTGCCCTACAACAGTTACTCATACTGTTACTTCCACCACTATAATTACTAATACTATTACACATTCCTGCTACTCCTACTCTCATACTACTAGTACTGCTACTACTACTGATACAACACTACTACTAAACCAACTACTACTGCTACTACTACTACAACAACCACTACTACAAACACAACTACTGAACCTACTATTACTACTACTGCTACTACTACAACTACTACTACTACTACTACTACTGCTACTGCTGCTGCTGCTACTACTACTGCTACCACTACTGCTACTGCTACTACTACAACTACTACTACTAAACCAACTACTACTACTACCACTGCTTCTACTTAACCTACTACGACTATTACTACTACTGCTACCACTACTGCTACTGCTACTACTACAACTACTACTACTAAACCAACTACTACTACTACCACTGCTTCTACTTAACCTACTACGACTATTACTACTACCGCTACTACTACTGCTGCTACCACTATGTAACCTACTACTACAGCTATTACTTTTATTACTGTTACTAAAACTAATACTTCTACTATTACTCCTACTCTAGCAGTACTCTAATGGTATTTAGGAGCATTTATCCACGTTTTCTTGCACATGAGAATAAAGTGATAACTGAGTGAGTAGTGTAGTGCTGGGGAAGTCTTAGCCTTAGCATGTGTTTCCTTTGGCAGTGTGGAGTCTAGTCTCCTCTCCTCTCTGTAATTCTGTGCAGAAACCCAGAATATCTGCTCCATATTGATTACATGTCAGTTCTTTTTCTTGGTATGAAACGCCTTGTCACTGTCAATTAGCTCTTAGTTCCACTGAGTATTGACTGTGGCTCCAGACTATGTCTGAAAGCTTATTGGGAAGAGAAGGAACAAATCCGACAATCGTTAAATTCATAACCGCCCACAGGTCTGTCTGAGGAACCCTTGAAAGCCTCATTTGTGGAACCCGTGCTTTTTAATGCACTTACGGCTCGTTTGTAAATCAAGACCAGGGTAGAACCTGGAACAAAAGGATCACAAAGGGGAACGTTGATCCGACGCAGAATCAAACGGCACCTGGTGAGGCTCAAGCCGATCTCCGGTCCATCGAGGGGGTGCTGGTTAGAAACACACAGTGGGACGTCTTCTCCGGTCTAGTGTTATAGTGCTATGAGGCCTGTGGGCTGGGGGGAGGGGGGAGGGGGGGGGTGCATGCAGCTGTTTTTCTCCGCTCTTCAAAGGCGGGATGTTGCGGTTTCCCCACTGCCCGCTGTTACCGCTAACGACGCAGCTGCTGAGATCACGTTTTACCCCCCCTCCCTCCCAGGCGTGTGTGTGTGGGGCGAGGCAGATAACACACCTCACCGCACTGTACACACCAGATAAGACCACATACCGCATAGAAATGACCTTGAAAACGGTATCTTGTCGGTAAGATTTTATGAGCTCACTCCCATTTAAAGGGACCTTATTGTTTAGTCACTGCACCAGTTTAATTCAGAGCAGGTGAAATTACAGGGACAGGCTTCGTGCTTTGTGTGAAAATGTGGCATCACACTGAATATCTCAACACCCTCAAACCACCCTGTATTTATTTATTTATCACCTAATACAGGGTGTTTGGAGGGTGTTGAGATATTTGTTGTAATACAACATTGTCACATAAAGCATGAAGCACCTCCCTGTTGCACCTATTTTACTTAACGCCTGTCAGACAAGATGCTGCTGTGGTCCCAGAGGATTCCAGCCAATCCCAGCTGGGCACACCCGTGTTTAAGCCGACGCGCTGGACGCATTGCAATGCCTGCCGCAGGGGAATTTCCGTGGCTTGCTATGAGCACATCCCCTGAAGAATTCTGCTTGTAGCGAAGCCACTGGTGTCTTAATCATCGCAAGACGTAAACTGCATCGAACAAACGCAGAAGCCATCGCCCTGTGGGCTGGGCTTCGCTCAACCGAGCGTGTAGGAGGAATTCCACAGCCATTTTCCCACATACGTACATCACAGTTAGGGCCTGACTTACTAAGACCTTTAACGTGTGCAAAACCTTTTAGCCCACACAAAACTAATAACACAAGCAATGATTGGTACAAAAAAAATACCATGGCCAATCATTTGTCATGTTGTTGGTTTTGCATGTGCTAAAAGGTTTTGCACACGCTAAAGGTCTTAGTAAATCAAGCCCTTAGAGTGAAGAGTCACCGTTAGAATGAAGAAGGCACAGGAAGTGACTCATATCGTGACATGAGTCCCAGTCAGAGTGAAGGAGGCTCAGCAATTGGCTTATATCGTGACATGAGTCCCAGTCAGAGTGAAGAAGGCTCAGCAATTGGCTCATATCGCGACATGAGTCCCAGTCAGAGTGAAGAAGGCTCAGGAAGAGGCTCATATCGTGACATGAGTCCCAGTCAGAGTGAAGAAGGCTCAGGAAGAGGCTCATATCGTGACATGAGTAACAGTCAGAGTGAGGCTTGTATTGCCAGCAGCCTGCGGGTCATGACTCTGACTGTTTCAGAAGGAGTGAACACCTCTTCTCCACATCACAAGTTCAATGTTTTTCTTTCTTTTCCTTTAGTAAATAAAACTCATCCCTGCAAAGAAAACATTGCTCTAACAGAAGAGAATTCCAGTGGTTTGTTTTTAAACAATAACTAACTTGTGACTAACAACACCTTCCTATGTCAAAATGATTTTTAAATAATTATATACACATACAAACCTATGAGAGCAGAGTCACTGGGCTCAACAATTGGGCAAGTGCTGCATTTTGGAAAAGCTCATTTTAATCCTCTGTACGATGTTGTGAAAGTCATGAGTCTAAAGCTGCTTCTATTCTTCTGCCCTCAAGTATTTATCCTGCCAAGTCCACCATAGAAGCAGCAATGTATCCATGATTCATTACAACACACATCCACCATAGAAGCAGCAATGTATCCATGGATTCATTACAACACACACACACACACACACACACACACACACACGCACGCACGCACGCACGCACGCACGCACGCACGCACGCACGCATATACACACACATATACACACACACACACACACACGCACACACATACACACACACACACACACATATACACACACACACACACGCACGCACACACATACACACACACACACACACACCCTTAGTCTGATCACACACTTTGACAGCTTTCATAAGAAGCACAACACTAACAGGAACAGAAATCTCTCGTTTCACACATTCAGTATTAACCAGTGGAACTCTGAGCACTCTCAGCCCAGAGCCACACACACCAGCCAGGAGCCAATAGAAATAACCAGAATCAAACAGAAATGGACCATAAGCCCCACCCACAAGATAAACGACCAATAGGATCTGCTTCCTTTGGATGCAGGTTCTGGTGTCTTCCAATGACAAACCCAAAGGACCTCTTTAGTCTTATGGCCAGAATTGGCCACATCCATCAGGTCTGATTGTCAACCTGTCCAGGGTGTATTCCTGCCTCTCGCCCAATGCATGCTGGGATAGGTGTGTGTGTGTGTGTGTGTGTGTGTGTGTGTGTGTGTGTGTGTGTGTGTGTGTGTGTGTGTCACATCACTTACTGCAGCTGCAAGGCTGAGACGTGCCTTTCACTCTGAATTTATTCAAATATTGTAGCATATTTTTTAAATAAAATATGCTGAACATATACTGTACCAGTCAAAAGTTTGGACACACCTACTCGTAGAAAGTTTTTTTTCCGTTATTTTTACTGTTTTCCACTTTTTAGAATAGTAAAGACATCAACACTGTCAGATAACACAAATTGAATTATGCAAAGACCCCAAAAAAAGTGTAAAACAAATAAAAAACGTCTGATATTTTAGATTCTTCAAAGTAGCCACCCTTTGCCTTGATAACAGCTTTGCACATTCTACCTGGAAATAAGGTATCAAGAGTCTTTCGATATCCTTTTATACAGAGTCATGATAGCATCACCTGTTTACCTGTGGAATGCCTGTTTACCACAGAAGTTGTTTGAGAGAATGGCAAGAATGTGCAAAGCCGTTATCAAGGCAAAGGGTGGCTACTTTGAAGAATCTAAAATATAACACTTTTTTTGATTTGTTTGCATAATTTAATGTGTTATCTCATTGTTTTGATGACTTTACTTTTCGAAAATGTGGAAAAATACATTGTGATAAAACACATGGCACATTATGTGCATAATATTGCACACATGAACATGGGGATTTATTGAAAGATTGAGAGGAAGCAATCTGTGTCGGCACTTTCCTTGATTCTACAATAATCTGGAACAAACGCTGTTATCACAAACCACCCTTGATGTATCCTTGAAGATGCCCTTGAACATCCTTGAAGTATTCTGACATATATGTGCCAAACATTTTCCCGCTGGATTCCTCTCAGAACATTTTCCCTTGAGAGATTTGCGACATACAGCATAAATTAATATAGCCACGGTAACGGTACATACATCATAGCAACAAGCATGTAATGCTGACTCACATAGCAACAAGCATGTTATGCTGACTTAAATATACAGGATTTCCCCCTTTATTGTAACGTCTCATGTATGTAATGCTGAGTATCTCACATTGTTTTTTTGTTTCAAATAGAAAACAAGCAGTGTGTGTTATTGGCTGCTACATATTTATTTTGTGCTTTTTTTTTACTATTATGTGGAATGTGAGTTTCTGTTACTTCGGGCAACTGGCCATTATTAACAGTTTTCCTTCTGAATTAGGCTATATGATGGATGTCATAGTACATGTGTTCATTTACTGACAGGAGCGGTTGCCATATCCTAGTGACTACAGATAAGATGTTTCCATAGTAACAGGTGTTGGGTGTTTATTTAAATGGTCTGTTTTTCTGCTGTTGGCCACACCCTGAAGAAGGCACAAGCCATGACACAGAGCTATTTGAATGCCTTAATCTGCCCGTTTAAATAAAGGTTTTGAATCTCACGAGTGCCTAGGCATGGATTTTTTTTATCACTTTACACCTACTTCTGGACACAAATTTCCTTTTTCTTATGGTACACAGGATGTTATATGTTTACAGGTGTTTCCTGGGCTTGGCACTGATGATTGTTTATATCAATGGACATGATCGTTTAAAAAGGACCCATTTCAGGGACTAGCATAGCCTGGTGGACCTCAGACTCATTCTGGGACCCGCCTCATACACTCCCGCGACCCATTTTGGGGCCATAGTGGACCCATAGCAGGTGTGTTATATAGAAGTGAAATTAAACTCTACCTGTGGTGCTAAGCATGTAGACAGCAGTATGCAGACAGCAGCATGTAGACAGCAGTATGCAGACAGCTGCATGTAGACAGCAGTATGTAGACAGCAGCATTTAGACAGCAGTATGTAGACAGCAGCATGTAGACAGCAGTATGTAGACAGCAGCATTTAGACAGCAGTATGTAGACAGCAGCATGTAGACAGCAGTATGTAGACAGCAGCATGTAGACAGCAGTATGTAGACATCAGCATGTAGACAGCAGTATGTAGACAGCAGTATGTAGACAGCGGTATGTAGACAGCAGCATGTAGACAGCAGTATGTAGACAGCTGCATGCAGACGGCTGTATGTAGGCAGCAGCATGTAGACAGCAGTATGCAGACAACAGTATGTACACAGCAGTATGAAGACAGCAGCATGCAGATGGCAGTATGTAGGCAGCAGCATGTAGACAGCAGTATGTAGGCAGCAGCATGTAGACAGCAGTATGCAGACAACAGTATGTACACAGCAGTATGAAGACAGCAGCATGCAGATGGCAGTATGTTTAAGTTTAAGTTTAAGTTTATTTGGATCCCCATTAGCCACAGCAGTGCTGTGGCTATTCTTCCTGGGGTCCATACACATAAAATACAGTTACAGACTTACATTATACACTTAGACATTCACATGACATACAGGCAAATTAAAAACAACAAGACATGATCGTAGTCAATTCATATACAGTATAATATACAATTTAGCTTTTTCATACATTATCTATGTTTATCTCAACCAATTCTCAATCTTCTAATATCCATATCAGACACACACATTTTTATTACATATATCCTTATCTCTTGATTAGACATGCATTTTTATTTATATTCACACCTTTAATATGCATTGGGAATGTTAATTTCTCTAGTTGGAAAAAAAAATATGTAGGCAGCAGCATGTAGACAGCAGTATGTACACAGCAGCATGCAGACAGCAGCATGTAGACAGCAGTAGGCCTCACACAGACCCTGGTCTGAACAGTTCATTATAATGGATATTTAGGCTCCTGCTGTTATGGAGGATGTCATGTTCTGATAACATGTCAAAACTAAACGGATCTTGCTGTGAAATACCACCATGCATTTTTTAATAGCAAAATTATCATTTATAATTATTATTTATTATTCAATAAATAAATTGACTTTATGCATTTAAAACAATTACAGATCCTCTTTAATTTCCATCAAAGCCCTCCTAGCAATCTTAGCAATATCATATCCAGTCAATGGCAGCTGATAAGCTAAATAATATTGTATTTCTCTCTCTATAAGGTCACTGTCTTTTTAATCCATCCTGATAGAATGATGATTCCTAACACTGGCAGCTGTTGAACATAAACTGAGCTGAGGTTTGGATCCCAATGTGCACTGAACATACAGCGTGTATTAAGTCTCAATAGATAGTTATACTCACCAGTGAGCCCTGTGGTATTAATGACCCAAAGATTAAAATACTATAAGGCTGATATGAAGCAAACACTGACACAAAGGCTGCAGAAACATAGAGTCTGTTTTCTTTAACATTTGCACAAAGCCATTCTAAAAAAAACATATTGAGTGATTAATAATAATATCTCAATGGGCCTTGAATTGAATCATATCCTCGTTGAAACAAAGTGGCCTCTTGTGAAGTCACACTGTGGGAAGTGCATTGTTTGATTAGCAGCACTTAGCCGGGAGAGAGGAAGTGAGGTCATAATTGCAGTCCATGGCAACAGCACAGTGGTCAGGGATCACAGGGTCAAAACACCTCCTGAGTAGCCAATCCCATTGAGGCAGAACTTTTAAGTGTATTTCATAGGCCAAGTGGTCCTGATCAAACTCCCAACTGAGCCTTGGGTCAACTATGACTAGGGCAACTTCCTACTTGCCACTGTAACTGAGTTACTGACAAGCCTTTCACTGTGAATTATACATATATGCTGCACATATGCCGTTTTGTGAAATATATGCCACGCTATATGCATAATACTGCAAATATGAATTTTTGTATGACTGTTTTGTAGTACAAACACTTGATAGATTTAGCTTATTAAGGATAAACAGTAATAAAGATATGCTCATTAAGGGAATGTGAATAATGTACCTTGTAATTATCATTTAAACACATATTTGTCATTGCAGAGTGAAATCAATTTGAAGCATTCTGCAAAGAAGTCACTTAAAGTATTAAAGAAGAATGACTTGAAAAATGATTGATTGATTGATTGGCAAGGGTAATACCCCTGAAAGACAGATTTATGGAGGCTATGTGCTTCAACAATGGCAGATTTTGCAAACTTAAATTATTAATCTAGTGCATATTTTCAAGTTTATACTTTTAGGTTTTGGTTGAATATCAAAAACAGAATTAAAACAAACACCCCCCCATTTAAAAAAAAACGTAATTTCTCGTCACAAATATTAGCTGTTATGTACAAATGTGCAAAAGGACATAACTGTAGCATACACCTACACTCTCAGAAAAAAAGGTACAAAATGTACCTAAAAAGGTACAAACGCTTTCCACTGGGGTGGTGCCCTATAGGTACATACTCGTATACTTATATAGGTATACTCTATAGGTACATACTCGTATACTTATATAGGTATACTCTATAGGTACATACTCGTATACTTATATAGGTATACTCTATAGGTACATACTCGTATACTTATATAGGTATACTCTATAGGTACATACTCGTATACTTATATAGGTATACTCTATAGGTACATACTCGTATACTTATATAGGTATACTCTATAGGTACATACGCGTATACTTATATAGGTATACTCTATAGGTACATACTCGTATCCCTAGTCAGCAATACCTCATTCATTTGTACCTTTTTTGCTTGAAAGGGAACTTCTTAGTACCCAAATAAAACAATGTTGTAGTTTCAGGGTACATTTGGGAAATTTGCACCTTAAAGAAGAAAAATGCACTTCCACTGTACCTTTATTTCTGAGAGTGTCTGTCTAACTGCTTTACTGTGAGACACCGAGGCTTCATTCTGTAAGGGCTTCTGCTTTACCAATCATCCTGTCTGGCTGTGATTTTACAATATGTTACATGTAAGTTAATATCCCACACTGTCCCTTTTCGGATAAGATTGCCCCCCCCCCAGTATAAAACATGTTCTGTGTAAAGAATGGTCTGTATAAAACATGTTCTGTGTAAAGAATGGTCTGTATAAAACTTGGTCTGTGTAAAGAATGGTCTGTATAAAACTTGGTCTGTGTAAAGAATGGTCTGTATAAAACTTAGTCTGTGTAAAGAATGGTCTGTATAAAACATGGTCTGTGTAAAGAATGGTCTGTATAAAACTTAGTCTGTGTAAAGAATGGTCTGTATAAAACTTGGTCTGTGTAAAGAATGGTCTGTATAAAACTTGGTCTGTGTAAAGAATGGTCTGTATAAAACATGGTCTGTGTAAAGAATGGTCTGTATAAAACTTGGTCTGTGTAAAGAATGGTCTGTATAAAACTTGGTCTGTATAAAGAATGGTCTGTATAAACCTTGGTCTGTATAAAGAATGGTCTGTGTAAAACATGTTCTGTGTAAAGAATGGTCTGTATAAACCTTGGTCTGTATAAAGAATGGTCTGTATAAAACATGTTCTGTGTAAAGAATGGTCTGTATAAAACATGGTCTGTGTAAAGAATGGTCTGTATAAAACTTGGTCTGTGTAAAGAATGGTCTGTATAAAACTTGGTCTGTATAAAGAATGGTCTGTATAAACCTTGGTCTGTATAAAGAATGGTCTGTGTAAAACATGTTCTGTGTAAAGAATGGTCTGTATAAACCTTGGTCTGTATAAAGAATGGTCTGTATAAAACATGTTCTGTGTAAAGAATGGTCTGTATAAAACATGGTCTGTGTAAAGAATGGTCTGTATAAAACTTGGTCTGTGTAAAGAATGGTCTGTATAAACCTTGGTCTGTATAAAGAATGGTCTGTATAAAACATGGTCTGTATAAAACATCACGGTGTTCAACGTCTCATTGGCTGGAGCTTCTAACAGAAGTCCTCACAAAGCATCCCTGGCATTAGCAGCTCTCTGTGTGGATGGTATCGCACGGTCTCTCTCTGTGTGGATGGTATCGCACGGTCTCTCTCTGTGTGAATGGTATCGCACGGTCTCTCTCTCTGTGGGAATGGTATTGCACGGTCTCTCTCTCTGTGTGAATGGTATCGCACGGTCTCTCTCTCTGTGGGAATGGTATTGCACGGTCTCTCTCTCTGTGTGAATGGTATTGCACGGTCTCTCTCTGTGTGGATGGTATCGCACGGTCTCTCTCTGTGTGAATGGTATCGCACGGTCTCTCTGTGTGGATGGTATCGCACGGTCTCTCTCTGTGTGGATGGTATCGCACGGTCTCTCTCTGTGTGGATGGTATCGCACGGTCTCTCTGTGTGGATGGTATCGCACGGTCTCTCTCTGTGTGTGGATGGTATCGCACGGTCTCTCTCTGTGTGGGGAAAATTAATGCATGAGGAAATTAAAAACAACAAACAAGACATTTTGTTTAGGAACAGTACCGCCCAATACTCCATGATAATATAGGGGGGGGGGGCAGTGTGTCACCCCCTGATCCCTCCAGGATCCATCACCATGAAGATGAGACGAGGGAAACTACTCCCAACTGAACCCCTCTGCCCCTGGGCGGCTTATTGCCCCTCTGCCCCTGGGCGGCTTATTGCCCCTCTGCCCTTAGGCGGCTTATTGCCCCTCTGCCCCAGGGCGGCTTATTGCCCCTCTGTTGTACATCTTTCCATTGTATTTCCCAGGCCAGAGTGGAGAACTTACAAACCCAGGACTCAGACCGGACCATGGGGGTATTTCAGTGCGCCATACGTTAGCTGGTCACTCCGCCAGGGAGCTGGTTTACCCACAAGCACACTCAATTATACAAACACACCGCCATCAGATAAAACTCAAACACCACTGACAAAAGAAGTCTCGGAACAATGCGCAAAGTAAAGTTTGTCAGTGTGTGCGCAGCGATGCCGCCTCCAGCAAACATCTCGCCGGATATCCCGCAATTTTTCTATGTTTTCGTCGGCCAAGGCAAACAGCTGTGAGGCCCACAATCGCGCCAGAGAGCTGAGGATTGTTAAAATCTACAGGACGAAACGGCGAACCAGAAAATACCTGGAAATGCTCCACTGGCAAGGAAGCAGCAGCATTATATACACCAGGTCAGTTTACATCAGCTGGGTGACATGAAAGTACCCAGAATGCCTTGCATCACACAGGGCACCACAAGGTCAAAGTGCATATTATTAAATATGACTGCAATATTAATAAAATGTATTAATAAAATATAACTGCAGCATTAATTACATATGACAGAAATATTACAGATACAGTGCCAGAAATAAACCTTAATAATAAACAGGAATTTGGGTAAAACTGGACCTGAACCCCCAAAAACCTCCCAGCGGGAAGAAATCTTGGCAACTAAGGGGGACCCCATCTTCCCCATTATAATGACCCCCCCATTGTAATTTAACTACTGGCACGGGCACCAGGGAGGTCATTATAATTACAGAGATTATAGATAAGAACCTGAAAACTGTGGGTCTTTCTAGATCTGGAAGTGGTGATAAGTTGAGACACACGGTCATACGATCAGAACAGAACTCTTGACCATAAAAGGGTCAAACCACTGGATTCCTCCCGGAAAAGACAGTTTGAGTGACTGATTGCTCCTTCACCTTCAAAAAACCTTATTACTACATTTCTACAATCTTAAGGCAATGTTACTTAGCGTTATAGTACGTCATAAGGTATCTGCAGATAATCTCGCCACGATTGCCTTGCCATTGCTAGTGAAACATGTCCCTTAAATGGAAAAAAGCCAAACCTTGCTGTTGAATGTCAGAAAAGCTGTAAATGAAAGGGGTGTTTTGTTTTTACCTGCGCAGGTAGCCGAGTCGACACAAACAAAGTGGCTGAGCTGTCATGCACTTATGCTCACAGTCTGGGAGTATAGCCCCTCCACACCTGGCTCAGTCAGCACACCTTGTAAAAACACCTCAAGGTCAGCACGGCTTTCCCAGCAGGTGCTGAGCTCTCTCACCTGTGTCTGGCCCACCTGGATGGAGGGCTGATGATGTCACACAGGCCCTGTGGACATGTGACTCACTGTCTGACGTGAGGTGATGTTTACGATGTCAGTCTGATGTCTGATGTCAGTCACTGTCTCAGCTGCTTCTCAGCACTCAACAGCCTGGTCTTTATCTTCAGCTGGGGGGGGTTTGATTACGTCAACAATAAACTGTCCTTTTAAACCAGGGGTGTCAAACTCCAGTCCTGGAGGAGGCGCTGTGTCTGCAGGTTTAACTCCAGTCCTGGAGGACCGCAGTGTCTGCAGGTTTAACTCCAGTTCTGGAGGGCCGCAGTGTCTGCAGGTTTAACTCCAGTCCTGGAGGGCCGCAGTGTCTGCAGGTTTAACTCCAGTCCTGGAGGGCCGCAGTGTCTGCAGGTTTAACTCCAGTTCTGGAGGGCCGCAGTGTCTGCAGGTTTAACTCCAGTCCTGGAGGGCCGCAGTGTCTGCAGGTTTAACTCCAGTCCTGGAGGGCCGCAGTGTCTGCAGGTTTAACTCCAGTCCTGGAGGGCCGCAGTGTCTGCAGGTTTAACTCCAGTCCTGGTGGGCCGCAGTGTCTGCAGGTTTAACTCCAGTCCTGGAGGGCCGCAGTGTCTGCAGGTTTAACTCCAGTCCTGGAGGGCCGCAGTGTCTGCAGGTTTAACTCCAGTCCTGGAGGGCCGCAGTGTCTGCAGGTTTAACTCCAGTCCTGGATGGGGCGCAGTGTCTGCAGGTTTAACTCCAGTCCTGGAGGGCCGCAGTGTCTGCAGGTTTAACTCCAGTCCTGGATGGGGCGCAGTGTCTGCAGGTTTAACTCCAGTCCTGGAGGGCCGCAGTGTCTGCAGGTTTAACTCCAGTCCTGGAGGGCCGCAGTGTCTGCAGGTTTAACTCCAGTCCTGGAGGGCCACAGTGTCTGCAGGTTTAACTCCAGTCCTGGAGGGCTGCAGTGTCTGCAGGTTTAACTCCAGTCCTGGAGGGCCGCAGTGTCTGCCTAGAACCAAGGTTTTCAGACTCTCTAGTTAATTAATGACTTAAATTAAGCACTTAAATGTGGGCTCGTGCTGAAAAGCAACAGACACTGCCGCCCTCCAGGGTTTGAGTGTGAGATGCCTGTATTAAACCTATTTGAAAATAGAATACATCACCATCTTCTCTATCACAAACCATAATAATAAAAAACAATGCTACCTTTATAAGAACAAATTAAACTTGTACAGCCAAATGACATAACATATTTGAGGTCACACAATCAACGTCAAATATGTTATGGTCAGTCCAGTTTCACACAATTTATTAAAATACTGTAACCCTTTAGACAGTACAGCTCCTGCACATTACTGACCGTTTTAAAAGCAGCGCCTATTTTTATGAACATTTCTTCTTTTCACACGACTGTACGGTTTGATTAAAGACATATTTTTATGAAAATTCTGAGGGATCAGCAGGAATATTTCAGATTTTCACAGCATCTAATGAGTCAGAGTAGTTCAAACACCGATTTAACCCAGAATGCAATGCGCCACCATAATGAAAGGCCGGCACTTTTAATTATGAGATGGCAGTTGAAATCCTGGGTGGGGCTTCGTTTCTGTATCCTTAAGCTAAATAGCTTTTGTGAAATTCTCCATTCATTAATGGAGTGTGTGTAAAACAATGTTGACCTTTATAAGAGTATCTGTCAGGTGAATAATAAAAAATAAAAAAACTTTAGAATAAATGCAAAGAATTATGAATTGTGAAATTGGATTGTTAATGCCGTTTGGATCGTAGATTTATAGAATCCATGTACTTTATCATCTGAAATCCTCAGTCAAGTTAAATCACCACCATTAGGTAGAGAGAAGCCCCCAGGAATGGGAACTTAGTGCTATCTGCAGTGATTTATTTCAGTTTAGAATGAGCGCAAGGCAGTATGCAGGAAGAGAACAAGATGCAGATATGATATGATATGTAAAATGGAGTTTGAACACGTTTCTTTGCTTGGCTTGTCTGTACAGTCTTGTAGCAGACAGAATGTTGGGAGTTACTCACTGCATTGGTGGTATACCTTCTGGTCTTCATGTGAAAATGTGTGTCAAAGCTTAGTTTTCAAACCACAGTAAACAAGAAGACAGCTCCTAACCCTTACCCTACACACACACACACACACACACACACACACACAGGTGTAATTGTGTGTTCATCCCCACTCTCTGGCATGCATTCCAGCATCCAGAGTGCGCTTGCCGAAACTGAAAAGCAAAACAGGACCCACTCTGCGTTTTGCAACCCATCAAAGCGCTACACGTGAAAGCACGTCAGCACCCAGGCGACAGACACGAGGGCAAAGGGTGCAGAGAGCAGGAAAACACCTTCCCCGGCATGTCCAGGCATGTCCACTCTCTCTACCTTACGCAGAGGATCTCGTATCTCCGCTTGCCACATTCCGCTGCGAGAGGAGAACCTGCTGACAGAGGCGGCCCTTAATCATCCGCACGGCTGCCAAGAAAAGGTTTTGTTCAAACTTGACTGACTCCGGGAGCACTGTTGTTCTCAGGGTGTGAAAACAATGGTTTGATTCAAAGCTGGAACGCGACGTATCGACCAAACTACACAGATTGGGGAGATGATTGGCTCATGGCGGAAGGGTTGCTTCCGGACGGCTCGTTGGACACATTGCATGGCGGCCTATTCTCTAAAACATGAGGTTAAAACGTGCTTAAAAATGTTACAGTAATCTGTACCGGAAGCATGTGGTGTTTGGGCCATGCGAATGAGGCGTGGCTCTGGCCTTGTCCAATCGTGGGTCCAAGGGCGTCAGGGGACTCCAGAACCACCGTCCCAAACAAGATCTTACCAGAACCACCGTCCCAAACAAGATAATACCATAACCACCGTCCCAAAACAAGATCATACCAGAACCACAGTCCCAAACAAGATCATACCGGAACCACAGTCCCAAACAAGATCATACCGGAACCACAGTCCCAAACAAGATCATACCAGAACCACCGTTCCAAAACAAGATCATACCGGAACCACCGTCCCAAACAAGATCTTACCAGAACCACCGTTCCAAAACAAGATAATTCCAGAACCACCGTCCCAAACAAGATCTTACCAGAACAGAGGTACCCTTCTCCAGGGTGACACCACTGAGCAGGGAAAGTGCATAAGCAAGCTCTGATGAACAGCGTAGGAGGTGATGTAATGTGAAGGAAACAGGACAGACTCTTCTGTAAACTGTTAAGGGACAGGAGGAAAAAGTGTGTTGTAATGCCAACTGCTCTTTGTTCTGGTGAGATCTTATCGACACTCAACTGCACGGTATCTGCAAGCGGCTTCTTCTCTTTCTTTCTGTTTGTCTCTTCCTGAAGTTTCCAGATGACATTTAAATAACTTTAAGGGACTTGCCGGTGAGGTCAATGTGTTGCTACGATAATCATTAAGTGTGACGTTGAGGTGTGAGGTATGAGGTATGCAAGGATTCTTGGAATTCTCATAAGACTGAGGCCGTTATGAGAGTCATAACAAGAAACGTTTAATCACCCCCCCCACCCCCATTTCATATTATTCCCAGTTTGTAATAACAGAAATATGTGAATCCGTAGTGCGACCATAACAACATGAGCTCCTCTGGTACACCGGCCCTGCTTGTGTGTATTTACATTCATTTACCTGGGAAGACTTAATACAGTGGTAACCTGGGAATGCCTGTCTGATCCAACCCCAGGCTTGGCCCGGCCTACACTCAGGCTGAGAGACTCGGACTGAGCTGGACCTGGACTGAGCCAGACCTGTACTGAGCCAGACTTGAGCCAGACTTGGACTAAGCCAGACCTGGACTTAACCGGACTTGTACTGAGCCAGACTTGGTCTAAGCCAGACTTGGACTGAGCCAGACTTGAGCCGAACTTGGACTGAGCCAGACTTGGACTGAGCAGCCAGGCGGGAGATGATTTATCACTAACTTATATAACAAGCAGTGTAACGTTAGCTGGCCAAGCCTACAACGTGAAACCTCCATGTCAGCAAAAACTGGACTCCAGACATCTAGTGGGGTGGAAATCTATAGATTGAGAGACGTTTTGACATAAACAAACTAGGTTAACCCCAATATAGCTCAGGTCTTACCCACATATAGCCTGGCTACATCCTAGTCAACCAGAAAACTTTCACTTTTCAACCAAAAATGTAGCTGGATTTTCACCGGAACGCTGTGAAACACCGTCTATGTGTTCAGGTGAAACGGCGACTAGGACGTATCCAGGCTATATGTGGGTAAAACCTGAGCTATATTGGGGTTAACCTCGTCCGTTTATGTCAAAACGTGTCAAAACATCGCTCAACCTAGATTTGCACCCCTCTGGACATCTCTATTCTGGGTTTTTTTTTCACGGGGACAGCAGGTAATCCTTGTTACTATGAGAATGCAGAGATTGATGTTTGTGGATCCTCAAGGGGAAATATCAAATATCCACAGAAACTCTGAGACGTGTAATCAAAGTGTCAGAGAAAAATGCGCCCATGTTTTATGTTGTGAAGACGAGGCGTCGTAAAAAGATAAAGAAACCACAGTCAAGGGCTCCATTATCCTGGGAGAGCCGAGAGAACAGAACAGAGCCGCAAGTGTTCGCTGTTTTAGAGCCCCGGCGTTCCCAAGGCGATGCGCAGGCTCGGAAAAAGCTGTCTTGTCTCACTGGACAAGCAACTTCTTTGTTGAAGTGCTATATAGCTGATAATTCTATATATCAATATATAGCTGTTATATGTTGTATTTAGCTATTAGCTTCAGGCTGTTTCTCTTGAGGTGTGATGTCAAAGTTATTTATTGTCAAACTCTGCATGCTCTTGAAAAGCCATATAATTTCACAATCCAAACAGCACCTAAGTGAAGACAAATGAGAATCCAGAGACAAATCTAACATTCCATGTTCAGAATATAAATATGGCCGAATGAAGCCTAGTCCATTTGATCTAAAAGCACAGGGCATGTCATGGGGCCAGTGGTCTGTCAACTTGGAAATATCATTGTCCCGGGCCTGGGAATTTCACTTGGCCCTTATATATTTACTAATACAGTTAATTTGTCATTAAACAAAACGCAGAAGTTCCCTGACTGGAAAATAAAAGTTATTCTATTCTAAACCTCAATAGTAACAACAG
>CM056392.1:1879876-1942376 GCA_029718625.1 Synaphobranchus kaupii
TAACAACAGAGTTTTAGACTGAATTATGTATTTTAGACTTGAAGGTGAATAGAAAATCGAAAACCTCTAAAACATGTGCCCGCCCACTTCAAATGACAGCCTTGTGAGTGCTATGCCACAAATGCAGGCACATAGAAGTTAAAAGTGCTGTGTAATTCTCTGTCCTATGATAGAATTATGTAGATAGTGATGAGAACAATTATGAATTATGAACAATTATGAATCCTTTTATTTGACCAAATGATTGGTAATTAAATTCATGCATTTGAATATTTTTTTTTAATTTAGGAGCGTTCAGTTCTATTCTTTTCCATCATTAATATTCATAGGATGTGAGTGAAAAAGCCCGGCGAGAAATGAGTGTTTGCTGATATTAATATTTCTGTCTGAAAGCAGGACTGAGTCATTATTTACCCAAAAAAACAGTTTCATGTTGTTACGCTCTCCTGGGGAGGGGACACGATTTCAATCTCCAGAGCCGCACAACGTTCGAACGGCGGCTTATTGGAAACGCGCGGCTCTGCATGACAAACATCCCTTCTGCTGGCCGGCCTGCCCCATAATCCCCTCTGCCCCTCACTTGCGCTCACCTGTAAAACAACACGAAGGGTTCTAACCCACACCCAGACGGGCCCCGGGGGGCCACAATGCCGCCCACCACAGAGGCACAGTGATGAAGGTATTTGGGCTGTGATCACCCCCCCCCCCCCCCCTCTATAAAAAGACAAATTGCTACACGCTGATTACTGAGCTGTTAATTAAGCCAGCTGCACAAAGGCTTCTCCACCAGCCTGCTCTGGTAAGCAGAGCACTGCTGTCTTTTTGAGAGGGAAGAAAAGGCTCTTAATTAGGGGGGGGTTAAGGCTGATAGAGGAGTGGTAAAAAGTGAACCTGAGGAAAAGAGGACTGGATGTGGAGAAGAACCAGGTTAAGGCCTGGATGGGGTACCCTGCACCCCCCTTTTTAAAAGCGTTTATTTCTTTGTGTAGTTATCTTAGTATAAATGCATTATTCCTCTGTTTCATCCGCCAAACTATATAGAAACGTGTGGTGGTTTCATCCATCCTTTATGTAACCCGCTTATTCCTGCTCAGGGTCGTTGGAGGGGCTGGAGCCTATCCCAGCATGCATTGGGTGAGTGGCAGGAATACCCCCTGGACAGGTCCACCATCCATCGCAGGGCACACACACCATTCACTCACACACACACACACACACACACACACACACACACCATTCACTCACATACACACACACACACCATTCACTCACACACACACACACACACACACACACACACACACACACACACACACACACACCATTCACTCACACACACACACACACACACACCATTCACTCACACACACACACACACACACCATTCACTCACACACACACACACACACACCATTCACTCACACACACACACACACACACACACCATTCACTCACACACACACACACACACACACCATTCACTCACACACACACACACACACACCATTCACTCACACACACACACACACACACCATTCACTCACACACACACACACACACCATTCACTCACACACATACACACACACCATTCACTCACACACACACACACCATTCACTCACACACACACACACACACCATTCACTCACACACACACACACCATTCACTCACACACACACACACCATTCACTCACACACACACACACACACACACCATTCACTCACTCACACACACACACACACACCATTCACTCACACACACACCATTCACTCACATACACACACACACCATTCACTCACATACACACACACACACATACACCATTCACTCACATACACACACACACACACACCATTCACTCACACACACACACACACACACACACACACCATTCACTCACATACACACACACACACACACACACACACCATTCACTCACACACACACACACACACCATTCACTCATTCATACCTATGGCCAATTTAGAGTCTTCTAACCTGCATGTCTTTGTACTGTGGGAGGAAACCGGAGTACCCGGAGGAAACCCACACGGACACGGGGAGAACATGCAAACTCCACACAGAAAGGCCCTCGGCTGGGATTCAAACTCCACACAGAAAGGCCCTCGGCTGGGATTCAAACTCCACACAGAAAGGCCCTCGGCTGGGATTCAAACTCGGTCCCTTCTTGCTGTGAGGAGACGCGATGTGATGAAACTGCTGGGGTGTTATGCTTGGCTTGTTTATATCATTGACCCTAACTGACCCCACTCATGGTAGTCACATGACGCATTATGATGTCACAAATGTAGGGGTGTGCTTGAGAAGTCACATGGATAAAAAATGATAATTATGATCATGCTTTTTATTATTATTATTGCTATTCTTATTATCTGGTGTTGAAACATGTGCAGAAATCTGCATTCACCCCAAATATACGTATATGTGCCAGGGCCTTAATTAGGGGTGGGGTGGCTCCGCCCACAAGTACACTAGATTCTGCTTCCTGGTTCAGCCCCCTGACAGAACTGGACTCACGTCAGTGCCTTTAAAAACATCTCAATAACTGGTATATTATTGTTTAATCTTGTAAATAATTGTGAAACCCTAAAAACACAGATTGTTACTGGGTATATATCAGGAAATGGTTCTTGTTTTTTAGGCCTGAAAAATGTAAATTAAATACAAATTATCTCATTAATGAAGAGTGTGTAGCATGCTACTGGCATGTACCAGTACTTTCCCAGAACAGAGATGAGCTCCTCGCTGTCTCTCCCAGACTAGTCAGGGATTTAGCCTGTACCAGTACTTTCCCAGAACAGAGATAAGCTCCTCACTGTCTCTACCAGACTAGTCAGGGCTTTAGCCTGTACCAGTACTTTTCCAGAACAGAGATGAGCTCCTCACTGTCTCTCCCAGACTAGTCAGGGATTTAGCCTGTACCAGTACTTTCCCAGAACAGAGATTAGCTCCTCCCTGTCTCTCCCAGACTAGTCAGGGATTTAGTCTGTACCAGTACTTTTCCATCAATCAACGGCCTTTTCCAATCTGTCCAGAAAGCTTTCATCAGTCCGCTGGCTGGGATCAAAATGCCGGCTTCAATCAGCGTCCGTTTATTGAGCGGTCAGGAAGACACACTGCTATCCACTGACAAGGAAATTGAAGCACAAACCTTTTTTTTTAAAGGGAAACTTTATTCATAAATACTTGTTTGCCATCGTCCTGCAACGTTCAGAAGATGCACAACCCTTCAAACGTATGCATTCCAGAGCGCCACCACCACCGTATGTGAACAGTTCATACGCAAAAACCGATAAACGTCATTCCTGAAAAAACAAAACCAAACATGCCATGATTGGTTTTATGAGTATTTTGATTGTTTTCATTGCTCTTATTTATTGATTTATTGGTTTTATGGGTATGAATTTTAAGGTATTTTATTGGGTTTATTGTTTATTGATTGTATTTATTGATTGTTTTATTTTATAAAGAAAATAATTAAAAAATTAAAAAATCACCGACGAGCCAAGTTGGGCTGAATGGCCTGTTGCCGTCGAACCCTTTTTATGTTTATGATTATGATTTAGATCACAGTGGCCTCTTTGCTCCGAATCGCTGTGTAACAAAAACGGGACATATCCCATGCTGTATGTACGGATTTATCAGCTTTTGCATCTGAGCACTTCATGTTTAATTCCACTTTTAGGCACCGTTTAGCCTGAATAACTGGCTACTGTTGTGAGGGTTGTATATATGCTTTATATAACAGCTGTTCGCTCTGTTTCTCCCATGGAAATGGTGAGCTGCAGTAGCGCTAACCCCCTCCGTTTGAAAACAGCGTTTCGGAGCGGGGGCCAGCGTGGCCGTGGGTCAGGAGGAGAGTGACCTCACTGCGCTTCCGCGCAAACAGGAAGTGAAGGGAAGGGCGCAGCTGTTTGCCAGAGGCTCCATTGTTTCCACTTCCTGCCCAGGTGCGTTGTGGGCCGGCGGCCGTGAGCTCCCACACCTCAGATCAATAAACCCCCCCCCCCCACAACCTGCAACGTGACCCACACACGTTTTGTTTACAGATTGATATGCTGCGAGAGTTCTGGTTAATTAAGGTGACTCAACATCAGTCTGCCTGGGAGATTGGCAGTGCATAGACGCGTATCCGTGTTTATGAGCTCATTTTTCAGATTGGGGAGAGATCAGGTGTCACCTACGCAGGTCTTGACATTAAGGCTTGTCCTATTGTCCGGGACAGTAAATATTTTGGTCAGACAAGTAAAATTTTCCTTCCACCTGTCCGAAGGGAGTGAGTGAGAGATAAAAAAAAGTTCAATTAAAAATTATCTGAATAGAAGTAGAAATTGCATGATGCTCATTTCACCTGGCATCCTGGTTACATCGTTAATGAGGTCATTTTGCTAATAGGAATTGGGAAAATGCAACAACAAATTTAATCTATTTCGAACACAAATGGGGGCTTTCGGACAAGTTGAAGAGTCTTTCCCACGAGTGAAAAATAAAGTCCAATGTGCTCAAAAAGCTTAATGTCAAACGCTGCCTACGGTATTGTACAGAGTGATGTCTCTGTGCCAAAGCCCATCAGACGCAAACAACAATGCAAGCTTTCTTCACATGCACCATTCAACCGCCTTAGGGCTTCAGTCTTTCTTGGCGGATGGTTTTGTTTGTTAGCATTCTTTAGCGGTTTTGGCATGGTAACATACAGTTTGTTAGCATTCTTTAGCGGTTTTGGCATGGTAACATACAGTTTGTTAGCATTCTTTAGCGGGTTTGGCATGGTAACATACAGTTTGTTAGCATTCTTTAGCGGTTTTGGCATGGTAACATAGTTTGTTAGCATTCTTTAGCAGTTTTGGCATGGTAACATACAGTTTGTTAGCATTCTTTAGCGGTTTTGGCATGGTAACAGTTTGTTAGCATTCTTTAGCATTTTGGCATGGTAAGATACAGTTTGTTAGCATTCTTTAGAATCTTGTTAGCATGGTAGCACACAGTTTGTCAGCATTCTTTAGCATCTTGTTAGCATGGTAAGATACAGTTTGTTAGCATTCTTTAGCATCTTGTTAGCATGGTAAGATACAGTTTGTTAGCATTCTTTAGCACCTTGTTAGCATGGTAAGATACTGGCGTATGGAATGATAGGAGGTTTATTGATTTGTTTCCACAAGATGTTGTCAGTCGGAGCAACAAGGTGAACGGGACATCCAAAACCTTCCGGAACATTCCAAATCGCTCGTATTTTCGGCACGGCTCTGGTGAAAACTGCTTCCTGATAGGCTTGGCCTGCCTGCCATCTGTATAAGTTCAGACCCATTGTAAACGCTGTCAGTTCACATGGACCCCACAAAGCATATTAAGTGTGTGTGTTCCACACACAAACCAGACTGTGGCAGATAGCAGCACACGGCTGATCCAGTTAGCATCTAAGGACCTGATTTAGTAAGACCTTTAGCATTGCACCAATCGTTGATTGTGTTATTAGTTTTGCGTGTGCTAAAGGGTTTTGCACATGCTAAACGTCTTAGTAATTCAGACCCTAAACCTCCTATGTTAGGGTTGGTTGCTCATTGGCAAATGGCCGTGTGTGCGGTGTGTGTGTGCGGTGTGTGAGTGCGGTGTGTGTGTGTGCAGTGTGTGAGTGCGGTGTGTGTGTGTGTGCGGTGTGTTGCCATGATAAGGGGATACGGGTTGTAAACAGCACCACATGCATTTACAATTGCAATTTAGTCAGATGCTTTTATTCAAAGAAACTTACACCACGAGAGACAGAGGCGCCAAAGTAAATTAAATTGGTATGGCCGTGCCGATGCCTGCCTCAGGACCTGCAAAATAAAGGCACAGGAGCTTTTTTTCATTTTTCTTAAAATAAACATCGAGATGCATGTTTCTATCTGACCTTGTTGGCCCAATAGTGGTTTCTATTTCAACTTGAGTTCATACAACTCAACATGCCTGTGGAAGAAATATACCTTTTCTTTGCTTGGCCGACCAACACTGATTTCTGACAGAATAGTGATGGTTGGTTCATTACAGGGCCAACACTGATTTCTGACAGCATAGTGATGGTCGGTTCATTACAGGGCCAATCAGGAAATGTTTACAGGGATCAGCGCCACAGCCCTGAGCTTTTGCTGGCTTTTCACTGCAGTGTTTCTACAGGAAAGAGGAAGTGACAGGAGGGTAGATATGTGACCAATGAGGTTAAAGGTGGGCAGTGAGATGGGTTTATGTGACCAATGAGGTTAAAGGTGGGCAGTGAGAGGGGTTTATGTGACCAATGAGGTTAAAGGTGGGCAGTGAGATGGGTTTATGTGACCAATGAGGTTAAAGGTGGGCAGTGAGAGGGGTTTATGTGACCAATGAGGTTAAAGGTGGGCAGGGAGAGGGGTTTATGTGACCAATGAGGTTAAAGGTGGGCAGTGAGAGGGGTTTATGCGACCAATGAGGTTAAAGGTGGGCAGTGAGAGGGGTTTATGTGACCAATGAGGTTAAAGGTGGGCAGTGAGATGGGTTTATGTGACCAATGAGTTTAAAGGTGGGCAGTGAGATGGGTTTATGTGACCAATGAGGTTAAAGGTGGGCAGGGAGAGGGGTTTATGTGACCAATGAGTTTAAAGGTGGGCAGTGAGAGGGGTTTAAGTGACCAATGAGGTTAAAGGTGGGCAGTGAGAGGGGTTTAAGTGACCAATGAGGTTAAAGGTGGGCAGTGAGAGGGGTTTAAGTGACCAATGAGGTTAAAGGTGGGCAGTGAGATGGGTTTATGTGACCAATGAGGTTAAAGGTGGGCAGTGAGATGGGTTTATGTGACCAATGAGTTTAAAGGTGGGCAGTGAGATGGGTTTAAGTGACCAATGAGGTTAAAGGTGGGCAGTGAGATGGGTTTATGTGACCAATGAGTTTAAAGGTGGGCAGTGAGATGGGTTTATGTGACCAATGAGTTTAAAGGTGGGCAGTGAGATGGGTTTATGTGACCAATGAGGTTAAAGGTGGGCAGTGAGATGGGTTTATGTGACCAATGAGTTTAAAGGTGGGCAGTGAGATGGGTTTATGTGACCAATGAGGTTAAAGGTGGGCAGTGAGAGGGGTTTATGTGACCAATGAGGTTAAAGGTGGGCAGTGAGATGGGTTTATGTGACCAATGAGGTTAAAGGTGGGCAGTGAGATGGGTTTATGTGACCAATGAGGTTAAAGGTGGGCAGGGAGAGGGGTTTATGTGACCAATGAGGTTAAAGGTGGGCAGTGAGAGGGGTTTATGTGACCAATGAGGTTAAAGGTGGGCAGGGAGAGGGGTGTAAACCAAAATGTGGAAAATACAGAACTATCTTTCAGTATGGATACACAAACCATAAACACATATAAATAAAGTACGTTTCAAGATGTGTCCTGTTACTAGTATAAACTATACAGAGAAGGAATATATTGAGACATTTTTTTTTTCTTTCACAAATGGCATGTGGAAAATATTTGGCAAATGGATACTTCTATTGTATGTAACGTATAATTTCAACAATATATTAAATATATGAACATTTTTACATACCTTTTTTAGATTTAAATGTAACTGAGTATAAATACATTTGATTGTTTTTTTAAATGTAAGGTAACAATTTTCAGTGTAGGAATGTGAGAACAATATATATTCTTCACCCGGTTTGGTTTGAGCCCCATGAATTATGGACATTACTCTGTAGCTCACATCAGTACTTTATGAGTAAATTATAGTGCAGCCTAAGGACCAGAATACCAAAGATGGATTTATGTAACATGGATATATTATGATTTTATTTACAAGCCGGGAAGGTACTTTTCATTTGTGTTATCCGTGTAAAATCAGAACGATTACTGCATTATTCAACCCCAAGGACTTGGGCCTAATTCAAAGTCTGTGCGAGAGAGGAGGGGGAGAGAGAGAGAAGGAGAGGAAAGAGAGGGGGAGGGGGAGAGAGAGAGAGAGAGAGAGAGAGGGAGAGAGAGAGAGAGATCTCACAGCAGATGCCACAGAATGATACTGCAGAAAAATATTTTTTTTTAAATTAAAAAAACATTTTTTAAAGTTTGAGCCCGAAAGGAACTCACTGCAGTCACAGCCTATCTCCACCCTATCTCCACCCACGGGAGAGATCTCCACCCTATCTCCACCCACGGGAGAGATCTCCACCCTATCTCCACCCACGGGAGACATCTCCACCCTATCTCCACCCACGGGAGACATCTCCACCCTATCTCCACCCACGGGAGACATCTCCACCCTATCTCCACCCACGGGAGACATCTCCACCCTATCTCCACCCACGGGAGACATCTCCACCCTATCTCCACCCACGGGAGACACACTAAATGACTGATGCACAAGATATTCTGCAGATTTTCAATTTGTTAGAAAACGAGAAAGCAATTCGCTGTGATGTTGACTAAATCTACAGCTACATCTGCACTGATGCTGGGGGCCTACAGGTGTCTCGCCACATCGCCGATGATCGCGGTTCGTCTACAACTCCTGTTCTAGGCTTTATTATCCTGACACAGATCAGATTGATTATCAATGTCTTACTCAGGAAATAGCACTGCGTGAGTCAGACCCAATGGTTGAACTCCACAGTCCCTGGGGAACCTCACGCAGGACAGAGCCGTTAGCCTTCTCTAATGGCTCTGCTGACACTCATATCTGTGATGCATTTATCACAGACACTAAGAGATTTTATTCTCTCAAAGAATGCTGCATATCTTTCTTTACGGGAGTTTACTGTGGTAAGAGCTAATGCATGAAAAATACCCACAATGCAATATGTGATTTAACAATCAATCAGGAAGGTTCCATGTATTATATTTAATCCAAGAAAGTGTGAGAATGATTTAATAATAGCAATAACAGAAATATTAGCAGTTGTTTGGCTCGGCCTTAACTGACAGGGCATCCGAAGTATCGTGTGTGCCATGTTATCCACTTTAGTTTATTATTTGCAAATGCTAATAAATAATGAGCCGTAATCATGCATAAAATTAGCAGAAAGATGTTTAACTTTGTAGCAGGTAGAGGTCAGTTTGGCTTCTGTTCAATTGAATCAGTGTATTCAGAACATAAACTTTGACCAAACCTTTGCATAAACTATACTGTATATCAGCACATTATTACTTAGAGATTGAATCAGTGCATTCCCGAACACTTTGACCAAACTTTTGCATAAACTATACTGTATATCAGCACATTATTACTCTCCTGACTGTTTAATTGGGACAATGGTATTTTCTTTAATGTCTAATGTTGTTTTATTTCCTTTTGCTAATCTCATTTTGTTCTTCCTGCTCAGGGTGCATTATCATAATTAACATCTGTGCTGAGTGTCCTTTTTAAAACTCACTTTTAAACTTCTGAAAAAGATAAGTATAATTACACAGTTATGTTGATCTGCAACGGGGGGCAAATCCATGGTCACTGCATGTGATTCTGAACAGGAAAAGTACTTGCAATGATTCAAAGGTATTTGCTAGCATGGGAATAAAAATATTTAACAACTGCTTTTTAGGTGGAGCTGTTTTCTCTTATTTATGTATTTATGCCTTTATCAGTTCATTTTTGCTGTTTTCAATAACATATAGTGCAGTACAATAGAACCTATTCAATATAGTGTGTGAGAGGATAACTCTAAGAGTGTTCTAGTCCAAACTCTTACACATTACAGCTGCTCATATGCAGTAAAGGTAACAGTGTCAAATCAACTCTGAGCCCATTTTACTGTCTCAGAGTGCATTTTGCTCTGGTCTCATATAAACTCTGTTAAGAGTATATTTTACTCTGGTAGAGAGCATTTTACTCTGGTAGTGTATTTTACTGTGATAAAGTACGTTATTCTCCGAATGCTAGTCTCATATAAACTCTGGTAGAGTTAAATGAATACTGCTCATTGTACAGTGTCTTATATACAATGACATCACTTCCCCTCACTGGATCTGACTTCCTGTCTGGCAAAGAGAATATATAACAATATAACAGCGAATGCGCTGCATGACTGCCTTTCCACCGGCCCTGCCTGGCCCTGCCTGACTTGTGTAACATGCCAGTTACCATGGATGCTAGGTGCCACATGCTTTTATAACAGCCAAAGTGCAGTTGTTTTTATTTAGAAATTATTACATGCAAAATTATTTACGTGCAATATTACATTGTACGAAATGACTTATGACCGTGTAATTATTTGACTCCCCATGACTAAAACTCACTGAACTACATTTCCCAGAGAATCAGACAGGGCCCTACTCACTAAACTCACTGAACTACATTTCCCAGAGAATCAGACAGGGCCCTACTCACTAAACTCACTGAACTACATTTCCCAGAGATTCAGACAGGGCCCGACTCACTAAACTCACTGAACTACATTTCCCAGAGAATAAGACAGGGCCCTACTCACTAAACTCACTGAACTACATTTCCCAGGATACATTGTAATGAGTCCAATAAACTGCCAGGCTTCTGTTGTTTTCCCCAGATACCATCTTGTTTGTTGTTTGCTTGTCGCTGTACAAGCTGCTTTGGAGCTACTTGAACTGTATTTTCTTGCTTTAGACCACAAACCCCACAATACCCCCATACCAGCCACTGTAAAGCCAGCAGGTCATCAGAAACTTCTCTAGATATCTAAAATATCTTTCACTGCACACAAAAACTGTCCTGGGCCAATAAAAAACATATACTAAAAGTGATATAATGACAATAAACCAAGAAAGATAACTATCACTTCCATGTTTAAGATTAAGATCGAAACAGATGCTAATAAAAGCCTGTGTGGTTCTATATAATGTGGACTAATATAATAACACAGTGTGTAAACAGACTCTAACGAATGGCGGCCATTTTCTGAAATTATAGAGAGAAACAGAACATAGAATGACTTCACATAAGCCCTCATCGCACCTACACAAGTAATAAGCCCTCATCGCAGCTACACAAGTAATAAGCCCTCATCGCACCTACACAAGTAATAAGCCCTCATCGCAGCTACACAAGTAATAAGCCCTCATCGCACCTACACAAGTAATAAGCCCTCATCGCAGCTACACAAGTAATAAGCCCTCATCGCACCTACACAAGTAATAAGCCCTCATCGCAGCTACACAAGTAATAAGCCCTCATCGCAGCTACACAAGTAATAAGCCCTCATCGCAGCTACACAAGTAATGAGAATATATGAAATGTTTATGATTAAAGCCTGCATTATGAAAAGGCATACATGCTCATAAACTCTGAATAAAAGACCATTGTGAAAAGGCATACATGCTCAGAAACTCTGATTAAAAGACCATTGTGAAAAGGCATACATGCTCATAAACTCTGAATAAAAGACCATTGTGAAATACCACGTTGCTTTTTATCAAGTTAAAAGTCCTTGAACTTTGAGGTTTTTGGCAATATCAACAAGTACGATAAACGATGATAAATTATAACTGTTGGGTATATTGGATTAGTATTTTATCAAATGGCAGCATGGTGGTGCAGAGGTTAGAACTGTTGCCTCACAGCAAGAAGGTACTGAGTTCGAATCCTGGCTGAGGGCCTTTCTGTGTGGAGTTTGCATGTTCTCCCCGTGTCCGTGTGGATTTCCTCCCGGGTACTCTGGTTTCCTCCCACAGTCCAAAGACATGCAGGTTAGGCTGATTGGAGACTCTAAATTGGCCATAGGTATGAGTGTGTGAGTGAATGGTGTGTGTGCCCTGCGATAGACTGGTGACCTGTCCTGGGTGTATTCCTGCCTTTCACCCAATGCATGCTGGGATAGGCTCCAGCCCCCCCTGCGACCCTGACCAGGAATTAGCGGGTTAGATAATGGATGGATATTATCATATGGAAACTCTAAATTTCATATCACAGAATGCAGGATTTTGACACAATGGGTGTGTGTAAATGTAATGATAATTGAGCTGGATATTTTAATACTGCTGTGTAATTGGGAGCCTAGTTTATTGTAACAGCATCTGTGTGATAAAGGCTATTCTTTGATAGGATTGTTTATGGAAGAAGCCATTAGCATTGCAAATGGATGATTTGTGTTTTGACCCCGTCGGGAGGGGATAGCCAGGGGCGGGGGCTGGGCTGCAAAGCCGTTACCATGACGGCGATAACGATGGACTCTGCTTCACCAAATGAAAACCAAATTCTGATGGCAGAGGTGGACACTGGGTTTGGTCAAGGACACGCCCCCCTAGAGTCTGACCCCCCTGGAGTCTGACCCCCCTAGAGTCTGACCCCCCTAGAGTTTGACCCCCCCTAGAGTTTGACCCCCCTAGAGTCTGACCCCCCTAGAGTCTGACCCCCTGGAGTCTGACACCCCTGGAGTCTGACACCCCTGGGGCCCTATCTTACACCCGGCGCAAAGCGGCGCTAACGCAAACGCAAGTGTCTTTGCTATCTTACACCCGGCGCTAGGTCCATAATAACGCCTAACGCTTACGCTGTCAAACTAGCATTGCGCCATTAACTAGTCTTGCGCCATCATTAGTGAACTGGGCGTGTTGGTCTTAAGATGAGGGAGTGGCCAGGATTCTTTTTGGCGTATTGCTATCTTGAGCCAGCAGAAAGCGCTTGCGCTAGAACCACCACAAACCTGGTCTAAAGTCATGTCGCAGTTGTTTACATGCTATTTTAACGGCGCATATAAGTGCGTCTACATAGGCGTGTGCACAACGCGCATACCCTCCTGTCTGTTACACACAGGGGCGTGCACAGGCATGACTAAAATATCTAGATCACAATGTGAAATATTATTATTGTGTAGGCTATATCAAAAATGCATAATAATAAAAGGTTCCATAGGTCCACATACCTTTCCCTCAGCGAAGGGAAACAATGCCACATTACATTGCTCTCAGCCCACTCCATCAACATCCAGGCGATGTGCGATGGTACGGGACAATGGCTATCCATTAAAAAGGAGCTGATAACACCTATAGCTATCAAGCCTAATGCGCGAATTGTCTTTGCACCTAATGCGTGAATTGTCATTCAATGGAAAACTCGCGCACGGCAATAGACGGACATTTAAGTTCTGAAAATGCGCTTCAGATGTCATTACAATACAGCTCTGTTTATCTATGAATACAGCCTGTAAGTAAATAGAATGGTTTGTGACTGAAAAAAGTTCAAAACCTTGTCCAGTGAATATTGCATTTATTGTTTTTCAAATAGCCTAGGCTACAGCGAATTTGCTGTGCATAAGGGTTTTTTTCGATAGCCTATGGTTAAAAAACGGAGATGTCACCATGTTAACTAAATTGTAACCTTAGCTATTCTTCGTCCTTCATATTTTTTTAAATTACAGTGACCAGGTTTCCATACTCTCACCGTTTAAAACCCAGCTGATTTCACCCGTTATTCCTTAACTGAACAAAACGATTTTAAAGAGAACTAAGCGTCTAATTAGAAACTAAAACAAATTTGCAGCACGTTACACAATTAATTCACAATTAATTTTAATGCCATTCTCTGCACGTGAGCTGCATGTTCTCTGTTTCCCCTGCTGTAAGTCGCACGTTTAATGGTCTTCCTGGGAAAGTGGATTGTTTTAAAGGATTACGCTACGAGTAAAACAGGTTGGTCACATTTCCATAAACAGGACATTATTAAACAAGGGGAAATATGCGTGAACTTATGGGTTGCGAACCTGACAGCTTTATTGTATGGCTATTTAGTGTCATCATTAAGGCAAAATAATGGTATGTATGTTATTAATCAATATTAGCCTACTATGCAGGTAGCCTAATGAACTTTGGATGAAGCTTGAACTTCGAGAACTCCATGAGAACAGCCTCTTGGAATTGATGTTTGACACTTTCATTGCATAATCAAACGAAATTCGCTGAACAAGCAGGCTAATTTGGCGTTTTCTAAGGTGAGACTGAAGCCATTGATAGCTTATTCTCAGCTGTTGCAGGTCCTTTTAACGAAATTTAACCGCACATATTTTGTAAAATAACAGCCCTGTCTGGAATTACCGGGAACTCATAGGCTAATGGTTAGTCCGAATAATATTGATCATACTCCATTTAGCCTATTCCTTGATCACACTAAACACGCACGAGCATGTCTGTTTCGCCATCATAAGCAATCCGCCAAGGTGGAAAAGCAGGCTTTTAAAGGGAATGGGATATGACATTTTGATTGGTTTATTGAATGTCACGCCCAAGACACACCTATAATTAATGAAGCGACTAGGTTCAGCCCAGTTGCGCCATGCGCCGTGCTTAGCGCCAAAAAAACACGCCGTTAAAATAGCAAAAGTGGACTTGGACACGCCCTAAATGGACTTAGCGCCATGCGCTTAGACTAAGCGCCAAGATCGCCAAGATAGGGCCCCTGGAGTCTGACACCCCTGGGATAGCCACTGTGGCTAACTGGAGCCACTGCAATGTGAAAAATCATATTTTACTGCTGACGGGCATCTTAAGAGTCACTTAATCCTTTATTATAAAATCCAACTAAAAACCATTTATTATAAAATCCACCAAAAGTCTCCAAACAGACACAGCATAGCCCATGTCTTACTGATTTCAAAATCCAGCCACTGCCTTTAAGTCAGAAAGAAAGAAACTAAAAAACTTTCACGATCTTTGACGAGTTTCTGAAATCAGCAGAAGCAGGATCTGCAGACATGATGCACTGGTTCTCTTATAATTACAGTAAAAGAGCCAAAGGTGTAAAGCGCAAAGTACAGAGGAGTACAGAGAGGGTATTTTTCTCTAAGCACTCTGGAGTTTTGTTTCTTTTCTCTAAGCACTCTGGAGTTTTGTTTCTTTTCTCTAAGCACTCTGGAGTTTTGTTTCTTTTCTCTAAGCACTCTGGAGTTTTGTTTCTTTTCTCTAAGCACTCTGGAGTTTTGTTTCTTTTCTCTAAGCACTCTGGAGTTTTGTTTCTTTTCTCTAAGCACTCTGGAGTTTTGTTTCTTTGGGCTTTATTACACAAAGCTGACCAGTGGAAACTCCACCAATCAGCAATAATATAGTACATCTACCCGTACAATCAGGACAGGTCCTGACATTGAGAATGTGAGAGAGAAACACAGTAACTATTCTGGGATGGTGAGATTATTTAATTGGCGAAACAACAATTCCCAGAATCCCTAGGGTAAGAACCATCTGGCTTGAGTTGTTTAGATCCCTAAATTACATTTGTGAACATTATCAAGTATTAAATTGAATTATCTATTCTTACACAACTGATATCATATTTTTTGTCTTATCAATGTTTTATGTATTACTAGTTTTCAGTTAATGGCAATAATTGATAATGAGTCCAATAAATTAATATTTCAATCTGGTAATTACCGTTGTTTAATATTGTTAACAATAGTTTAATACATGAGAGCAATGGGAAGCAGCATTTTCTTTCTTTTTACATTTAAACTCCAGGACCTGCACACAGACTGGGATGTGCACACCAGCACCGGCACACAGACTGGGATGTGCAGACCAGCACCTGCACACAGACTGGGATGTGCAGACCAGCACCTGCACACAGACTGGGATGTGCAGACCAGCACCGGCACACAGACTGGGATGCAGATGGTTTTTCAGCCTTGCATCTGTGAAGAGGTGGGTAATAAACAGCGTGGGATATTTGTCCTTGAAAAGTTTGGCACATTTGGCTCAGATAACAAGAAGATACATCATACATGCTTTAACTGGAACTATTTACATTTATTTTACATTCATGTCCTGAAAACCAGCATTGACACTATTGACCTGGAAGTAGAATCATCTCTGCCCTTGGCCTAAACCTTTCTGTTGCACTTTTGTAAGCCACACACCACATACCTATTTGCATTTATTAACATAAGCAATCATGAATGCCTGTGTAGTGCTCATAAGAGGTGCTATGTAGAGCTTATGAAACAGTTACAGTGCCCTCCACAAAGAGGGTTATAAAAAATTCACCGTTTGGTGAATTAGCTTAATCTCACACTGAAAAAATGAGAAAAATCCAACCTTTAATTGAAGTGAATTTATTATGAGAATTTTTTTTAAATAAAAATTATTTATTAAATTAAAAATCAGAATCAATTTTTTTTTCTCAGAATAAATTCACTTCAATTAAAGGTTGGATTTTTCTCATTTTTTCAGTATGAGATTAAGCTAATTCACCAAAAGGTGAATTTTTTATAACCCTTTTTACTCTTCTTTACCAGGGGTGCCAATAATTGTGGAGGGCACTGTATATAGTGTTTATGAGAACCATTCATAGAAAATATTACATCAATCTATATGGATATATACTTTTAAATCCTATATGTAATCTTTTTATAAAAATAAAACCACAGGTTTCCCACGTGAGAGTTTCAGTCCAAAACTCATCTTTGTCTTTGTGGAAGGAATTTGTTTAATCTAATATACTGCTGAAGTATGATAATGATTTAACTTTAATAAGTTATTTAGGACAACTTATTAGAAGCGATGCAACAGGACATTATTTCAGAAGAAACCTAGAGGCACTCTTATGTAACTCATTTTTATTTGTAGGCTTTCTTTTACAAGCTGACGGCATCAATGCTCGATGTGTTTCTGAGGACAATAAAATATTGTGTGCCCACTGGCAGCAATGGCTACTTTAGAATCACGTGTGGGCGTCTGTCTGCTGAGCCAATTATGCAAGCAATTTGCACTCAATTAATGTCTATGGAAATTACAAGTGCCACAAATTCCTTGAATCTGAAACACTGATATGGGTTAAATTTGCAGTGAAAGCTTTAATTTTGCTTTGAAAGCTGTACTTAAAGCTAGCTCCAAACATCCTCCTTTTCCTTTTCCTCTTCGATTTCTTTTAAATTTTTTTATAATTTAAGTCATATAATTGGAGAGGAATTTTTTGATTGGTTAATCATGTCGCATGTTTCATGAGAGTTCGAACAGAATCTTTGTACATCCAAATCATAGCTTGTATGCTAACTCTAAATTTGAACTGATTAAATTTGAAAGCCAGCTGCTGTTTTGACTATAAGAGCATATGTACAGTATATGCTCTTAAATGTTACACGACATAGCTAATTACTGCAGAGCATTTATTAAATGCATTAAATAAAGCAGAACTATATTTCCATGCAACAATAATATTTCCATGCAATCATCCACCGTTATTATGTGCTCAGTCAATTACCAGAAATTTCCAAATAAATACAATGATTTACCAAAATAATAAAAAGCCTATAAAACATTTAATAGCATGACTTCAAATTTTCGGTCTTTATAATATTTTGTGAAAAGTTAGTATACGACTAGAGTCAGTGATGACGTGATGTTAAAAGTGGTTATTTTTCTACAGGTTTTCCATATACACAGAAGAAATCAGAGCAGGAACTATTTAGACCTCTATTGTTTAAGTTTTCACAAATACTATAGAAATATACAGCCCTGATCCTCATCATTGGCTAACGGTTATGATGTCACTTCCTCTCCCACTTCCAAGTCGTATGCAGGCTGGATGGATGGTTAGGGGGCAAACCACACAAGATGTGTTTACAGCATATTTCATAAAGGTCAAGAAGCACAAACTGTGGCAGCAGTTCTTTTAAAACTATTCATTTTCCTGGAATACATGCTGGGTGTCAACGCAAGTAGGGCATGTGTCTCAAATGGGTGTGTTTTAATTCACTACAGTTATACGGTCTGAGTTTGTGAGAGTGAACCGGTTCAGAGACTCTGTGGCCAACCTGTCAACTATGTCACTGGGAGGCGATGGATTCTCACCCTCCACCTGCTGTTTTCCAAATATATATTTTTTTAATGGTTGGCCCTGAGAAATACAATAAAAGCAAACATACGCAGCGAAAATGGTGGTGTACATTCCGCAGACTCATATAAACACCCTCGGGTGTTAAATGTACACCGGCAGTGTTAAATTTACACCGGCATTTTTTTATGTGTGTGCTAGAATTTTCTTTATGGTACGAAACACCTGGAGTCTCAGTGACCACACTGTTAAAGTTCTCTCTGAGGGAAAAGTACTTTGCACCGAGTGTTTTATGGAGCTTATCTGAAGCTGAGGATAAATATGCCCCCGCCCCCCCTACCCCCCAACCCCCACCCCACCACCAATACTGCAGAGTCTGGGAATGGAACAGGTGAGAGATTAGATTGTGATCAGATGTTAGAGAAATGAAAGAACTCTATTTACTTTCCGACTCTCGCTTTCAGTCTCATTTTCCCAACACAACAGAACTGAATTCCAGGTTCATTCCAAATACTGATTCATAACGTGAAATTGCCAATGGGTCTACTACACAGGAGATACTGAAATGGGTCTACTACACAGGAGATACTGAAATGGGTCCACTACACAGGAGATACTGAAATGGGTCTACTACACAGGAGATACTGAAATGGGTCTACTACACAGGAGATACTGAAATGGGTCTACTACACAGGAGATACTGAAATGGGTCTTCTACACAGGAGATACTGAAATGGGTCTTCTACACAGGAGATACTGAAATGGGTCTACTACACAGGAGATACTGAAATGGGTCTACTACACAGGAGATACTGAAATGGGTCTACTACACAGGAGATACTGAAATGGGTCTACTACACAGGAGATACTGAAATGGGTCTACTACACAGGAGATACTGAAATGGGTCTTCTACACAGGAGATACTGAAATGGGTCTTCTACACAGGAGATACTGAAATGGGTCTACTACACAGGAGATACTGACATGGGTCTACTACACAGGAGATACTGAAATGGGTCTTCTACACAGGAGATACTGAAATGGGTCTACTACACAGGAGATACTGAAATGGGTCTACTACACAGGAGATACTGAAATGGGTCTTCTACACAGGAGATACTGAAATGGGTCTTCTACACAGGAGATACTGAAATGGGTCTACTACACAGGAGATACTGAAATGGGTCTACTACACAGGAGATACTGAAATGGGTCTTCTACACAGGAGATACTGAAATGGGTCTACTACACAGGAGATACTGACATGGGTCTACTACACAGGAGATACTGAAATGGGTCTACTACACAGGAGATACTGAAATGGGTCTACTACACAGGAGATACTGAAATGGGTCTACTACACAGGAGATACTGAAATGGGTCTACTACACAGGAGATACTGAAATGGGTCTACTACACAGGAGATACTGAAATGGGTCTACTACACAGGAGATACTGAAATGGGTCTACTACACAGGAGATACTGAAATGGGTCTACTACACAGGAGATACTGAAATGGGTCTACTACACAGGAGATACTGAAATGGGTCTACTACACAGGAGATACTGAAATGGGTCTACTACACAGGAGATACTGAAATGGGTCTACTACACAGGAGATACTGAAATGGGTCTACTACACAGGAGATACTGAAATGGGTCTACTACACAGGAGATACTGAAATGGGTCTACTACACAGGATACTGAAATGGGTCTACTACACAGGAGATACTGAAATGGGTCTACTACACAGGAGATACTGAAATGGGTCTACTACACAGGAGATACTGAAATGGGTCTACTACACAGGAGATACTGAAATGGGTCTACTACACAGGAGATACTGAAATGGGTCTACTACACAGGAGATACTGAAATGGGTCTACTACACAGGAGATACTGAAGTGGGTCTACTACACAGGAAATACTGAAATGGGTCTACTACACAGGAGATACTGAAATGGGTCTTCTACACAGGAGATACTGAAATGGGTCTACTACACAGGAGATACTGAAATGGGTCTACTACACAGGAGATACTGAAATGGGTCTACTACACAGGAGATACTGAAATGGGTCTTCTACACAGGAGATACTGAAATGGGTCTACTACACAGGAGATACTGAAATGGGTCTACTACACAGGAGATACTGAAATGGGTCTACTACACAGGAGATACTGAAATGGGTCTACTACACAGGAGATACTGAAATGGGTCTACTACACAGGAGATACTGAAATGGGTCTACTACACAGGAGATACTGAAATGGGTCTACTACACAGGAGATACTGAAATGGGTCTACTACACAGGAGATACTTAAATGGGTCTACTACACAGGAGATACTGAAATGGGTCTACTACACAGGAGATACTGAAATGGGTCTACTACACAGGAGATACTGAAATGGGTCTACTACACAGGAGATACTGAAATGGGTCTACTACACAGGAGATACTGAAATGGGTCTACTACACAGGAGATACTGAAATGGGTCTACTACACAGGAGATACTGAAATGGGTCTACTACACAGGAGATACTGAAATGGGTCTACTACACAGGATACTGAAATGGGTCTACTACACAGGAGATACTGAAATGGGTCTACTACACAGGAGATACTGAAATGGGTCTACTACACAGGAGATACTGAAATGGGTCTACTACACAGGAGATACTGAAATGGGTATACTACACAGGAGATACTGAAATGGGTCTACTACACAGGAGATACTGAAATGGGTCTACTACACAGGAGATACTGAAGTGGGTCTACTACACAGGAAATACTGAAATGGGTCTACTACACAGGAGATACTGAAATGGGTCTTCTACACAGGAGATACTGAAATGGGTCTACTACACAGGAGATACTGAAATGGGTCTACTACACAGGAGATACTGAAATGGGTCTACTACACAGGAGATACTGAAATGGGTCTTCTACACAGGAGATACTGAAATGGGTCTACTACACAGGAGATACTGAAATGGGTCTACTACACAGGAGATACTGAAATGGGTCTACTACACAGGAGATACTGAAATGGGTCTACTACACAGGAGATACTGAAATGGGTCTTCTACACAGGAGATACTGAAATGGGTCTACTACACAGGAGATACTGAAATGGGCGTACTACACAGGTAATGTTCAGATGAAAGGAAGTGTGTACATTTAGCCACTAGCAGTACTAAACAAGAAATAAAAACCATGATACCCATACCCATTTCATCTATCATGCAGAGAGAGAAAGAGGGAGAGGGGGAGAGAGACAGACAGAGAGAGAGAGAGAGAGAGAGGGAGAGGGGAGGGGGGAGAGAGAGAGAGGGAGGGGGGGAGAGAGAGAGAGCTGTGAGCACGTGGCTGTGCGTTGACATCCAAACACCCTGCTACACCTCCCTCAAGCTCTAAAATATATTTTTTTTTTTTTTAAACAAGCGCTATCTTCAAACACTTCTCTCTGCCTCTGATTTTCCACACCGAAGTGCGGAGGAGAACAAAGAGTGGTGTATCTCCTGCGCCCTCCTGGGAGGCGTTTGCTCAAAAGACACCGTGTATGCCCCCGATACCTCAGGCCGAGCCCTGCCGTTCTTTACAGACTCGCTCCCTCTTCCCATAAAAAACAGACCCTGTTCTAAAGCCGTTGCTATTAACACTGTACCTCTCAACACCTCTGAGCCCGCCAGCACTTACACACTCCAGAGCACAAACACACAGCAGAATGTGCGTTAATCCAGACACACACTGCAGAATGTGCGTTAATCCAGACACACACTGCAGAATGTGCGTTAATCCAGACACACACTGCAGAATGTGCGTTAATCCAGACACACACTGCAGAATGTGCGTTAATCCAGACACACACTGCAGAATGTGCGTTAATCCAGGCACACACTGCAGAATGTGCATTAATCCAGACACACACAGCAGAATGTGCGTTAATCCAGGCACAGAACTAAGGCCAATGTCACGGGCTCCTGTTCAATCTGAGGGCACTGTACTTTGACCTTTGTGTAACAAATTTAAGTTAAAAAAACGCTGTCGCTTTTTCCTCTTTTAACTAACAATACGCAACGGTATGAGTTCAATATTAAATCAAAATGTACGTAGATTACAGTGAGAATTAAAAATTTAGCATGTAGCAAAGGGTACAGTATATAGTGCTATTGTTCTGATTTCACTCGTGTACTTTTGTAGTGTAAGTAAGCGGGCAGACAGTTTTCTTTTAAAAGGTATTTCTTGTACAAAGGTATTCCTAATTACCACTGTTGACCAATGTTACTTTAGTGCTTATTACAGTGCTTATGTCTACATTTTCTAGGTGAGTGGACCTGTCTCTGGTTGCAGAGGAGTTGCTGTTGCTTCCTGCATAGTTTGCAGATCTGTTTTAAGCTGGTAACAGTGATAATGGGTTAGACTGCTTCCATTAAGGCTGTGAGCGGGTGTCTAGCGGGTGTCTGCGGCGTTTAAAGGCTCAGGTGAAATTAAAACCCTGAAAAGCTCAGGGCTCTCCGGGGGGCTAGGATTACACGTTTTTTGGGTTTCTGTAGCGCCTTTGAGCCGGGAGAGCCTGAAAGGGCTGCTAAAGCACCGTGATCAAAGCAACCGGTGAGCTCAAAAAAAATAAAACCAAAATGTTAAATCTATCTTCGAGAAAATGACTCAGGCGTCAAAAGCGAATGCTAACAGGGCTATTACGTTTCTCCAGGTACGGCGACGGTGGCGACAGTCTTCACTCTGCAGGTAAAACGGAGCCCATGGGGGGGGGGGGAGGTTAGGGTTAGGGGGGGTTTTGACTGTGATCTAATCTGAGTTCTGAGTGGACTCTCAGTGCCGGTCCAATCAAACAATAGGTCTGATGTTAGCTCATGGCGGTCTGCGGACCTTCTCCTCGTGGCCTGTGAATCCGCACGCACTGCGGAGAGAGGAGCGATGATGTCACGAGGTGCCCCGCCCATCACCTGAGACCTGATTGCATTGGCGGCATGGCTTATGGGGCCCAATCAGAGGCAGGTGCTTCAAGGGGAGACACTGAATTACATCATGGCGGGGTTGGGGGGGGGGGGGGGGGGGGGGGGGGGGTGGCGTAATTCCTCAGTCAAACGCTCCAGAGCTGGTAATGCGGCAGTGAGCTGTACCCTAAAACGTGTTTGATTGCTCAAGACATGCGTAAGCTCCTTTGCCTAAAAACAAAACTCAAACTCAACGTCTGGAGGGAAAAGAGAATAAACGCGTTTGAAATGCTGCGTAAAAATAGCAGATATGAAGTCATAGTCATATATAAAGACATGTTTGCTGCATAATTCTAATTCCTATTAGTTGCAGTGTTCAAGTTTGTTCCATAAGTGCAAACGTAATTAACCGCAAATGCCTGTTCATGCTCCATGAAACTTAGCAACCCTGAATTTAAAGCATTTTTCTGTAAGAGGCCTGTGCAGTCAGTAATCCCCCTATGCAGCCATCTGCGCAGTCAGTAAGCTACCTCCACAGTCAGTAATCCACCTGCGCAGTCAGTAAGCTACCTCCGCAGTCAGTAATCCACCTCCACAGTCAGTAATCCACCACCAGTCAGTAAACTACCTCCGCAGTCAGTAATCCACCTCCAGTCAGTAATCCACCTCCACAGTCAGTAATCCACCTCCAGTCAGTAATCCACCTCCGCAGTCAGTAAGCCACCTGCGCAGTCGGTAATCCACCTCCACAGTCAGTAAACCACCTGCGCAGTCAGTAATCCCCCTATGCAGCCATCTGCGCAGTCAGTAATCCACCTCGTCAGTAATCCACCTCCACAGTCAGTAATCCACCTCCAGTCAGTAATCCACCTCCACAGTCAGTAATCCACCTCTGCAGTCAGTAAGCCACCTGCGCAGTCAGTAAGCCACCTCTGCAGTCAGTAAGCCACCTGCGCAGTCAGTAAGCCACCTCTGCAGTCAGTAAGCCACCTGCGCAGTCAGTAAGCCACCTCCAGTCAGTAATCCACCTCCACAGTCAGTAATCCACCTCCACAGTCAGTAATCCACCTCTGCAGTCAGTAAGCCACCTGCGCAGTCAGTAAGCCACCTCTGCAGTCAGTAAGCCACCTGCGCAGTCAGTAAGCCACCTCTGCAGTCAGTAAGCCACCTGCGCAGTCAGTAAGCCACCTCCAGTCAGTAATCCACCTGCGCAGTCAGTAAACCGTCTCCGCAGTCAGTAAGTAACACTTTTCAGTCAGACCCAAAATGCTCTGGTGGACAGAGTACCCTCAGAAAGGTCAACAGAAGCTTGTAGGTCAGTGACCTCTGACCCGACCTCTGTGTGAACGCTCGGCAGGGGTGACAGGCACAGCGGACCCCCCCCCCCCCCCCCCCACACACACAGGCGACAGGAAGCCGAGACCAAACGGTCTGACAGCATACAGTGGTACCACACTGGCCCTAGCACCCCACAGAGCAAACGCATTAACAGAACCTTGAAGTGTCTGTGAAGGAAAATAATTTAGCTTCGGTCCGCTGGCTATGTAAGAGACTGCAGAGGAATATGGATCAGACTCTGTGTGTTATATCAGCATACTAATGATTACTGCTCTCACTGAGAGAGAGAGAGAGAGAGAGAGGGGGGGGGGGGGGGGGCATAGAGGAAGAAAGAGAGAGGAAGAGAGAAAGAGAGGGATAGAGAAAGAGACGGAGAGAATGAGAGAAACAGGGAGAGTGAGACAGAGGAAGAGAGAAAGAGAGGGAGAGAACAAGAGAGACACAGAGGTTGAGAAAGAGAGGAAGAGAGAAAGAGAGAGGGAGAAAGAGATTTAACCGATGCCACTGAAGGACACTAGGCAAAATAAATGAAGAAACAAGTTGCGAGCCATAAGGAGACGAGGTGCCCAAGGCCTCAGCAACACCTTAAAGAGCACAAACTGTGGGCGCTACGCTACGTTAACCAAATAGTTGGCATTCATTCCATCATTCTTATTCCTCACCCCAATGGTATTCCTGATATTTTAAGTGACATGCAGAAAAATGTGTCTGCTGCAATTCTTTGCCACTTGGGGAAACATTGCACATAGGCGTCTGGTATGAACCGCAGTTACCATGATGCAATGCTGCGGCCTGATCCTGGCCTCATCTTTCCTAAGAAGACAGTGTGTCACTTTACCACTGTCTGCCTTCTCATTGGCTGAGGGGAAAAATGCTACTGTACTATGGCTTACCTCAACACTCCGGCATGCTGACTCCTGTAACTCTTCTTCTGTGGTGGTTTGGGAGACCGACTTCTAGATGAGGAGGTTATCTGTTCAAATCCGCTCTATGGTATTCCCCAGGTTAAAAATATACACATGTGCAGTATATACTTCATCATTCTTGAAGCTTAATTACGTAAACTTTAAATATATTTCAAGCATGCTAACGTATAGTATAGTACACTTCCGTTATATTTTAGCATGCTATTTTTTTCACGGCTATACAGGAATGTGCTGCCTCATTAAATAAGCGGCCGGTCACATGATGTAGCACAATGTCAGGGGCAGACACAGAGGTGACGTGTGTGATACAAGCGTGTCATTATATACAGTATAACACACACACACAGTAAAATAAGAGACAAGTCAGCTCTAAATGTCAACTCTGCTCTACACGAGAATAACGGAGGAAATAATAAATAAAAACTAATTTTCGGAGTGTACCTATTCTGTGTCCCTTTCTGGTACGCTGGGACCCCCCGTCTGTCCCGGACCAAAGGCTCACACCCCCTGGAGAGCTGTGGGGGGCGACAGGTTTCACCTTAAAATCAGCCGCTTTAAACTCATGAACCCAGGGGGATGTTTCACAAAGCAGGATTACTGAGTTAGCCGGATAACTGCACTGAGTAAAACCCGGAACAGCTCTTTTTACTACAGTCCGTGTTCCAGATTTGGGAGGGTTCCGGGTTTTACTCAGTGCAGTTATCCTGCTAACTCAGTAATCCTGCTTCGTGATACAGACCCTAACATTATCCATTATGGGCTAAAAGGCTAAACTGATCCAAGATCAGCACACTTACTGTTTTTTTAATATGTAAGAGCTGTTAGGGAGAAGGCTGAGATTTCCTTCTGTAACCTTAAGATGAATTTACCAGTTTTGCCTACAGTATCGATGACCAGGTAATGATACAATTCCACTAAACCATAATGAAAGAAGCATAGGATTTGGTTACAGATGCCTCTGTAACACGAGGGTCACAGGGTTTATAAACTGCTCCAATTGATCAATTAAGGGTTCAGTAACCATGGAAACCAGCAGACCCTGTGGCTCTCCAGGACCAGGGTTGCAGTCCCCGGATCTAAAAGACCTATAGCATGCAAACGAATGTTTGAGAACAACAAAGTGTTCTAATTTCTAAAAGTGAACAGGATGGGAGGAAGATAGAGATGGAAGGAAGACAGAGATGGGAGGAAGATAGGGAGAAAGATAGATAGACAAGCAGCCGGAATTGAAAATTCAGAACACATATCTGTTACATAATTCAAGTGCCATAAGGTCACAGCGAGAATGCATTAATCCACCTCTGTTTGTTTCACGAAAACTGGCTTCTGTATTAATCATCCGTCCTGTTTACTGTCCATCAGCCCGGTCTGAAGGCAATTTCACAGTGAGCTTTGCATGAGCTTTTATCCAGAATGTTGTGCCTTGTGTGTAAGTAGATTTAACAGCAAATCTGCATATTTAAAATGAAAACAATATGCTGTTGACCTGTAAGGTCTGAAGGCGTGTAAGCGCAGTAGAACAGCGGCTCCGACATCCCCAAGTCCCTGAAGAGCATCCCAAGATTGAGCGCACAACAGTGTAAACGCAGGCGAACGCAGGGCCGTCAGCATCTGTACGCGTGGAGAAACAGCTCTGCATTCCTGCGTTTTAAACAAACTCCCCTGGCATCACAAGGCCACTGTTCCTGTTCAATGGGACGTTTTGTCATCCGAAATCCTCGCCACCCACTTCTCCGGGGAACAATGAAGAGGAACGGGCGGTGGTGACGCTCGCAGCCGTCGCCACGGATCAGGGAGAACCGCCGCGCTTCTCCACAGGGAGAGAGAGAGACGATTCTCACAGAACAATGTTTGTTTCGATGTCTCGTGTCATGAAAACATGGCGTCGATATAAAATCAACCTCCGAGTGTGAGGATTTTATTCAGCACAATGCGTCTGCACCGGGCTTTTCTCACCCTTGCCATGTCTCGTCAGAAACGTAAGACGATAGCGGTGTGTGCGAGCCTTGCCCAGAGTCGCTGATTTACCACAACCTGACAGACATACCGCTGTGACCTCACACTCACAGACATACCGCTGAATTCATTATCTAAAGCAGCATATTGCAGTTAGCGCAGCTCCCCAGGGTTCTTGGGTCAGAGTTTATCGCTGATTTTAAGGTGAAAACAAAAGCCGGCAGAAGCTGTAGCCCTCCTGATTCAGGGCTGAGATTACCTGAGCAAACCAGCTATTTTTTCCCAGCAGACTTTTAAAATCAGTCTATCAATGATAATATAAGCTCCGTAATATAGGCTGTTATAGGCTATACAATTTGTCAAATGCAGCATTTTGCATAATGAGAAGAAATATGAGAAATTGAATTTTCCTTTTTCTGTCAGCTCCAACATGGTTTAAAACCAGGCAGCACTGAAGTATGAAAAACGTTACCTTTTTTTTTTCTTTCTTACTTTTCAACTTTATACCCGTCGGTATGGAAATGTCCACATGACACATTGCCATGACAACAGCTCTGGTGTAACAGCAGCACAGCTGCATTTATCAGTTTCGGTTCAGCTTCGCTCCGCAGTCTCATACGTCTGTTGCCATGGTGATATCCTCACACGCGCGTGCATTTGGTGATGGATTGGGGTGGGGGGGCATTAAGCAACATCAGAGATGCTGCTTTCCTAGCGAACGACACCTGGGCCTCCGATTACTTCCTGGAAAAAACACACAGAGCGATGTGATGATTGACAGCAGAGGCAGCAGCTGAGCCGAACCAGGTATCGTCATGACAACAACATCACATAGGCTACCTGCTGACAGGTACAACAGCATCCATAATATGATATCATGCTTTGAGTAGAAAAGACTGGATCACTGAGGTTATGAACAGAGACCAGCCACGGTAGCTACCGATCTGGCTTTAATTTCACACCAGAGGGGACCTGGTATTTCCACCCCAGTGAGCGTAAGGCTTGGTCCAGCTCAGCAAACGCAGAACAGACAACAAGACTGCATTCTTTTATAAGGGGGAGGGAGGGAGGAGGGGTCAACGCTCCCCAATTAACTAATTTCATCACAATTTGCACTTCAGGTAGCAACCTAATAGCTAAAACACAATGGTGTTTCGCTCTTGATTACCCTGAAGGTCTCTCTGTGGCTGTTAGGTCACCTACGGGGCGATTTCATCAACACCCTCAGCCCTTTTACTGCTAGCCTTCAGCAACACCCTCAGCCCTTTTACTGCTAGCCTTCAGCAACACCCTCAGCCCTTTTACTGCTAGCCTTCAGCAACACCCTCAGCCCTTTTACTGCTAGCCTTCAGCAACACCCTCAGCCCTTTTACTGCTAGCCTTCAGCAACACCCTCAGCCCTTTTACTGCTAGCCTTCAGCAACACCCTCAGCCCTTTTACTGCTAGCCTTCAGCAACACCCTCAGCCCTTTTACTGCTAGCCTTCAGCAACACCCTCAGCCCTTTTACTGCTAGCCCTTTTACTGCTAGCCTTCAGCAACACCCTCAGCCCTTTTACTGCTAGCCTTCAGCAACACCCTCAGCCCTTTTACTGCTAGCCTTCAGCAACACCCTCAGCCCTTTTACTGCTAGCCTTCAGCAACACCCTCAGCCCTTTTACTGCTAGCCTTCAGCAACACCCTCAGCCCTTTTACTGCTAGCCTTCAGCAACACCCTCAGCCCTTTTACTGCTAGCCTTCAGCAACACCCTCAGCCCTTTTACTGCTAGCCTTCAGCAACACCCTCAGCCCTTTTACTGCTAGCCTTCAGCAACACCCTCAGCCCTTTTACTGCTAGCCTTCAGCAATAACAAAATTTAAGGTGCCGACATGTTGTTGCCTGAGCCCTGCCTGAAATGAACAGTGATGATGGGTGCGAAAGTAGCGCTGCCTTAAAGCGATGGTTCATCTAAGTTCAGATATTTCTGAAGACCCACCGGCTTTGGCAGGTATAGGTATAGCAAGCCCAGGTTTGTGGTATAGGGGCATTGATGAGCTTCTGGTTTAAAGCAAGAAAATACACTTGTAAAGTAACTAGAGCATCCTGTAATGCTCGTACTGTAGGTGACTATACCTTTGTCACGTCCCGTGCCTCTGTGTCTTAAGTCCATTCCTGGTTTTTCCGTTTCTATGTGTTTTCTGTATGTTATATTCCGTTCCACGTTTTCCCTTTTCCCCATTTCATGTCTTTGCTTCCCGCACCAGATATGGGCTTCCTCCTCCTCATGTTGTTTCGTCTCACCTGTTCGTCGTTGTCTCGTCGTTAGTCTGGCCTGCCTGCTCTCTGCCTGCCTGCTCCGAGTTCCTGTTTTCCAGCCCTGTGTCTACCCGTCCTGCTCCTGTTCTCCTGCCTGCCTTGCCTGTTCCCGTCCAGCCCTGCTCCAGTCCTCCTGCCCGCCCTGCCTGTTCCCGTCCAGCCCTGCTCCAGTCCTCCTGCCCGCCCTGCCAGTCCCCGTCCAGCCCTGCTCCAGTCCTCCTGCCCGCCCTGCCAGTCCCCGTCCAGCCCTGCTCCAGTCCTCCTGCCCGCCCTGCCTGTTCCCGTCCAGCCCTGCTCCAGTCCTCCTGCCCGCCCTGCCAGTCCCCGTCCAGCCCTGCTCCAGTCCTCCTGCCCGCCCTGCCAGTCCCCGTCCAGCCCTGCTCCAGTCCTCCTGCCCGCCCTGCCAGTCCCCGTCCAGCCCTGCTCCAGTCCTCCTGCCCGCCCTGCCAGACCCCGTCCAGCCCTGCTCCTGTTCTCCTGCCTGCCTTGCCTGTTCCCGTCCAGCCCTGCTCCAGTCCTCCTGCCTGCCCTGCCAGTCCCCGTCCAGCCCTGCTCCAGTCCTCCTGCCCGCCCTGCCAGTCCCCGTCCAGCCCTGCTCCAGTCCTCCTGCCCGCCCTGCCAGACCCCGTCCAGCCCTGCTCCTGTTCTCCTGCCTGCCTTGCCTGTTCCCGTCCAGCCCTGCTCCAGTCCTCCTGCCTGCCCTGCCAGTCCCCGTCCAGCCCTGCTCCAGTCCTCCTGCCCGCCCTGCCAGTCCCCGTCCAGCCCTGCTCCAGTCCTCCTGCCCGCCCTGCCAGTCCCCGTCCAGCCCTGCTCCTGTTCTCCTGCCTGCCCTGCCAGTCCCCGTCCAGCCCTGCTCCTGTTCTCCTGCCTGCCCTGCCAGTCCCCGTCCAGCCCTGCTCCTGTTCTCCTGCCTGCCTTGCCTGTTCCCGTCCAGCCCTGCTCCAGTCCTCCTGCCTGCCCTGCCAGTCCCCGTCCAGCCCTGCTCCAGTCCTCCTGCCCGCCCTGCCAGTCCCCGTCCAGCCCTGCTCCAGTCCTCCTGCCCGCCCTGCCAGTCCCCGTCCAGCCCTGCTCCTGTTCTCCTGCCTGCCCTGCCAGTCCCCGTCCAGCCCTGCTCCAGTCCTCCTGCCTGCCCTGCCAGTCCCCGTCCAGCCCTGCTCCAGTCCTCCTGCCCGCCCTGCCAGTCCCCGTCCAGCCCTGCTCCTGTCCTCCTGCCCGCCCTGCCAGTCCCCGTCCAGCCCTGCTCCTGTTCTCCTGCCTGCCTTGCCTGTTCCCGTCCAGCCCTGCTCCAGTCCTCCTGCCTGCCCTGCCAGTCCCCGTCCAGCCCTGCTCCAGTCCTCCTGCCCGCCCTGCCAGTCCCCGTCCAGCCCTGCTCCAGTCCTCCCGTCCAGCCCTGCTCCAGTCCTCCTGCCCGCCCTGCCAGACCCCGTCCAGCCCTGCTCCAGTCCTCCTGCCCGCCCTGCCAGACCCCGTCCAGCCCTGCTCCAGTCCTCCTGCCCGCCTACCCGTCCCTGCCCTAGCCCTGCTCCAGTCCTTCGCCCTCCTGTTCTCCAGGCTCTGACTGATCTCCCGATTCTGACCCCTGCCTGTGTTCTGGGACTTCGACCTGCCTTCTCCGCATTGCTGTTTGCCTGGACTGACCCCTGCCTGGACCTGACCATGATTCTGCCTTGCCTCCATTGCTCGGTTAGCTGGACTCTGACCCTTTTTCTGTCAACCCTGAATAAAGCCTGATTCACATTACATCTTGGTGTCTGCGAGTGGTTCCGATCGGCTCCCCTAACAATCATATGTTCGTATTTTCTGTTTGGCTTCTTAAATACTTAAGTGAAACTGAGTAGGCAATTGGCATGTTGCTTAGCATTTCACTCACAAACAGATGTGATTCATGTTCTGTATCACTGGAAAGAGCTCTTGGCTCTTCTACTGGTGATAACAGCCATCACCTTGCAGGCCTAACTACCTTTACAAAATACAACGCATTTAACTGTTTTTGTTTTTCAGGGCTGACCAACCGCTTGTCCTGAAGAGCCACAAGTTTGTTTTCAAATTCAGCAACCCGTTCAGACGCCAGACAAACATTTGAGGTGATTTAATAGTGTAACCAATTGATCTGGTTAGGCGCTAAGTTACAATGAAAGCCTGCAGATCCTGTGGATATTTGGGGCCAGGTTTGAGGACCCCTGGCTCAGAGCCAGCCCCCTGGTTATTGGGCCAGGTTTGAGGACCCCTGGCTCAGAGCCAGCCCCTCTGGTTATTGGGCCAGGTTTGAGGACCCCTGGCTCAGAGCCAGCCCTCTGGTTATTGGGCCAGGTTTGAGGACCCCTGGCTCAGAGCCAGCCCTCTGGTTATTGGGCCAGGTTTGAGGACCCCTGGCTCAGAGCCAGCCCCCTGGTTATTGGGCCAGGTTTGAGGACCCCTGGCTCAGAGCCAGCCCCCTGGTTATTGGGCCAGGTTTGAGGACCCCTGGCTCAGAGCCAGCCCCCTGGTTATTGGGCCAGGTTTGAGGACCCCTGGCTCAGAGCCAGCCCTCTGGTTATTGGGCCAGGTTTGAGGACCCCTGGCTCAGAGCCAGCCCTCTGGTTATTGGGCCAGGTTTGAGGACCCCTGGCTCAGAGCCAGCCCTCTGGTTATTGGTGTCCCCAAAGTCCTCCAACATGAATCACAAAATTTATTAAAATTTTCAGTAAAAAAAAAAAAGCTTGAATTGTGTGGCCCAGGAATGGTTGTGGTCCTAAATGACAGCATGGGCCTCATTCACCAATCACTCCACAAACAAATTTGTTCTTAAGACTTTCTTTAAAACGTTTTTTATAAACATTTTGGGTTTAACTCATCTAAAAAAGAAAACATTGGCGAATGCCAGAATGTTCATAAAAATGTTTTAAAGAAAGTCTTAAGAACAAATTTGTTCGTAGAACGAGGCTCAACGTGTTTATGCCAGCGGCCGGCTCTACCCTGGTTTATGAAAAAAAACATGACCACAAAGTACGGCGATTTAAAAAAAAATGTTTTAGAAAACCTACATCATAACCACCCATTCCAGTCCTGCATGTCTCCTGACCACAGAATATGGCTGACAGATTTTCTGTGAGTCAGTGTGATCCGTACCTTCAGGTTTTTTGTTTTTCCCAGCTGCTGATGGTGGTCTGTCTCTTCTACCCTCGCAGCTGCTCCAGATTCTGTGCTATAATTTGTCATTGAGTAAATTACACAGCAAGGGAGCGTGAGCCCGAATCTTCACTCCCACCACCCCAAAGCAAACGCGCTCCCAGAGGACTTCAATTGAGCTGAGCTCTTCAGAAGGCTAATCGCCAAAGAAGATATCTAAATATAACAGAGAAGAAAAAAAAGCACACGCATCCCGTCTGATTTTTGCAGCTGATTTAATTATTTTTACCACGGTGTTCGAAATGCGAAAACGAGAACGAGTCCCAATGTCATTGCCACGGCCCCAAGTGAAGCGCCGTCGAATATGGGTTGGTCACGCGGGCGCTTCAGTGCGGTTATATGGGTTGGTCACGCGGGCTCGCTTCAGTGCGGTTATATGGGTTGGTCACGCGGGCTCGCTTCAGTGTGGTTATATGGGTTGGTCAAGCGGGCTCGCTTCAGTGCGGTTATATGGGTTGGTCACGCGGGCGCTTCAGTGTGGTTATATGGGTTGGTCACGCGGGCTCGCTTCAGTGCGGTTATATGGGTTGGTCACGCGGGCTCGCTTCAGTGTGGTTATATGGGTTGGTCACGCGGGCGCTTCAGTGTGGTTATATGGGTTGGTCACGCGGGCGCTTCAGTGCGGTTATATGGGTTGGTCACGCGGGCGCTTCAGTGTGGTTATATGGGTTGGTCACGCGGGCGCTTCAGTGTGGTTATATGGGTTGGTCACGCGGGCTCGCTTCAGTGTGGTTATATGGGTTGGTCACGCGGGCGCTTCAGTGTGGTTATATGGGTTGGTCACGCGGGCGCTTCAGTGCGGTTATATGGGTTGGTCACGCGGGCGCTTCAGTGCGGTTATATCGTGCGCTGTCACATACCGAGACGCAGTTTGCGCTGAGTGCTAGATGTCTGAGTCAATTTCAACCGATCGCCCCCACAACATCACCCCACCCTCTGAAATATACTCACACCTGAACCTCGCGCCCACTATTTTCACCCCTTTCGTCTCCCAGGCGCCTTGTCGAGAGGGGAGAAAAATCCAATTACCGCCCCCCCCCCCCGATAAGACTCTCATCTGCCTCTGACAGAGCCGCTCTCGTGACCTCGCGCTCCCCCAGTTTCACCGCCAGACCATCTCATCTCTGGAGCTGTTAGGCTCCCTCAGACACCAGGGAGATATGAGGATAGACACAGCGGCTCTGCTATCCTGCCAGCTCGCCATAACGCTTGGGAAGACCATTTTCTGCTTTTTAAACACAAAATCAACACAATATTATTATTATAAATAACAGGCTAATAATTGACTGCCATTATTATTATTACTGTAAATAATATTATTTAGAGGACGTAGGCTAATATTTACTATAAACAATATATAAATAATAACAATAATACATTTTTTATTTGCAAAGCAGAAACCTTATCCAGAGGTTAGAGTTTTTATCCACAGTTGGATATACAGTACACTGAAGGGTTAGAGTTTTTATCCACAGTTGGATATACAGTACACTGAAGTATATTCAGTACACTGAAGTAATCCAGGTGTAGTACCTTGTTCAAAACCACGACTGCAGTGCACTACTACTACTGGGATTTAACCTGCAACCTTTGGAGGGTATTCGACAAAGCCGGATAAGCAAGTTAGCCAGATAATTCTAAAATAATATCATGGAATAACCTCAGAAACCTTCAATATCAGCAGCTAACAGTAAGCATGACTAAATCACTCTCCTAAACCAGATTATAGTGCATTTTCATTGACTGAAATCTCACAAATGTGAGGATACAGCCTTATCGATCTTATCGGGATAAAGTTATCGGGATAACTTTATAATCCTGTTTTTGGAATACCCCCTGAAGTACAAGCTCCAAAACCTAATGGTTGCCTAATTGTAATACTTGCCAAAACATGACACCCTGTAAGCCTTTAAAACACTAATGCTCAATATTTTTGTGTCTGGTCTTTGATTTATATTCTAAAAGTTTTTGTTTTCAAATATTTCAGTGATCTATATTAATTTTATAACTCATTTCTACTATAACGTGGCATCAGGCCCCACTTCATCATGACACAAGAGCTACTGTCAAACGCTAACAAATCGTACCCGGGTAGGTCTATATAGCCTACTGTTCATGGTGAGATTTTACGTGGACCACTAGTGCTGGTAGTTTTTTAAATATTTTTTTTATTCGTTTGGTTCCAGACCGACCTCATTCATAGCGACACCAATATCCCTTATTATTATTTATTTTATTTTTTTACATCATTGGGATTGATTGACAGCATAGTTATATTACCAGTATTGTTTTAACAGTGAAACAAATTTAGTTTTCCTTTTTGACTTTAGTATTTATGTGTTCATTTGATACATTGACCCCCAGGTTATACCGTGTGTTCTTGGTTTTTATTGATCCTGGCTGGCAGTTCATCTGAGGCCTAAGGCTGTGGTGGGCAATTCCATTTCGGTGTGCCATTTCGTAAGTGCTCCTTTTTACTTCCTGTTAGTGGCTTTTTAGTATGAGAGATTTAAAAAAAAAAAAATTTTATTGTCTTTTTCTTGTGGGGGGGGGGGGGGTGTTGGGACTTTGAGGATTGGGGGGCTTGAGCTCGGCGCTCGGGCAGGGGGGCTCTCGTACCAGCCATAGTCCCCTTTGGCATTTGTCAGGGAAGGACCATCTTGGTCATTAGAGGGAATGGCACAAGTGCTGAGTAATTAGTGTGGATGTAGAATAGGATGTGGAGAGCTGGGCAGGGGGGTGAGGTAACTTGTACTGACTGTTTCCCAGCATTACATCATGTTTCCTACTTAAGGAGGCTCTGGAAGCATTGTTACTCATGGTTAACAACAAGGCAAGGTGGGAGGGGCTAATACTGCACCACCTTTAATGGCGTGAGATGTATGTAGAACATACCAATTTCTTAGGTGTGTGTTTGTTTTTGTGTGTGTGTGTGTGTGGTTTGTGTTGGGGTGTGTGGGGGTGTGTGTGTGTGTGTGTGTGTGTGTGTGTGTGTGGTTTGTGTTGGGGTGTGTGGGGGTGTGTGTGTGTGTGTGTGTGTGTGTGTGTGTGTGGTTTGTGTTGGGGTGTGTGGGGGTGTGTGTGTGTGTGTGTGTGTGTGTGTGTGTGTGTGTGTGTGTGTGTGTGTGTGTGTGTTTTGTGTTGGGGTGTGTGGGGGTGAGTTGTCAACAAATTGTCCACCCAAGGAAGCTCTGGGATTTCCTAGGAAGCAGCGTTCCGTAGTTACTAAAACATCACTGTGCAAAATATTTTCCCTTTGACTAGTAGCATTGAAATATAAGGTATTTGAAGTTGACTGTACAGTCTATGCTATTGTACACTCCCCTCCACTCCACCCTGGAAACTGTCCGTCTTATGCAACCGCATTATCATTTAAAAAGCAGGCTGTTGGTACCACACTGTTCTTCCTTTTCATTCCCTGGTGGGTTCACTGTTTTCACCAGTGAGCGGTTAATAATCACGCTTGACGGCTCCACAGTAAGCGACACATGATGGCTTTTAGGTTTGTGATGTGCGGCCTGTCCGTGAACGTTACATCACAAACGGGCGAAAACAGGGGCCTACTGCCAAGCACTCGTACAGTGCACATGGGCAAAAAAGCTAAATAAGGACCCAGACTCAGAAGGGGCCCTTATGCCATTCATTCTGAATGGGCTTCTTCAAAAAAAATATTTACGGCCAAGATGAGACTGTCCATACAGAGTCAACATAAACTCTTCTATTCCTCATACAGTAGTAATGTTATTTTCTAGTGCTGGCGCACAGCCTGCCGTGTATGCGTTTCAAAAACATTTCCTGTATTTGCCATTTTGTGGCTGCGAGCCTGCGGCAGTGTTGCGTGATATTTTAAATTGGTTTGTCGAATTGTTCAGAATTCTTTTTCCCGGAATACCTTTCACCTGCTGCGTCGATTGCATAACCACAATTCTAGAAAAGCAGTCCTGCAGGAAGGACCCAAAGCTATACTGAACTTTAAAACTTAAATATTATTTATACAAAATTATAAAGGCACAAATATAGGACACTGTATATATTGTCATTAATTTCATTTTAAGTACGCCTATACATTGAAAAATATTATAAAATGAAATGACTAAATCTCATGTATTAACGCAAATCTCCCATTGTATGCCACATACAGTGTAGTCCGTAATTATTTGTACAGTGACACAATTTATGTTGTTTTGGCTCTGTACTCCTGCACATTGCATTTGAAATGGAACAGTGACTATGAGGTTAAAGTGCAGACTCTCACCTTTTAATTTGAGGGTTTTTACATCCATGTCGGGTGAGCCATGTAGCAATTGTAGCCATTTTTATACATAGTCCCCTCCATTTTAGGAGACCAAAAGTAATTGGACAAGTTATATTCATCAAAGTCATCATATTTAATATTTGGTTGCATATCCTTTGCATGTCCATGACTTCCTGATGTCTGTGACCCAACAACATCAAAAAATCTTATTTGCAGGTACTCTTACAAGCAATACTATAACATTACATTATAACCTCTCAGCATTTGAATGGATCTCTATGGGAATTGAGGGGTGGAGATTCAGCTGTAAATTACATGGGAACGGTATTGAACACATGATTGGCTAAATGCCTGTAAGTCATCAAGGGTCTGAGGTATCAAACGAGCCTCAAACCATCACTCTGCTGCCAGATATGCAGTAGATATGGATGGATCACTTTAAGGGTTGTTTCTCCTGACTCATTTTCCTATTGAACTCTGGAAAAATAGCACTGTGGATTAGAATTGTTGTGTTGAAATAAGGTTTGGTAGGCCACAGGAATATTAATACACAATAGTTATTTGTGTCTGTTTTAGCTGTTTGTCCAGTGATGAATCAGTTGTTTACTCAGGTAACGGGCGGTTTCCTGAGGGCATGTTTATCGGTTTCATGGGAAGACGGGTTTTTGGCTTCGCACCATTGTTTTCTGTCTTCACCGGCCACAGCTGACGGGTTCGCTCCGAGTTCCTGCCCTGCTGCTTTCTCAGCATTGAAACCCCCCACCGAAACAAACACCCGTACAAACAAAACAAAAGCCGGTCCTTCCAGGGCCAGCGGCCGATTGTTGCATCGCAAACGCGCACGTCTACATCATGAATGGACACGCTTAATCATTAATGCACGCGGCTGGTCGCATTTCCTTCACACAGCCGAACCTGCGTGTTTAAAAAGCCTCGCTTTCACCGTTTTTCCTTTCATCGACGCACTCAGTAAATGAGTCGTCCAAGCCCACACAACCTTTTTTTAAACCCGATTTAATTATGCCAGCCTTCTCTGATCTGTATTGTGTTTACTGGGCGCTTAAACGTGGTAGAGTTTTGTGAGACACCGCGCTCTGACAGCTGCGCCCCTCTTGCTCACGGCGAAGGCGGGAAGGTGAGATGCCGCTAATTAACGGCGCAGATGAATTAACTGCAGCAGACAGTCATATGGCAAGAGGTGTTGGGTATCAAGAGAGGAAGCAATCAGCTGTATTAGGCCAGATTTTTAAAGTGCTGCCACATGAATAAATAAAATGCAGCTTTTAAAAAAATTCTATTCTTTTCCTGAATACAAATTTTAAGTTGGGCGACATGTTGTCTGAGCCCTCCCTGAAATGAACAGTAATATGTGCTAAAGTAGCGCTGCCTTAATGCGATGGTTCATCTAAGGTCTGTTTTCCATTGGCCCAGACAGGTTTTGTGTGTGATGAGGGATATTTGAAATGCATACAGAAATTTCTGTTGGCTTAACAATGGCAGGTATTGGGACATTCCCAGGTTTGTGGTATAGGGGCACTGGCCAGCTTCTGGTTTAAGAAAATACAGTATACTTTATGCTTAGTATACAGTATACTTTATGCTTAGTATACAGTAAACTTTGCAGTCTGCCATTAATGCCAGCGCTATGTTAATTCCATGTTTTCATAGAGTCTGTGTGGCCAGGTGATTTGCTCTATTTCTCTAGAGTTTTGATACTATTAACCATAGATAATAGTATCTATGGTTAGATAATAGTATCTATGGTTATTGAAATGGAATTACCTCAGATACCTTCTTCAATATTAGCAGCTAACTATAAGTATGACTCACTAAATCACTCTCCTGAATCAGATTGTAGTGCATTGTTCATGTATCTGGTGTTTGGTTAAACAAAAATAATAAATAATTTTTTAAAAAAACAGAAGAGAGATCCAGATCTTATCAGATTGACGTACTCTTGGTTTTGTTCTGCAAAATTTTTTTTTTAAAACAGGAAATGCTTTTGATTGGATGTGCCAAGCATTTCTACATCAAACTGGCGAGACCCGTTTTGGTATATGCAACGTCCTGTAAAGCTTTCCTGGGGGCAGGGTACGGGTTGCTTCCCAAAGCCATATATGGGTTTTCTGGAAGAGATGGGAGCACATTAAAAAAGAGGCGTGTTTTAAGGTGAGAACAGCCTCTGGAGGAAGGTGCCACTCCCCCTCAGCAGATAACGTGGATTACCTAGAGGATCTCCTTTAGCACCTCCTCTATGCAGCCAGGTCTGCTTTCTCTAGGGAGAGGATCTCCTTTAGCACCTCCTCTATGCAGCCAGGTCTGCTTTCTCTAGGGAGAGGATCTCCTTTAGCACCTCCTCTATGCAGCCAGGTCTGCTTTCTCTAGGGAGAGGATCTCCTTTAGCACCTCCTCTATGCAGCCAGGTCTGCTTTCTCTAGGGAGAGGATCTCCTTTAGCACCTCCTCTATGCAGCCAGGTCTGCTTTCTCTAGGGAGAGGATCTCCTTTAGCACCTCCTCTATGCAGCCAGGTCTGCTTTCTCTAGGGAGAGGATCTCCTTTAGCACCTCCTCTATGCAGCCAGGTCTGCTTTCTCTAGGGAGAGGATCTCCTTTAGCACCTCCTCTATGCAGCCAGGTCTGCTTTCTCTAGGGAGAGGATCTCCTTTAGCACCTCCTCTATGCAGCCAGGTCTGCTTTCTCTAGGGAGAGGATCTCCTTTAGCACCTCCTCTATGCAGCCAGGTCTGCTTTCTCTAGGGAGAGGATCTCCTTTAGCACCTCCTCTATGCAGCCAGGTCTGCTTTCTCTAGGGAGAGGATCTCCTTTAGCACCTCCTCTATGCAGCCAGGTCTGCTTTCTCTAGGGAGAGGATCTCCTTTAGCACCTCCTCTATGCAGCCAGGTCTGCTTTCTCTAGGGAGAGGATCTCCTTTAGCACCTCCTCTATGCAGCCAGGTCTGCTTTCTCTAGGGAGAGGATCTCCTTTAGCACCTCCTCTATGCAGCCCGGTCTGCTTTCTCTATGGAGAGGATCTCCTTTAGCACCTCCTCTATGCAGCCAGGTCTGCTTTCTCTATGGAGATGATCTCCTTTCGCACCTCCTCTATGCAGCCAGGTCTGCTTTCTCTATGGAGATGATCTCCTTTCGCACCTCCTCAGCTGGTGGCTCTGTGGCTGTTATTGCTCTGTAAATGGCAGGCCTCAGATTAGGCTCTTTAAACCCTTGCATGGCGGCTTCCCCAGCCGCTCTGCTGTGATACGAGAGTGCAAAGCTGTGACTTTAAGCTCAAATCAAAAGATCCCCAAGCGCTTTATTCAGCCAGTAAGCGCCGCAAACCCTTCTACTTAGGCGAGGTTCTGTTGTACATTGAGAGAGTTGGGAGGAGGCCAGGATGGAACGAGGGGAGAATATATTTTCCTGCCAAATAATGTAAGGAACCGTGGCTTCAGGGTAGCATAAGACGGCCTCAAACCTCTGGAATGTGGCACAGCCACGGTTGCTAAAAGGGCGGCTATTGTTCCATTCCCAAAAAAAAGAAAAGTAATGTCACCACACCTCTACCCTGCCAGCTCGGGATGAGGCAGGAAGTGGGGGGGAAAAAAAACAAGTGTGGAACGGTGGCGGTGAGAAAAGGCCACACTTCAGCTCCTTATTCCCACGTGCTTACAGAGGGCATCCAGAGCGGCTCTCTGAGGCACAATATACTAATGTTGTGTCGTTCGCGAACGATTCGTTCAAAAGACCGAATCTTTTGGGTGAACGAACTGAACTGAATCACTTACTGAAAAGATCCGTTCATTTCTCAGTTCAGTTGAGCTCTCGAACGGATCTGATCAGCAGCGAGCGTGCACCGTGCAGGGACGGGGAAGGGACTGCCGCGAGCGAACGTGATTCGTCCCTTGCGAACTAGTTCTGCTGTGCTGAACGAATCATTCGCATTTGCTTCTTCCTATTCCATTTCGGACGTATTGTTCTAAGTATTGTATAGCCAAAATGAGTACCGTGTTTGCGTGTAGTATACTAGAAAGTTTTTTTTTTCTTCTTTTTTTTCTCTAATTTGTGTCCTAAATTGTTCGAAATAAAGTTTATATTAAAAAAAAAATTTGCGGGCGGGCGCCGAGCGAGGCAGCGAGCGTGCAGAGTGGACTTCTGCGAGCAAACGTGTTGTGATTCGTTCACTGCGAATCCCCCGGGGGACGTTCACGAACGACACAACACTAGTGCAAGTTGAGTGATCCGTTCACTGAAGGCTACTAGACACAGTGAGTTAACGTGACGTGATCCTGAGTGATAATCAGCGGCTCAAACTGCCAGAATCAGGCCCAGCAAGTTAAGACTTAAAAGTCATTGAAAACCAGCGTTCACCTCCAATATTGATATTCAACGAGGAAACTTTTAAAATATCAAGATTTGTAAACGGAGTTTGGCGCGTTTGTCAAAGCGACAGCACTTCCGCATGAACTGTTCGGCCGTTTCAGTTCACTTCAGTAAGCTACTATCATTACGCTGAACGATTCGGTGAACGAATCTTTTGAACGAATCTTTTTAATGAGCTGATTCTAGTGATTCGTGTCACTGAAGTGAACTGTTTTGCCCATCACTACAATATACACCTGCTGTTACGCACTCGTCTAAACGAGGCCCGAGATCAGTCTGAAGCCGTTTCAGAGCCGGGTCTGAACGTGTCCTCAGTACGAGCGTTCAGTAGGGAGGACGGCCTCTTTAAAGCCATCTGGCCACTGGCCCTGTTTGTCCACTTTATAATGCCGATTACACCTGGGACATTGGTCAATGTATTACACTTCTTTGACTGAGCACCTAACGCAAACCAAACCTGTTGTTTTAATAAAAGGGAGAGAAAAAAAAAAGGTTTTGACAACTGTAACCCCCCTGGTTACAAGAAGAGCGATGATGTGTCGGCTTTCACAACCGCCGTGCTGTTTTTCTCAGCTTAGGACGTGCCCACGCGCGTCCAGGGCAGGGTTACCGCGTACGAGTGGGCTACAGGTGCCGTGCTGTACCCAGGGCGGGTTTACGGCGTGAGAGTGGGCTACAGGTGCCGTGCTGTACCCAGGGCGGGTTTACGGCGTGAGAGTGGGCTACAGGTGCCGTGCTGTACCCAGGGTGGACTTACGGCGTGAGAGTGGGCTACAGGTGCCGTGCTGTACCCAGGGTGGACTTACGGCGTGAGAGCGGGCTACTGGGGGCGTGCTGTAATTATGCGGTGAACAGGACTTTACGCCACGGGGAGAGCCGCCATTCCTTGCCAGAATGCGCTGTCAGATGCAACAGGAATGAACGCCGACACATTTTGGCTCAGTGAGTCATTTGTTCAGCATTTTCCCTAAGAGAGGGTGTTCCTCTGAACTTAGAATGCAACTTTCTGCAGTCCCCCTTCAAAAGGTCCGTGAGAAAACAAACTCGATTGGCCGACTAATGATTTATAAACCAATAATATCTATAACCCTATTCCTGGAGGATTGCATCCGTTTCTGGATTTCAAGACAATTTCTGCTCAGAATTATTTAATTTACCCACTCAGATCTTTCCTGCCTCTCACCCAATGCATGCTGGGATAGGCTCCAGCCCCCCGCGCGACCCTGACCAGGTATAAGCAGGTTAGATAATTAATGGATTTAAATGATCTGAAATTCAAGCTATGTTTATTTGTTATCTTGTGACGTGATGCTGTTGTTGTGTCCCTGTCTGAAATGTAAACTGGTTTTTGGCTTTATGCCCTATTAGATAATTTAGCCAGGGTTAACTCACAGGTTTCTTGGAAAGCCCCCCCTCGCCCCCACATCCTGTATTTAGGGTCTCATATGGGTAATGCCATTTAACATATGGTCACATGCCCCCGCCCCCCCCCCCCCCCCCCCCCCCCCCAAAAAAAAACGCTCAATGTGTCTCTCGTCTCCTGCGCAGTGAGGTAGAACAGACAAGCTTCTTCAAGATTGCAAAGATTAGTCATATTGACAAATGCCTTGCACCCCCACCCCCCTCCAACCCCTGTGGCATTCTGCAGACACTTCCTCTTCCCTTTGCAGCAAGCCCCACTGCGAGTTTGAGTTTGAGTGAAGGAACAACGCCCCCTATTGATCCCTCCCTTGCCTGTGTCCGACACAAGTCTGCATGAGCAATGACGCACAGGGGTCTTTCTCTGCACACATTGCTTTTTAATAATTAATGTTTTTTTCAATGTTTATCTGTAGTCATGGGTATATTTATTATCCTGTGGTTGTCTCATTATGCTGCAGATCAGATTGCCCCGTGGGGGTAATAAACAGGTCAGATTGCCCTGTGGGGGGTAATATACAGATGGAGTTTGGGGGGCTATAACTGGCAGGCAATGCTGATGGGTTTTTTATGTTAGATTCCTTTGGTTAGTGCTGAAGTTAGTAAACAGGGTTTTGACTCTAAAAAAAGATTATGTCGTTGCTGCATCGCGGACATTCCCTGACATTGACATAACTTGTGCTTTCTGAAATATGGCTGCTATTTTTTCCAGAACTCCAGTCATTCTCACAGAGTTTCAGATTCCACGGATGTGTAAGGGAACCTGTTCAGGTTTGTGAAGCTTTCCCTTCAGGCGAACATGCTTGACTGTCTAACCCTACATTGTGCTGAAATGAGGGACTATTCTCACCAGGTTGAACTTGGAATTTAAAATGGGTGCTACTTGCCCTCCTCTCTAGTGAGTAGCTCCAGTTATTCTCTTCATAATGAATGGTTCTGTGAAGGAGGCATTTAAAAAAAACACCCTGAACGTGAAAAATCTTCGGCATTCGTCATTCATGGGAGGTGAACTAATTTTGTTTTTTCCTCTTGAATGTTGTCCTTTTGCGTACAGCATTATGTCATTATTTAAAAACTGACAGTACAGTGAGTTCTTGGAAAATATGTTTGCAAAGAATTTTTTTAAATGTTCACAAAAATATTGGCTTGGCTTTGTGAAGGGGTGAATATGCATTCTGTTAGATTCTCTAAATGTATGAGCAACGTTTATGAATAAGAGAAATATCAGTCATGTTTCAATCTTTCTTTGCCCACTGTATTCTGCCTCTTGTTTTGAGGGATCAGATGTGATCACTGTGCAAGATCAGATGTGATCACTGTGCAAGATCAGATGTGATCACTGTGCAAGATCAGATGTGATCACTGTGCAAGATCAGATGTGATCACTGTGCAAGATCAGATTTGATCACTGTGCAAGATCAGATTTGATCACTGTGCAAGATCAGATGTGATCACTGTGCAAGATCAGATGCTGGCAGCTGTGCAAGATCAGATGTGATCACTGTGCAAGATCAGATGCTGGCAGCTGTGCAAGATCAGATGTGATCACTGTGCAAGATCAGATGCTGGCAGCTGTGACGGGGGGTTTCTTCTCCCTCTCCCTCTTTTTGAAAACGGTTGTAGGATTTTCTGAAGAGAGATTTGGGTGCCGTAGCTCTTATAACGGCAACCTAGCCTTTCCACAATCACAGCATTGTACACATATATACACACATATATACACATACACATATACACATATACACATACACACACATATATACACATACACATATACACATACACACACACACACACACATATATACACATATACACATATAAACACACATACACATACACATATACATATACATATACATACACACACATATACACACACATACACAAAAATATGTGCATACAGTGCAGTCCGTAAGTATTTTGACAATGACATAATTCTTGTTGTTTTGGCTCTGTACTCCAGTACATTGGATTTGAAATGGAACGGTGACTATGAGGTTAAAGTGCAGACTTTCAGCTTTAATTTGAGGGTTTTTACATCCATATCGGGCGAACCGTGTAGCAACTGTGTTGCATATCCTTTTCATGCCATGACTTCCTGATGTCTGTGAACCCACAACAGACTACGCTGTATATACCCATATACATACAGTACATATACAACAGACTGCGCTGTATATAGACATATACATACAGTACATATACAACAGACTGCGCTGTATATACACATATACATACAGTACATATACAACAGACTGCGCTGTATATACACACACATACAGTACATATACAACAGACAGCGCTGTATATACACATATACATACAGTACATATACAACAGACTGCGCTGTATATAGACATATACATACAGTACATATACAACAGACTGCGCTGTATATACATGTATACATACAGTACATATACAACAGACTGCGCTGTATATACATGTATACATACAGTACATATACAACAGACTGCGCTGTATATACACGTATACATACAATACATATACAACAGACTGCGCTGTATATACACGTATACATACAATACATATACAACAGACTGCGCTGTATATACACGTATACATACAGTACATATACATACAGTACATACACATACACATACAGTACATATACATACAGTACATACACATACACATACAGTACATATACATATACATACAGTACATACACATACACATACAGTACAGTACATATACATATACATACAGTACATACACATACACATACAGTACATATACATACAGTACATACACATACAGTACATACACATACACATACAGTACATACACATACACATACAGTACATATACATACAGTACATACACATACAGTACATACACATACAGTACATACACATACACATACAGTACATATACATACAGTACATACACATACAGTACATACACATACAGTACATACACATACACATACAGTACATGTACATATCTTTATACGTATATGAGCCATTCCGTTGTGAGAGGAGCTCTCCTCGCTGCCGGTCCCTGGCTTTGCGTCTGTTGGGAGGGAAACACAGAGAGGATGCTGGCGTTGGGACGGGTCTCATCAGGGTTACGGAGGTGAGGGTTTGGCGCACATCCTCGGGGGAGGAGCTGGCCCGCCCGTGCGTACGGGAGCATGGCGGTCACTGGAAGCGGGATCACCGGCACTCTGTGCTTCCTCTAGTGCACGAGATCCTGACCCAGCCGAGGGGGACTGGGGAGTCAGCCAAACCCCGCCCCCCCCCCGTCCTTACTGCGCTCCCTGGGCGGGGCCTCCCCCATCTGCGCTCCCTGGTTTGGGATTTTGGGGGGGTGAGCGGGGTGGGGGCTGCAGCTGTGGGGGGGTGGAGGATACGGACCTGCATCCTTCCCACAAATCCCTGACCAACACCAGGAAACAGGAAGCGGGGAGCGACAGAGGAAGCTGCGGCCATCTGCTCCGCCACTCTCGGCTCGAGGAATCCAAAAGGAAGTTCATCTCAAATTTACGCCGACCTCTACCTAACAGCTCAAGAGCCTGGAGAAGGACTGCCTAAGGCCCCACCGTCTGGTATCTCCTAAGGCTCTGTTCCAGTGTGTGGATGGGCCCCATGGTCTGGTATCTGTTAAGGCTCTGTTCCAGTGTGTGGATGGGCCCCACCGTCTGGTATCTGTTAAGGCTCTGTTCTAGTGCATAGGTGGGCCCCACAGTCTGGTATCTGTTAAGGCTCTGTTCTAGTGCATGGATGGGCCCCACAGTCTGGTATCTGTTAAGGCTCTGTTCCAGTGTGTGGATGGGCCCCACAGTCTGGTATCTGTTAAGGCACTGTTCTAGTGCATGGATGGGCCCCACGGTCTGGTATCTGCCACCTTTCCTGGATTATTTCCTCTTGGTAACTGCAGACGACGCTCAAATCAATCACTGGAGAATGAGCCGGGGTCCCACAGAGATATTTTACGCAAAGGAAGAAAGAATCGAGACTCTAAACTCCAACAAAACAATTCATGATTCAATTACAGCCAAGACTGCTGCCTCTAATCTAACTGCAATGCATTTTTGTCCCTAACTTTGATAAACAGCCTTTAGAATAGAATAGAAATGTATCATCTAAGCAATGTGGAAATTTGCCTTTGGCTTTACAACATTAGGAAACTATTTATATTTGTCAACAGACAGCAGCATTCCATCATTAAGCTTTTCAGCTTAATATCAGCTCTGTAAAGGTCAAAGGGCAAATAATTTACAAAAAGAATTGTGCATTTAATATGCTCATTTCACTTATATATATATATATTAAAATTTGGGCCTTAACTAACAAGCTTAGGTTTTAGGCTATATTGCATGAGAACCTATGAGCTTTTGCATTAGTTCCAGTGAATGAGAAGGACAAGGTTGCTTAAATTTAATTCTAAAAGTTTGGAATAACGCACAGAACAGAGGCCGAAGGCTCCGGCTGATCTCCGTTCTCGTGTGTGAAGCGTAGGGCTGAGCTTTATGGCCGATGTTTGTACAGTAATACGGCTTTCTTTTCCATTTTTAGCCTTTTTGTTGTTGTTTGGGAGGATAATCTACACCCAATCACAAGCGGCGAAATGCGCTTAAAATGATTGGTGACATTTCCCGAACCCGGTCCTTTAGACTTGTGCAGTGTTTGGACGGCAATCGGAAAATACCATCTGGGCTGAGGTTAAACAGGAAGTCAGAGATAAGCAAAGTCAATGTTTTCCCTGGAGAAACCGATACCGCCTATTCAAAACATATCAAATGCGATTTCCATTTAGTTTAAAAAGCTGATTCGTTGGCTTGGAAAAGGGTAATTTAGGTCAAAGCATGGTGACATGACACAACATGAGAAATGGAAAATATAAAATAAATATGCTAATAAATGTATAAGAAAAGCACATTACTTTCAAACTGGCTTTTTTAATGCATACTGTCTTTTTTTTTGTCTGATTTACTAAGACATTTAGCATGTGCAGAACCAATAACATGACCAATGATTGGTGCAAAACCAATAACAGGGCCAATGATTGGTCATGGTATTTGTTTTGCACCAATCATTGGTTGTGTCATTAGTTTTGAGTGCTATTAGGTTTTGCACACGCTAAAGGTCTTATAAATCAGGACCTAAGTATTTTACAATATGTAAAATCTGGTGATGCACAAAATTATGTAAATAGTTCTGAATGCTTTTAATATTTAATAGATTAAAAATATTATACGTGGCAAATATTTTGATCAACTTTTAGATTTATGTAATGGGGGTCAGTGGGAATATTATTGGTATATTTCTGAAATAAAGTGAATCACATTTCTGCTTCTCTTTCTGAACTTTCATTTGAAAAGGAGTCTCCGAGCTTCAGATAGAGGTGTGAGTTGGGCATCTGTGTAGTGTTAAGTGTACCGGGGAGTCCGCACTGGGAGCTACGAGTTCAGTGACGTCATAACTGTCCTGTGATGTCATCGGTGTGCACTCCAGGAGTTCTGTACACAGCGCAGATGACCACGGATGACTTGGGCGTTATGAGGGGGAGAGGTACGAGAGAACGAGAATACCCAATTACAGTAAACAGGAGTAGGCGATTGGGAGAAACATTGGGAAGTGTGTTTGTGAGAAGCCTCTTAATAAATCCTGACTCTGGCCATTTGCATAAACCCAGTCGATTGTGCGGTTTTGTTTTGTGTGAGGGGGGGGGGGGGTCTTGAGTAGGTTTTGCTGGGGGTCGTGACCTCTTGAATTACAAGGAACATAGTCAGTTTGTCAGAATGTGCTCATTCACACGTGCTGGACTATTCTAAACACAGAATGAATTGTAAAATGTGCATCCTGCTTCTCCATGGTTACTGATATTATGTTGTCAACTGCACTGTACTTAAAGTAGTGGTTCACATTTTGAGGTTTCTTTAAGTACTATTTCAGTTTTCATGCATGTTGTCGATTGTTTAAACCTTTTCCCCTTCCCAGTGTGGAATACCCAATCATACTCATTGCCAGTGTGGAATATCCAATCATATTCATTGCCAGTGTGGAATACCCAATCATATTCATTGCCAGTGTGGAATACCCAATCATATTCATTGCCAGCGTGGAATATCCAATCATATTCATTGCCAGTGTGGAATACCCAATCATATTCATTGCCAGCGTGGAATACCCAATCATATTCATTGCCAGCGTGGAATACCCAATCATATTCATTGCCAGTGTGGAATACCCAATCATATTCATTGCCAGTGTGGAATACCCAATCATATTCATTGGCTGATGGCATTCAAGATCATAAGTGCTTGGGATGGATCACTGCCCAGACAACAGAGAGCTTAGCCTGCTAGCATGCAGGGGCCTTGTAGTTACATTGTAAGTGAAAGAAAACGTGATATCTGATGTTCTTCTGCTAAGGTGAGAGAAGGCCTGGGAGACATTAAATCCCATGAAATTTGTACTCTAACAGCGGATAGCCAGTTGGCTAGCTGCCGGTCGGTGTAGGTTCTGTGCTGTGTTGGGTTCTGTCTGTACGTGTCTAGCTAGCCAGCCAGGGATTGGCTAGCTAGGAGGTCTGTCGAATGTGTGTGGCTGCCGGCGGCGTATTTAAGGGGCAGGTTATGTCTGTTCTATTGCACTTGAATGTAACCTTCTACTGAATAAACGCCATGGACGTTGGTAAAGCTCTACCTGTCTCATCAATTTCTGCCCTTGCTGCAGTGCTTAAGTTCATTTTGTATTCTGTGTAGTCTGTATATGAGCGGTCTTTAGAGGAGTGCTTTCCATTGAAAAAGGAACTGTACTTATTTCCATACAGAATCACTGTCACTTTGCTATCAAAAGGACGAGATGGGCTTGTTTTCTGAATAAATAAATATTTGTCCATGTCAAAGGATAGGGATGAATATTTTAAAAGGAAAAAATTGGCTTTTTTTTTTTTGCCCCATTACAGAACTACCCCTCTTTTCAGAACTCGGTAGCATCTCAAATATTTACAGGAGCAAGGTAGTTAAAGCAACACCGAGAGAGTGAAGCGGTCTGCGCAAGCCAAGCGGCCTGTGGCTTATGTGAAATGCAAACCGGCTGGCGGAAAATATTTGGCTATATAACAAAATTGTCTTTGTTTTCCCCGCGTTGCGAGTTTCCTCCACAAAAGCCACCTTTGTGCGATGTGGCAGTTTTGTGTTCCCTGTTTAGTCTGCGTTTGTTTCACAGCTCTGGGCACAAAGGGCTAGGGTTAGGGTTAGGGTTAGCGTCATTTTGAGCTTGGTTTGGAGGGAGGGAATTGGGCCACAGACATTCTGTTGCTAGGCAGGTTTGTAACACGTTTTAATCACACGATAGATTCAGACACACCGGGGAAGCATACGGAGGAAATGGTGCGTGTTATTTAGTGTTATATTTCTTTAAAATAAGCAAACATGTTGTGGTCTGAGCTTATGGGCTGCAGCAGAAATCATTCTCAAGTTCTGCAATAATAATACTACTAATAAAACAATGCTGTACACTGTTTAAGTAAATCTGCAATTACATGATGATTATTTTATTACTATTTTTGTTTTTGATCTTTTCCCTCTCCTGTTACTCAGCACACACTCTTAACCAGCCTGATCATAGTGTTTACTTCCCCTTTTCCCTCTCCTGTTACTCAGCACACACTCTTAACCAGCCTGATCATAGTGTTACTTTCCTCTTTTCCCTCTCCTGTTACTCAGCACACACTTTAATGGCTTTAATGGCTAGCTCACCCATTTGGTAGAGCACTTTTTCAGTCTTGGTATCTTGTTGAAAAATATGTTGGACTTAACTCCACCTGATTGCGCCATCTCTACCACGTAAACCAAATGGTAGAGATCCATCAGGATTGAGCTGGCCATTATAGGGTTAACCAGCCTGATCATAATGTTTATGTTTTTGGAAATTAATAGTGGCAATAAGTTATGTTGAAGCATCCTGAATTATATAGCCTGTGTATATTATAAACTACTGAAGTGATGTAATTTATAAGTAATGTTAGTTGAAAAGGGAATATAAAATAGTTTATGGGTGACTCTGTGGGGCTCAGTATGCAGGTTTGTTTGGTTGCCGTGGTATTGTTGGAGGAAGTGGGATGGCCTCAGGACCAGCGCTTGATTTGGGACCAGCCCACTGGATCCAAGCGGAAGCGAAAAACAGCTGCACATCAGCTGAAGAAGTGAACGCGTAAACAAAACGCTACTTTCTATTTTCAAAGCAGATTAGCATCTAATCTGTGGGCGCTGGCATGCCATCTGACCTCATTAATCAAGCCCAGCGTTGCTCAATACCTTTCTATTCTCTTTCTATTCTTTCAGGCTAATTAAGATATCAGGGCATCAGTTTATTTTACTCTTCAGCAGGTCAGTGATAGTGTTTGTTTTAAAACCTTGAAAATGGTTGAGTGATCCGCAAACGATGAAGCCAAACCTTTCTCAGCTGATAAAAGTAACTACAAAACCCAAAAATAATATTCTGAAGTTTATTTGTTAACCAAGAGCTACAGTCAAGGATGTATCCAGCTAAGACAAAATGTGCTGGTAGCAGGGTATTGTGGCTAGTTATAATGCTGCACATTTTAATACTGTAAAAATGTTTGTGGCAGCTTAAAGCTGGCAGTTTGGTGAGAAATTTAAACACAAGATTTATTTCCCACAAGCGTGCGTGCGTGTTTCTCAGTCTGTCTGTGTGGAACAGAGGGGGGGGATATTGGACATTTTTACAAATCCTTTCATCACGATGCATTAATATGAATATGCCTTCAGCCTTTCAGAAATTAGTCGCAAAATGGCTCACAGACCTGTTCTCTCAGTGCACATCTTCTGCCTTAAAATCACTCTCAAAAAACTGGAATAGCATTCAGGTTTTGCTTAGTGCTAACTAGGTGTTAATTACTACACGCTATAAAATGCATAAAGTATAAATTCCAATATGTACAAATACCTCAGGCCCTAATTTGAAGGCTGAAGACTGCACACGTGTTCTTGGAGATGCTGTGGTCCGATGTATCTGAATATTATTGAGTACAGCTGTTCGAAAAGCAAAAACCAGCACTACCATCGGCCTGCGTTACAAGATTAACCCTATAAGGTGTGAGATCACATATATGTGATTAGAATGTTCTTAACTGAACATTATATGAATGTTCTTAACTGAACATTCTAATGCTGATGCAACAATCACTACTGAAATCGAGTTCTAGAACACTGACTTAGAACTTCATTGAAAATCATTCCAGAAAACCTACTCTTCAAAGGGTTAAGGGTTCATTGGTGTCGACCGCCTTTACTGACTGGGCCACGCGTGAAGCCTGACCTCAGTGATTTGTCTCTGTGAAGTGATCCCGCCTGTTTAACAGCAGGTTCATGCTTTAGACGCGTGTACCGTGAGTCAGACCATCCACAGTCTATTGTGGGAGATAAATAAAGAACAATGAGACAGTGTTGTGTGCCAGTCTCTTTAAACATGCAGCTGCAAAGCCAAAGATGGAGGGAATGTGAGATAAAGGCTCTCTGCTGTTTACCGTGATGGAGTTCTGTTTATGCCTTTCAAATGTTCGCACACAGAGACCGTATGGGCGTTTAATTGAGACTGGTGGAATGGAACTCTGTGACTCTGACGCAATCGGTTTTCTTGAACCATTTCCAAAAGTTTGCCCTCCGTGGAATCAGGAGTGAACTCCGGGGAAATTCCGGTGAGTTCTGGCCAAGTAAAACGGCTGCTAAAGTAATCGCTGGAATGCCAGTACCGACGCAGGTATGCCAACACAAACAATGAGCTGTTGGGATGATTACCCATGCTCACAGGGAAAGTTAAGTAGGCCAGAGGTGGCATGTATTTCAGATAAAACTGAAGTGTGTACTAGCCGTATTTGATAAAGTGGGCATATTTCTTGGTTATGATTTATTAATTTAATTTTATCACGCTGAATAGCAGTGGCAAAGGAATCCCGTCCTGGTCAGCAATCTGAAATTTTAAAATATAATGATGCAGGCCATAACTTTGATTAAGTTTTATTTGCTTCACAATTCCCCAAAGCAGAGTAACGTGTTTACCAAAGAGTATAACACTGGAGAGCTCCTCAATAAATATAATACATTTGAGAAAACACTATTCCTGTTTACGAGAAGATGTATTAAACCTGAACCCCCCCCCCCCCCCCCCCCACCCTAACCCTAACCCCCCCCCCCCCCCCCCCCCCCCCATTACCCCGTTGACAATTTAGTCCAAACTTTGTCGGTTTGGTTCAGAATTTCGAACCTCAGCCCTCCCCATAAATGAGTTCTTGGCTACACCGCTGCATAAGACACTCTGCAAAGTCTGTGCCTTTCTCAAATAAAGGCCAGTAAGTGCATGTGGCTTAGTCCCGGGCTTCCCAAGCTGTTTAAGACTGTTTACCTCAGCAAGTCTGCTAACCTGCTGCAGAGAGACGCAAGGCAAATCACTGTTTTTGGGCAAATCACTGTTTTTGGGCAAATCACTGTTTTTGGGCGGCGTGTGTTGAAAGAAAGTCGAGTGTAAATCCACTTCCTCTGCAAGGTGTGAGAGCGAGATAACGGTCGGGTTGCTTTGACAGGCAGGTGAGCAACACGGTACCTCCAGAGAAAGCATCTCCACATAGGGGTGGGGTAAGTAGATACAGCTTCCTCCTCAACATCAACATTTACATTACATACATTACATTACCTACCTTCCAACTATACAGCATATAGAAGTCATGACAGTTTATGAAAACATGCCTGTTTTTAAATACTGTATATCTATTTTCCATTGCATTTTATTGTAGGTATGCTATCAATAATATACAACAGTAATTATATGATTTTAAAGTATATGGTATATATACTTTATTTTATTTTAATAAAATATTTAAAAAAAGTATTAAAAAAAAATGTTTCATGAACAAAAAGATAAGAATCAATGGAGAATTGATGCGTCTGATGGTATGAAGTCAGCTTAGTGGAGCACCAGCAAGAACAGCCCGCCACACACACACACTAGGGGTGTGACTTCTAAACGTTTAACCGCTAAACGTTAACAAAACTGCTAAACGGTTAGGAAAATCTCTAAACGTTTAACCGAAAAAAAGAAAAAGAAAAAAAAAGTCAGCTCTCACGTGATAGGCTAACGTGGGCATGTGCGCGCTGCGAAATTGAATGAATGAATAAGCAGCCGTTAATTCAAATTTTCCGTCATATAGGCCTAATGCGTCGGAACAAGCAAGGGGACATTTAATATTCTGCAAACTTAAAAACAGTGAATAACTAAATAATAAAAAAACAGCCTTTTGCTTCCGGTAATCCGGAAAGGACAGCGCAGTAATAACTCGTTTCAAGTGATAATGTTTGATGTTGATGAATGATAGGCAAATTGTTGCTTACACGCTCGAAATGCTCCCATAGGCTACTTTAGAATTTCTCTCAGGCGTAGTCTAATAACAACTTCCACTCTTGCGTGTTTTTTTTTGTTCCCCACGAGACCCGCCCCCCCCCCCCCCCTTGTCGTTTAAACGGTTAAATGCATTTTTTTGCACCGTGTAAACGTTTAGCGATTTGGCGAGTTTTGCACATCCCTAACACACACACACACACACACATTGCATTTTAAGGGGTTTGAATATGTTGTGCATCAAAGGGTTAAAGCATTCCCTAATATAGCTTGTAAATCACAGACTCGGATTAAATCATTGTGTTCTGTTTTATGATTTACTTTGCCTGTGTGATTTTCAAAAAATCCATTAGCTGAAGAAAAACTGAATGATAACCATCTCCACAAGCGAGTCTGGTGATTGGGCAAATGACCTGAATACAAACTCCGCCCCTTTCCAATTTAAAGTGGCTTCACATTCTTTTTATGTTTTTTTTTGTTATTCTTTTATTACTTTTTAAACTTAATTTTTGCTCTAACTTTGTCCAGGGATATAAAGCTGCATCTGCTTACGCAGCCCTAGATCTGTGTCCCAGACTTTTTCAGCCGTACCGTAGAAACATCCGTGACTCACACACTCATATCCTCCCAAGCGAACGTGCGCGTACAGTACGTGTGCGAGTGATCATTTCCACAGCGGTTTTTGCATAGGTAGATGACTTTCATACCGGGCCACGCTCCGAACCAGTAAATGTGCAAATACCGGCGTGGAAACGACCGTTTTAAGCACTTCCTGTGGATTGCAGGACGTAGGATTTTGAAACTTAGGCGGGCGCAATGCCATTCAGCGAGGACGCGTGGCTTTAACAGCACAAAATGGGCGCGGCGGGGAGAGGGAGAGGCCAGCCGGAGTTGACCCAGGCCGCAGTTTCCTGTGTAAGCGTTCTGCAGGCCGAACGCTCGCTGGTTAATGTTCTCCTCACTGTGATAGGACTTGTCAGGGTGGAATGTGGCGGTCGGGCGTTCCCCTCCCCTTCCCTCTCGAAAGTGAAATACCAAGCGGAGGGGGGGTGGGGGGGTGTGAGGCTTTTACACCTCCTGCCTCCACCCTGCAGGCTGATCCTTACTCATTTTTCAGGGGCTGATAAGCAGCTCCTCCTCAGAGGAAACGCACCTCCCTTTAATGCGCTCCTCAGATGTCGAGGGCCATCTTCGCCGTAAAGGTGAACTTCTTATATGACGCCCAAGGATCTCGGCCAATGACAATAAAGCTTTTCCGCCGCAGATCTGAGAGGTGGCCAAACGGTAAACTCCCTTTGACGTTCCAATTTTCCACACAAGCCGCAATCTGAATTTTCCAGATTCCAGCTTCACAATAAACAGGAGCATTACTTTATACAGACACATTAAAAATGTTCCAGCCTTATTGCGGCATATAAATTTAGAATAGGCATGCTTTTCATTTGCGTTATGAGATGCAAGCCACTTAAAGCAAAACACAAGCAGCAACGCAGGGCGTATGCACTCATCCTGAAGAGAATGTATGATGCAGTCAGTACGAGAGTATGATTCTTACATATAAAAAAACTAACATATAATGGTAATAAAATTGATTACTGTAGACTCGGAATTGCCTGTAAGTATGAGTGTGTGAGTGAATGGTGTGTGCGTGCCCTGTGCAGATTGGCGTATTACTGCCTCTTGCCCAATGCATGGTGGGATATGCTCTACAGCCTGTGTAAGTTCACACAAGCCACGCCTTCAACAGCTTCTGGTGGCAGCCTGTATTGTTCACACGTCTATATCTGCACACTGTCCTCACCCTGGAATGACCCAGAATACATAGTCATAAAAATCAGCCACTCCAGATCTTACCATGCTGGGTCTCCAGTTATTAAATAGAGATATTTTACTACACAGAAGGTTCCTCTGCATTTCATACCATTACAAAAGCTTAGAAAATCTCACCGCTGTATAGATATAAAAATAAGAACTAGTTTATATTAAAAACTAATTAATGCAATTAATTGATATTAATTCAAATAAAATTGATTAATGAAAGAGAATAAATCTTTGATCACAGGTGCCAATGATAATATTTTCCCCAACCAAAACATGTTTGCACCAACTGAATTTGTAATGTCTCAATGTTGTGCGGCTTAGTTATCGGACTTTGCAACTGTTTATATGGATGCCTAAAAAAAAGATACACACACAGTCTAAAAATATTTCAAACGCATCTTTCAAGGTCTCCAAACATTACCAACCACAGCTGCTGTTTTGCTATGACCCAGTGCAAACAAATCTGTCTGTTTGGTGTCATAACTATATCTGGCTCAAATCAACTTAGTTATTTTCTGCGTCATGGAACTTGATTGAAAAGCTGTCATGCTTTACAATTTGTAATGACGATATTTTAACCCTGACGGATAAGAGAGCTTCCCGTAGTAAAAATAGAATGAGTAATCAGTAAAGTGCGTTCCCCATCTCTGTGTGTACAGGACATAACGCTCCTAAAACCCAATCGCTATTTCTCCCCATTCCCATAGGCAATATTTCAGAAATGTATCATATGGATCCATCCATGACTTTTACAGCTATCCTGTTATGGCCATACAGACGCACAAGACCAAAACCCATTAGTTGGTGAATACATTTTTTAAAAGCTTACATGCGTTAAAAATGGAAAATTCTTTAGCATGTATTTTCCGGCCAATAGTAATCGGTGTTTTTGTTTATCAGTGTGACTGACAAGTAAATAATCTCTCACACAATAAGTCATGAGAATGACATTAAACTAGTTTGTGCTTGAAAATGCTTTTGAAGGAATTCTACCACAGGCACGTGACCACTCTCTTTAAATGTTTATAAATTTTCATACTGAGGCAGAATTAGCAAATAATTTTGACACACTTCATGGCTTTTATTAATCGAGAGGTTTTGTGTTGTATTGCTATACATTTGCATATTAACAACAGACTAAACAAACATAAGGACCAATGAAAGGAGTGCACATACAGTCCAGTCCGTAAATTGTTTTGGCTCTGTTCTCCAGCACATTGCATTTGAACTAAGACAATGAATATGAGGTCAAAGTGCAGGCCGCCATCTTTAATTTGACTGTATGAGATCTATGTAGGAGTTATAGCCTCGTCGAGGTGGAATATCCTGCGTACCGGGAAACGATGTGGCAGGGCTTACTAGTCTGTAAAATTGAGGAAAAACAGGGTTCTACAGTGGGATTCATTATTATTCTGACTGTGTGTGACAGTCTAGTGTCATCACCATGGTAACCTACTACCTACATAGCGACAACCCCTTGTCCAACCGTTCGACTCACCGCAATATCATATCTTTAAGGTTAATTACTTTTTCATTATTTTTTTGGAAATAAGCATGTAAAAGATGGCATGGCTAATCTTATGTCATTCCTTACATAATGTAATTCTTATGCAGGTCTTTACATTCTGTGAGTGGCAGTGTGGTATAATGGTTAAAGAACTGTGCTTGTAACTGAAAGGTTGCAGGTTTGATTCCCAGGTAGGACACTTGTTGTACCCTTGAGCTAAAGGTACTTAACCTGCATTGATTCAGTATAAATGGATACTATATAAAAAATACAACAACAAGAAAAATAAACTAATTAGTTGGGGGATCAGAGTGTCTGCTAAATGCCTGTAATGTAGTCTTTATTCAAATAAACGGCAATCTTCTCTGAAACTGCTGCCTGGTGATGTAAAATAAGCCTCAGGGGGTGGAGGTGGGCTCAGATACTATTTCACGTCTTCAGGGATTCCACATTATGAAAGATGGATGTGGTTCTTCAGTAATAACCAAAAATGTATTTACCCCGTAGTTAATCTTTTCAGTTAAAAATAACGGATTGACCCTTCATAGGGAACCAGGCCTTGTGAAGAGCTCATCATGGTTTTCTTCATTCAGTACATTATTTAGTCATTATTGTTTAGTCTTTTAGTAAATAGTGTTGAGTATACAGTATTGTATTTTGTGAAGACATCTTCTGTAATTCACTTTGAAAAATTGCTCTTGATAAGAACGTTCATGTAACCTAAATGGGCGTTAGTTGCACGAGTTACGGCTTGCATTATGAACCAGGTTAATGCCTCAAAATAAACCACACACCTGATTCCATCTTATCTAACTGCACAATCTCCTGTCTGTTTCCAGCTCGGCTATTTCTGAAACCATGGGGATATTTTTATTTTGCGTCCGTGCTGTTTTCCTGCTAGCGTTGTCATCCTTAAGCCATTGTGTGACGTGTGACAGTAACTCTGTGAACTCCACATGCCGGTTTCCGTGGTTTCTCACGTCGTCTTCCCCACAGTTTCTCCTGGCCATTGTCTCTCTCAGCAGTTAAACAGCAGTGCTTTTTCCCACAGGGTTACGCTGATAAAGCAGATAAACACTGACTGGGAAGGGCCAATTAGCTCATACTGTATGTATAGCACAACGCTAACTGCATTAGCTCATTCTGTATGTAGCACACCGCTAACTGCATTAGCTCATTCCGTATGTATAGCACAACGCTAACTGCATTAGTTCATTCTGTTTGTATAGCACACCGCTAACTGCATTAGCTCATTCTGTATGTATAGCACACCGCTAGCTGCATTAGCTCATTCCGTATGTATAGCACAACGCTAACTGCATTAGTTCATTCTGTTTGTATAGCACACCGCTAACTGCATTAGCTCATTCCGTATGTAGCACACCGCTAACTGCATTAGCTCATTCTGTATGTAGCAGACCGCTACCTGCATTAGCTCATTCTGTATGTAGCACACCGCTAACTGCATTAGCTCATTCTGTATGTATAGCACACCGCTAACTGCATTAGCTCATTCTGTATGTAGCACACCGCTAGCTGCATTAGCTCATTCTGTATGTAGCAGACCGCTAGCTGCATTAACTCAAACTGTAGCGTATGTAGCACACCGCTAACTGCATTAGCTCATTCTGTATGTAGCACACCGCTAGCTGCATTAGCTCATTCCGTATGTATAGCACACCGCTAGCTGCATTAACTCAAACTGTAGCGTATGTAGCACACCGCTAACTGCATTAGCTCATTCTGTATGTAGCACACCGCTAGCTGCATTAGCTCATTCTGTATGTATAGCACACCGCTAGCTGCATTAGCTCATTCCGTATGTATAGCACACCGCTAGCTGCATTAGCTCATTCCATATGTATAGCACACCGCTAGCTGCATTAGCTCATTCTGTATGTATAGCACACCGCTAGCTGCATTAGCTCATTCTGTATGTATAGCACACCGCTAGCTGCATTAGCTCATTCTGTATGTATAGCACACCGCTAGCTGCATTAGCTCATTCTGTATGTAGCACACCGCTAACTGCATTAGCTCTCAAAGCTGAGGTGTTTTTGCCTCTCGCCTCTGCTGGCATTACAGATTAGGTTCCCAGTGAATGCTCCTTTTCATTCTGTAATCTGCTGCTGCTCTGATGCCAAGGTTCCTGACCAGCTCATGTTATCAACTAATCCCCTTAATTCCCACACAAATGAGCCAAATAACTGACACAGACAATCAAATGTTTGCCAGTATCTTTTCTTTTTTGCCATTTTTAGATGCTGCAGATCCCTGAGAATTTTCAACAAAACATTACTGACCTAAAGGTACAAACATATGAAAGAAAAAATTTTTTTACTGAATATTTGTCTACACTGTAAAGATACTTTTCAGATAAACACGAGAACCTGGACTAAGGTTGCGTGTGCAGACAGTCAAGCATGAAATTATTATTATTATTATGACTTTCTTTGCAAGGTATGTGAATGGTAAAGTATTTTGGGGGTTGGGTAGAAGTCAGAATGGGACTGGGCAGAAATTGCCGTTCTGCTGAAAAGGCTCAGATTCCACGCCACGCCCAGGATTTTTGCCGAGGTAAGCAGATGTGTGGTGGTCTGGGGGGGGGGGGGGGGGATCTTGGCCCGGGGTTCGAGAAGGCTGTGAGGACGAAGGGATATCCTGGAAGGGGAGAGGAGCTGCAGCACTTTGGGGGGGACACGGCAGAGCTTCCTCTCAGAGAGGGCAGGGGATGGGAGGAGGGGGGTGCAGAGAACAATGCTGTGAAATTCTGCCAACACCCAAGTCCCTGTGAGCGGACCCCCATCAATCAGCCAGGAGCTGCTCGGGGCCCGCACGTCAGCGGCCCCTACAGGAACCCCGTTTGTTTAACATAGGGGCCCGCGAGCAGGGCCAGGGGCCGGAAGGGGTGTAAGCACCTTGTTTAAACACGCCTGGTGACTTTAATGGATAAATCGCCAGATCTGCAGAGCAAAGGGTCTGTGGGTGTCTTTTCCAGGCCGCCTTTGTCACCCCAGTTGGCACCGGAGAGAGAGGCTGACCTGGCACCCAGCCATGCCGTACGCCCATGGAAGGTTAGCCAAGGCATTCCATCGGCGTATCGTGAGAAAGGGGCTTTTTGTTTAGAGTATAGTATCTCGAGATTCCAGAAAGAGGATAAGGGTTCAAAACGATGCTCTCCTCATTATGTCCAGGGTCCTGGGGGGTCACCCCACGTGTTTAGGTTTTCACCACTAAACATTCACAGTATGTATACTGGCTTGTGGGATGGGGTGTCCTATGCAGCCCCATTGTGTCTGAAATAGCTGTGCAAACCATGAAGAATAAACACCTCATAATCCCAACTCAAGGACTTTTAATCAGTCAGATCAGCGAATGCTTTCCTTTACTGTAACGTGCCGTTTGGCATGTGATTCCATTACAAAGGGGCTATTTTTTTCATTAGAATGTGAATGCATTATAGACTCACGGGTTAAGTTTGGCCATAAATATTAAAAGTGTGGACACTTGGTCAAAATAAATCACAAACTAAAAAGCTGCATTGTGTAAGTGGAAAAGGTCATAAAGAATTTAAATTCCCGTTTTCAACCATGTTATTCAAGCAAAAGACCAGCATACTCAAAGGTTTCAGAACTGCTGCATCAGAAGATCAGATAACGTTTGTGGTTAATGAGATTATGTATCTCTGTAATATAGTGTATACAGAAGTATAAGCAATATTTGAGGATTATGTAAGGTGCAAAATATCAACATTGCAGGGCCATTTAACAGTAAAGCCAGTTGTTAATGGCAACTGGCTTTACTGTTAAATTACATTGATTACGTTGCTAACCGAGGTTAAAACAAATTAGGCAAGTGTAGACAAATTAAGTGCTGCCATTATGAGAGTATTAGCGGGGTTGCTTGGTGAGGCGTTGGGCGAACTACAGCGAAATGCAAATTAAAGGACGGTTATGCGTTTCGTGGACTGCAGTCTTTCTGCCGGCCAGAGGGGGCGCAGCTGTACCACAGGGGAGACCTGCCTGAATAAGCCCCCACTCTCCCTGAGATATGTTTATCAGCCAATCAGGATTGCTCATGCAGGATTCCCAGCCAATCAGCTCTGGTCTGGACTGTAGGGCTCAAACCACAAATCGGCACTTAACTTGGACCCGCCACAGGGAGTACCACGTCCTCTTCATTACATTAAATTATGTTTTACGTTACATTACATTATTGGCACTTGCCAAGTACCCTTATCCAGAAAGACCAGTGTTACCATCAGTCATAAAAAAGTACAGTAGTATCACAGGGATGGCACAGTAGATTAGTGCACCTTATGTTAATTAATAATGTTTTCTTTTGATAGCTTCCATTTTTTCAGAATTGAATACTTGCAGGTAACTAGCAGCATTACAAAAGGTGTATTTATAAACTGAATAAGGATTTTTTTTGTTGTCTTTTCCACACAAAAAAAACAAAAGTTGCTGCTCTATGTACATACGTATGCAATATACGAGGTTGGCTTTAAAAAAGCCAGTTATATTATTATATTATATTCACATAGACGTGAGACGTATCCTACCTGACCAATGAAGAGTTGCGAATTACCTGAAATTTCTCACGTTTCAGAAACTGTAGAGGATGCAAGCAAACATAACCACTTCCTCTTTTGCAAGATCACGTACGAATAGCGCCTATATTTAGAACAAGGGACCCGCCGGGCCGGAGCATTGTCATCACGGCCGGCTCGTCAGGGAATTTATCCTGCCATTGGAATGTAAAAGCACCACCTCATGCTCCATAGCTCACGTCTCTTTAGCACGGGTCACATGGTAGCACGGGTCACATGGTCTGGTAGGAAGTAATTAGCAAACCCAACGGCATTTCTGCGTGGGACTCATCCTGTGAGGAGTCACCCTATTGGATGTTCTGTTGCAAGAATAGCTCATTTTCTTCCTCCATTTTCAATCACAAATGGTATTTTGGTTTTCTTTCCCCCAAAGCTGGGATTTATGAGTTAGGGCTTTGTTTTGTTTTTTCCATATGTTTGAATACATTGAGACCGCTGCAGTTCTGTCCGTATCGAACCCTGTGAGCTCAAAGCGCTGCAGTTCTGTCCGTATCGAACCCTGTGAGCTCAAAGCGCTGCAGTTCTGTCCGTATCGAACCCTGTGAGCTCAAAGTGCCCAAACTGCAGGCAGAGTTAAAAATTACACATTCTGTCAATGTGTAACTGAACTGTGTTAACTTTGGGTGACAGGGCCACACTTTAAAGAAATATGACCGAATCGCGTGAAAAATTATTTATTTCAGCATTATGGTTTTTGGCGCGAGCAGAATCTGGGCAGAAGGACAAAGATTTTGAAAACCCCACCCCCTC
>CM056392.1:1947376-2099433 GCA_029718625.1 Synaphobranchus kaupii
AGTGTCTCTGCTGGCTGTGGCCTGCATGGACTCTCATGGTGAGAAGCCTGGCGATTGGCCAAGGCACTGCCCAATTGAGAAAAGGGTTCAGCCCGAATCCTCCAGCTGATTGGTCGTAGAGTCCTCAGGCAGAGTAACTAGAGGTCCAGCTGGTAGATCTCGTTGTTAAGAGAGGAGAATGACTTGCAGAGGAAACGCATCGTACTGTACCCTCCTCCCAAACTAACCGTGAACACTGCGGCAAAAGGATATAACACTGAGACTGCTTTCACTGCGAAATTGTGGAGAAAATATGTGGGAAAATGTGTTCATTTGGGAAAATAAAGTAGGAAAATGTATTTGAATGTGTTTTCTTCAGTGTGTCACACAAAGGAATGTATTTATTCCCCGTAGGTAAGGACAGGTCTGAAAAGGTCTGATTAAACAACACGCGAGAGCTGTTCATTCCAGTGCAGTATGTCATGCATATTTTAATTATATCGCCATCATATTTCAGTATTGCCAAAGGCAATGTTTCTTTGGCCAGATGACATTTTCATTCATTGAAAGCGCAAAACAAAATACATGTTGTTGTGATGACATATGCTTTATGACTAATGTAAAATTTATATCTGACTTTCATTCTTAGTTATGAATGTGTAACGTGGTTTCCTTCACCTTAATGTCACCTTTTCACCTTAATGTCCCCTTAATACTGTCCTTCTGCTTGTTTTTTCAGGGGTAGCGTATCTAAACGCCCCCCCTGGTGATGTTATAACGCACCCCTGGCTGTAAAATATATCCCTGTACTTACAGGCAGCAGAGTTGGCAGTAACTTGCTGTATTTCTGAATTACAGTAAGCTACTGTAACTACACTAACTCATTTTACAGTCGGGAATACAGTATTACTGAAAAACGGTTACACAGTGAAGCAGTGGAAGTACCTGCGGCGTGTGTGTGTGTGGGGTGATGGTTTCCACGGCGACACGCCTGCCCGCCTGGTACACACGCGCACACACACACACACACACACACACACACACACGTGGTGGCGGTTCCTCTCTCCAACCTTCATTATGTGTCCCCTCGTTCTGTTTGCTATTCCAGGCAGGCCCGCGCGCTCCACTCCGCTCTTCCACAGAAAGACGGCCCCAGCTTCCCCCCGAGGACCCTCTCCAATCGGAGCGTGTCGCCGGGTGAGCGTCGCCGGGTGAGCGCCGCTGACTTGAAACGGTGAGGTGGTTCGCTCCACGTAAGGCGCCGCGCTTCACTGCCCGACAAGTGTTTCCATTCCCCCGGCGACGTGAGAGGAGCCCAGAGGAGAGCGCCTCCTGTTTTCACCGCTAACGTGCTAACGCTAACGTGCAGACGTGCCGCGCTCTGGTGCTCTGTGCCTTTTACCCGTCTGCATCCATTTCCTGGATTTAATCTCCTTCAGGTACATCTCATAAGCCTCTCTCCTTCAGGTACATCTCACAAACCTCTCTCCTTCAGGTACATCTCACAAGCCTCTCTCCTTCAGGTACATCTCACAAACCTCTCTCCTTCAGGTACATCTCACAAACCTCTCTCCTTCAGGTACATCTCACAAGCCTCTCTCCTTCAGGTACATCTCATAAGCCTCTCTCCTTCAGGTACATCTCACAAACCTCTCTCCTTCAGGTACATCTCACAAGCCTCTCTCCTTCAGGTACATCTCACAAGCCTCTCTCCTTCAGGTACATCTCATAAGCCTCTCTCCTTCAGGTACATCTCACAAACCTCTCTCCTTCAGGTACATCTCACAAGCCTCTCTCCTTCAGGTACATCTCACAAACCTCTCTCCTTCAGGTACATCTCACAAGCCTCTCTCCTTCAGGTACATCTCATAAGCCTCTCTCCTTCAGGTACATCTCACAAACCTCTCTCCTTCAGGTACATCTCACAAACCTCTCTCCTTCAGGTACATCTCACAAACCTCTCTCCTTCAGGTACATCTCACAAGCCTCTCTCCTTCAGGTACATCTCATAAGCCTCTCTCCTTCAGGTACATCTCACAAACCTCTCTCCTTCAGGTACATCTCACAAGCCTCTCTCCTTCAGGTACATCTCACAAGCCTCTCTCCTTCAGGTACATCTCACAAACCTCTCTCCTTCAGGTACATCTCACAAACCTCTCTCCTTCAGGTACGGAGGTTAACCCTAAAGTTCCCATTTTAAATTTATGTGGAAATTTTCCCATTTCCACTTCAAAAGACTAATTTCCAGGCCTAATGAACAGTTTCTATTATTATTTCCAAAAGCAATACTCCAGGAATTTGTTCAGTCGCAGACATTAAGACAGTTTAGTTTAACACACTAAGCACCACAGCTGTCCAGCTGAAATTAAATACACTTTCCTCAAACATATGCTCCAACCATTTTCTTATTAAACAGCGTCGTCTGCATTGGACATCCATATAAAACTATCTCCTTTATACAATCCTCCCCCTGCTCTGTTAGCACGGCAGCATAATGGCTTTTGTACAAAGGCGCAGATCGGAAAGCGCAGCTGTTCTTAACGTCTCAAAAAGCTCAGGCTTTTTATAGCAGTATTAAGAGACGGAACAAAACAACAGTTACAGAATTCAATAGGCCCTGGGTCCGCATGGGCCTTTGTGTCTAATTCCTTATGCTGCTGGAAAATACAGTATCTTCGGAATACCGGAGGCGAGAACCAGTTATGGCAGCCGGGGTCCAGCGGGAATTTCTTGGGATTGTGTTCATGTCTCCCCGTTTGATCCATCCGTGGAAAAATACTTAAAAGCTCACGGAAGGCCTTTCAAGATCCTTTTGAGGTGCTAATGCCATTGTCACCTGACACTCGGGACCAGAGGCCTGTCTTGTCGGATTTTCACCTTGTCTAGCGTACTTTTCAGCGCGTCGGCAGGCTGTTGGGTCGCTATTGTCTCTTCCGTACAAAGCGGGCCGTATTGTTACCTGTCCAAGGCACAGTGTAAGCGATACAGGTCAGACTTTTAAGGCTAACCTGTTAACGACGGCCTGAATTCTTAGAGTAAACGTGTGAATATAATATCCAGCACAAAGCTCCAGATGGTGTCTAACGCATTGTCAGTTCTGGTGTTTACTGCGTGCATTTCAGCCAAGGTTTTTATCAAGGTAAAGCAATGGGGTCACATTAACAATGAGATATGGATTGCGCAAAAAAAAGATTGGGAAAACTTTTTTTAAAACAACTGTTTGGAACATTCCACAGGTAAACAGGTGATGCTGTCATGACTGGGTATAAAAGGATATCAAAAGACTCTTGATATCTTATTTCAAATACTCATGCAAGCGATACCATAACCTCTCTGTATTTGAATGGATCTCTATGGGAATTGGGGGGTGGGACTAGATTTAGCTGTAAATTACACAGGAACAGTATGGAACACATGGTTCGCTAAATGGCTGTAAGTCATCAAGGGTCTGAGGTGTCAAACGAGCCTCAAACCATCACTCTGCTGCCAGATATGCAGTAGATATGGACAGTTCACTTTCAGGGTTATTTCTCCTGACTCATTTTCCCATTGAACTCTATGGAAAGATAAGTCAGGAGAAACAACCCTTCAAGTGATCCATCCATATCTGGCAGCAGAGTGATGGTTTGAGGCTCGTTTGATATCTCAGACCCTTGATGACTTACAGCCATTTTACCAACCATGGGTTCCATACTATTCCTGTGTAATTTACAGCTAAATCTAGTAAAACATTAAAGGTAAAACATTAAATATCTTTTCTTTTACTATTTTCAATTAAATATATGCAAAAGAGAATTTACAAATCACTGCTTTCTGCTTTTATGTACATTTTACATACTGTCCCAATTTGGAATTGGGGTTTGTACTTGGAACCACGTTTGGAACCATAAGCATCGTGCATCTTCATCTGCAGCCATACAGTGTGTGTGACATCACAATTGTTGTGATGGCAACAAACATTTTTGTCCATTTACCACCTGTCAATCATCAGTGGAGTGAGGACATTGGTTGGTTCCAACAGCAATGCAAAGCACCCAGCTGGTTAATATACTGCTCTCATCTTGATTACAGGACAACTTGTCATTTGCCGGGAGAAAGTGATGGTTTAAACTCAGCCCCCGTTTAACGGGACATCATCTTGCAGGTTAAATATATTGCAGCTGGTCTGGTGTACATGTGGTCGGCTCAGTCGTATAAAAAGCGTATTCCATAAAGTCCTGGCCTCAATCAGAGCATCATTATCATTAGTGCTATTCATCCTGGTTCAGCTTCATTAGCCCTGAGTGGCTCCTCGTGACTAACCAAGCTGTAGGCTTCAAAAAATGCGTTTATGGCATCTTTGCAGCGTTTTATTAAATATGTCACACAGGATCCACAGATGGAAAGATGCTTCGATAGGAGAAAGGTCTCCGTCGAAATTCTAGCTGAAAGTTTTGCCTTTAAAAGCAGAAAAAGATAAAATGCAAGGATTCAAAAGACATTTATTTAAAAAAAATAATAATAATAATAAAATAAACGTCACAAACATCAGCACATCTCAGGTAAAATCCTGAAATTGTGTTTTGACAGTATCTATCAGATTAGTAAATTGAGTTTTATCCCGTTTTATAAACGCATCCCTCTTCCCAAGACAAATCTTCCAAAAATAAACACACACATACACATGCCCATGTGCACAAAAATGGATAATGTCAGATTTGCCATTGGCTTGTACAGTTTACATACACTTAGGTTGAAGTCATTAAAACTAATTTTTAACCACTCCACAGATTTCATGTTAGCAAACTATAGTGTTGGCAAGTCAGTTAGGACATCTACTTTGTGCATGACACAAGTAATTTTTCCAACAATTGTTTACAGAGATTATTTCACTTTTAATTCACTATCACAATTCGAGTGGGTCAGAAGTTTACATACACTAAGTTGACTGTGCCTTTAAATTTTTGGATATTTGGTTGCATATCCTTTGCATGCCATGACTTCCTGATGTCTGTGACCCAACCGTGTAGCAATTGTAGCCATTTTACACATAAATTTTACACTTAAGGTCACACATCTCTAGCATGCTTTCATGAGTAAAGGCATTGGCTTGTTTGAGCCAAAATAATGCATATGTGTTTTCCATTGTTTGTGGAATTATTGGAACACTAAACCCATAGTAACCCACAGATACAGGATGAAGCCAATGTGAGATTGGAACAGAAAGATTATTCGTACATCTCATTAACAACACTGCCAGGTATGAGAATGGATACTTGATTTTAAAAAAGCAGGTCAAGAAAGGAAATGCCGTACCTAGAGGTTTAAAAACAACTCTTCATCCAGGTTTATGCAGTTGACATTTAATGGACTTTGGTAATATACAAGCCAAGGGTCACATGGAGGAGAGTGGTTTAATAAACATTTATAGGTTTTTATGTAGATAGATATCTTGAGGTTGTGTAAATTGCACATAACAAACGTATAGGAAACATAGGAAACAGATTGACTTGCTGTCAAATTTTCATCCGTACAGGAATTTTCAAATCCTTGTTTAAGAAAACCTCTCGTAAAAGAGAGAATGTTAAATTATGGCCAACGTTTGTGCCAGAGAGTGACATTGTGTTTGTGCCGTTCTTCAGAGAGTGACATTGTGTTTGAAGAACTCCCCACCCACTCACCTCTACTAGATTTAATGCACGAGAATCAATTTCTCAGAAATCTCTCGCTGTCGACCTGGGCCACCCAGTCTCCCTGCTGGCTCCGTCGACGCGTTCTGTCACACCTCGTCTGCAACACACACACACACCTTTCTTTTTTTTAATCACCAGTGTAATATATAACCACCTCCCTCCCTCTGTCTCGTCTCTCCCACATGAGGTATCTCTGCTGTTTTGCTGGGCCTTCGCATGCTATAAACCCCCCCATCGACGGGGAAGAGGCGACACGCAACCCAGCGCCAAACTGGCGAGCAGAGCGACCGCTAACAAATCAAAACAGTGCGAAAACATACCTTCAGATGTGAGAAGGTGACTCTCTCTTCCATAAATTCCAAAAAAAAATATTTTGTTTGCAATCGTCCAGCTCCCTGATACGCAAACCAAATAAATGCTGACTGTGAAGTGGTTTTGATTTATTCATTTACTCCTGATGATTAAACTGAAGGAGACGCGCCAGTGCAGGGGCGTAGCACTAAATTCTGGGTCCCGTGAAAATGCAGTCTCTGTGGGCCCCCTTCCCAATGCAGTCTTTGTGGGCCCCCTTCCCAATGCAGTCTCTGTGGGCCCCCTTCCCAATGCAGTCTCTGTGGGCCCCCTTCCCAATGCAGTCTCTGTGGGCCCCCTTCCCAATGCAGTCTCTGTGGGCCCCCTTCCCAATGCAGTCTCTGTGGGCCCCCTTCCCAATGCAGTCTCTGTGGGCCCCCTTCCCAATGCGGTCTCTGTGGGTCCCCTTCCTAGTGCAGTCTCTGTGGGTCCCCTTCCCAATGCAGTCTCTGTGGGTCCCCTTCCCAATGCAGTCTCTGTGGGTCCCCTTCCCAAATGCAGTCTCTGTGGGTCCCCTTCCCAATGCAGTCTCTGTGGGCCCCCTTCCCAATGCAGTCTCTGTGGGTCCCCTTCCCAATGCAGTCTCTGTGGGCCCCCTTCCCAATGCAGTCTCTGTGGGCCCCCTTCCCAATGCAGTCTCTGTGGGCCCCCTTCCCAATGCAGTCTCTGTGGGTCCCCTTCCCAATGCAGTCTCTGTGGGTCCCCTTCCCAATGCAGTCTCTGTGGGTCCCCTTCCCAATGCAGTCTCTGTGGGCCCCCTTCCCAATGCAGTCTCTGTGGGCCCCCTTCCCAATGCAGTCTCTGTGGGCCCCCTTCCCAATGCAGTCTCTGTGGGCCCCCTTCCCAATGCAGTCTCTGTGGGCCCCCTTCCCAATGCAGTCTCTGTGGGCCCCCTTCCCAATGCAGTCTCTGTGGGCCCCCTTCCCAATGCAGTCTCTGTGGGCCCCCTTCCCAATGCAGTCTCTGTGGGTCCCCTTCCCAATGCAGTCTCTGTGGGTCCCCTTCCCAATGTAGTCTCTGTGGGGCCCCCTTCCCAATGCAGTCTCTGTGGGCCCCCTTCCCAATGCAGTCTCTGTGGGCCCCCTTCCCAATGCAGTCTCTGTGGGCCCCCTTCCCAATGCGGTCTCTGTGGGTCCCCTTCCTAGTGCAGTCTCTGTGGGTCCCCTTCCCAATGCAGTCTCTGTGGGTCCCCTTCCCAATGCAGTCTCTGTGGGCCCCCTTCCCAATGCAGTCTCTGTGGGCCCCCTTCCCAATGCAGTCTCTGTGGGCCCCCTTCCCAATGCAGTCTCTGTGGGCCCCCTTCCCAATGCGGTCTCTGTGGGTCCCCTTCCTAGTGCAGTCTCTGTGGGTCCCCTTCCCAATGCAGTCTCTGTGGGTCCCCTTCCCAATGCAGTCTCTGTGGGTCCCCTTCCCAAATGCAGTCTCTGTGGGTCCCCTTCCCAATGCAGTCTCTGTGGGTCCCCTTCCCAATGCAGTCTCTGTGGGCCCCCTTCCCAATGCAGTCTCTGTGGGCCCCCTTCCCAATGCAGTCTCTGTGGGCCCCCTTCCCAATGCAGTCTCTGTGGGCCCCCTTCCCAATGCGGTCTCTGTGGGTCCCCTTCCTAGTGCAGTCTCTGTGGGTCCCCTTCCCAATGCAGTCTCTGTGGGGCCCCTTCCCAATGCAGTCTCTGTGGGTCCCCTTCCCAAATGCAGTCTCTGTGGGTCCCCTTCCCAATGCAGTCTCTGTGGGCCCCCTTCCCAATGCAGTCTCTGTGGGCCCCCTTCCCAATGCAGTCTCTGTGGGCCCCCTTCCCAATGCAGTCTCTGTGGGACCCCTTCCCAATGCAGTCTCTGTGGGCCCCCTTCCCAATGCAGTCTCTGTGGGCCCCCTTCCCAATGCAGTCTCTGTGGGCCCCCTTCCCAATGCAGTCTCTGTGGGTCCCCTTCCCAATGCAGTCTCTGTGGGCCCCCTTCCCAATGCAGTCTCTGTGGGCCCCCTTCCCAATGCAGTCTCTGTGGGTCCCCTTCCCAATGCAGTCTCTGTGGGGCCCCTTCCCAATGCAGTCTCTGTGGGCCCCCGTCCCAATGCAGTCTCTGTGGGCCCCCTTCCCAATGCAGTCTCTGTGGGCCCCCTTCCCAATGCAGTCTCTGTGGGCCCCCTTCCCAATGCAGTCTCTGTGGGCCCCCTTCCCAATGCAGTCTCTGTGGGCCCCCTTCCCAATGCAGTCTCTGTGGGCCCCCTTCCCAATGCAAGGCTTTAATTTCGGGCCTTCTGAGGGCCCCTCCCCACCTTGGGTCCCTGGGTAGTCAGTTCCACCAAATCCCCCACTTGGGTACCCCTGCACCAGGGTACAAATATTTACCCACAAACAGCCCTGCGATGACAATATGCTGATGTCTTTGTCTTTGGCTGATAAAGTGCTTGCATCGTTGACTGGGCTTGGCTTGGCCCCAAAACCTACTGGTGCTACACTAGGCTTGGACCCATAACCTACTGGTGCTACACTAGGCTTGGACCCATAACATACTGGTGCTACAGTGAGATTGGACCCATAACATAGTGGTGGGTGCTACAGTGGGCTTGGACCCGTGACATGCTGGTGCTACAGTGGGCTTGGACCCGTGACATACTGGTGCTACAGTGGGCTCAAAATCCAAAACCGTACTGTAAAAGAGAGGAAACTCTTATGTTGAATTCAGAAGATTGAAGCAACATCTCCTAACCAATGAAACTGCAAGTGGCTGAGAAGGAACACTGAACCCTGGGGTGCAGTGTGTCTGTGCACGCGTACCCCATTGGCTTGTGCACAGGGAAGTGACAGCTCATTAGGGGATTGTGGTCCATGTAGTCCACGAGGCCTTGGCTCTTGCAAAGCCGGTCAGCACACAGGGGGTAGAGATGCCATATGCAATCAGGAGATGTGAATGTGTGAATCAATGCATCTCGAGCACGCAGGAAACAGAAAGCCGATATTTCTGACAGCTGGGCCCTAGACACTGTCCGTTCAGGCGAAATGTCGTGCAGCTTTGCTACCAGTTAGTGCGAGGCGTCTTCTTGCGGACCCTTCTTGCATAGTCCAGAATGCGAGCAATTTATGACATTTATTTTCATTTTTTTGAGCCATCTGAACTGTTGGTTATGTAACCAAATTACCACAAGTGACCGTGTGCTTGACATTTTGAACAGAAGTCTGCATTAATTTAGCACAATAATTGATCCAATTATGTAAATATGCGCTCGGGCAGATTGGGAACCAGAAACGTTATGAAGTCCAGCAGCCAGTCTGCTTATTCATGCTACAATAAGAATGGAAATGTGTGGATACTAACTCTGTAGATATACATATATATACATATACGCTGTAGATATGAATCTCCTGTCAGTGACAGAAATCTACTTAACATTCTGCTTTAGATGATTTCATATCTTCGTAATTTCAATCCTGGAAAAAATCATTGTGACAGTACGCTGTCTAAAATGTGTATAAGACAGGTCAGATGTGTGTTCAATTGAGTCACAATAATAAGGTTTATTTAATACACATATTTATGAGGTGAGTATGGCTGTACAATGACATTAGGAACATTCTTGGATTATGAGGTAGTTGCTAATGCCAGTTACGTGTGCAAGTGTCTGTGTCTTTCTGGGTGTGTGTGTGTGTGTGCGTGCGTGCGTGCGTGTGCGTGCATGTGCGTACGTGTATCTAATGTCTAGGCTTTAAGGGTTTCAACACCATATCCTTAATTATAGTTAACCAAATATAAATTGTTCTGTTTAAATATAGATTTTTTATAGACAGCCAGCTTCTTTCAATTGGACAATTTAGTGACAAATGGTTCAATTTAGCCATTAATGGTTAAAATTTAAGCCGCTGTCAGAAGTTCATGTTACATGACCTGTACTGTACATAAACATGAGTCCTTATACTGAGAAAAAGTAATTATAGTCTACAGTAATTGCAGTCAGTTCTAAACAATCTAATTAAGCAAAGAAAAAATATCAGGAATCAATGCTGATTCGATGCAACTGCATTGCTCCCAAAGTGAACCGTGACAAGAGTAGAATCCAGGAGGTAGTTACTGTTCCGCTCGGTTAATAAAATGAGCCGTTTTGTTTGCGCAGTTGTTCGTTGGGCAGTGAAACCTTTCCCCCTGTGCCGTTCGACTGGTAATAATGACTCTGGCGACGTTGGGGGAGTTGAGCCTGGTGGAGGCCTGGATCATCTGAACTAGCCATGTTTCTGTCTCTAGTGGGTCTGGGTCATGACCTTTGACCTCATCACCTTTATACAGGGAGGGTCAGCGGCTGTGGCTGTTACATAACCACAACATACAGCCCCTCCACACACACTGTACGAGTTAGAGCTGGATCTCTAGGGCTGCTTTATGTGTTCCTGCGCTTAAGAGCTTCATTTAAGTCATTGATCGGCTAAAGACTCTGCACATCTCCTTTCCAAGGCCTCAACTGGCTGCTGAACAAGACTGGAGTTAAACCTGCAGCCACTGCGGCCCTCCAGGACTGGAGTTAAACCTGCTGACACTGCGGCCCTCCAGGACTGGAGTTAAACCTGCAGACACAGTGCCCCCTCCTGGACTGGAGTTAACCCTGCAGACACTGCAGCCCTCCAGGACTGGAGTTAAACCTGCAGACACTGCGGCCCTCCAGGACTGGAGTTAAACCTGCAGACACTGCGGCCATCCAGGACTGGAGTTAAACCTGCAGACACTGCGGCCCTCCAGGACTGGAGTTTGACACCCCTGCACAAGAGCATTTCTCTCTCTCCTCTGCGACTCTGAATTCATTTTTGATGGTTTAATAAATTAGTCCCCTTGGGGTGGCCCGTAAAAAATAAAAGCATTCCTGCTCCCCAAATTCTCTCGAGTACCAGCCGCGGCTTTTGAGGCGCACAAATAAAAGCGGCGGTTTCAATCAATCAAAATCAATAAAAGAAATACAAATAACTGTTTGAATAACATTGTACCTTAGATGTGAGTGGATGCATGTCCTTCAAGCTGACTAGCAGAGTGTTTTTCAGTAAAGTGAAGACCAGTTGCTGTATATAGCCCACGGATGAAAGGAAACGCAACACAATACCCAGTCCCTTTTAACACCATGTTTTTATTCAAAAATATCCCCTAATTGTACACTGTGGAATGTTTGTTTGTTATTGATTGGGCTAGGTCTTTGATCAGTACTCTTCCGGATTCATTGACCTCAGCAATCCTCTCTCTCATTCACAGTCTCTCTAGTGTATTGAAAGGAACAGGACCCCCCTGCCAAAAGTTTTGACAGATTTCTAACGCATACTGTTTCTGGGGAGCTTCCACTTCCTGCTCAGGACTGTCACACGCACAATATGCCATAGTTTCGCCAGTCAGAGCGATGCCGGGCTAGTTTCTAACTTCAGAGCCTAATCTTGAGTGAGCCAAGGGGTGAAAGGACAACAGCCTCGCTGCACTGACTGCATACTGATCAATGAGTAACTTTCACATCTGCTGCACCCTGCAGTAATTTATGCGCACTGTGTTTGTTAAAAAGGAGTCAGGTGCCCTCAGGACCAGGCCATATAAGGGGGGGGCACACCAGGCAATCAGCCATCTGCACCCCCCCCCCCCCAGTGAAAGACTCTGAAGTCGTGTCATTTAGTACAGTAATCCATCACTGCCATTTGAAGCAAAGCGCCCAGACAGCAAAAAAAAAAAAAAGGGTTGTTTTTATCTTGGAATGCTCGGGTGTTGAGCTCGCCAATCAATCAGCAGAGTTTGATTGACCTTAGTGCAGTGCAATGACTTGCATCTCACACGGCAGATTGTTGAAAGAGTCACAGCGCCAACTTGAATATTTTATAGCAAATCTCTTTACATTATCCACTATCCTCAGCAACGTTTGCACGTGTAATTTGCTTGATTTTCTTTTTTTTTAATCACCGAGTAATCAAAAACCTAGCAGGCATGTTAATTGTTCATCATAGCAGAGCAACCATACAGAGATTAAGGAACCATGCAAAGAAAATGAGATGTTTCAATGGATACTGCACAACATATGTCTATAAAAAAATATTAAAAAAACTTTTGGAACATTCTACCAGTTAATGCGTTTGTTAAGCTCTGTCACATCACATTACGTTACATTACAATCACTTAGTGGAAACAATCTATTATCCAAAGTGACTTAACAGAAGTGGAGACAGGAGTGTGAAATCACCAAGACACAGAAGGCACATTTATAATCAGAGTAAAGTTAGCCAAACAAACCAGTAATAGTATCAATCAGAGTAAAGTTAGCCAAACAAACCAGTAATACTATCAATCAGTGTAAAGTTAGACAAACAAACCAGTAATAGTATTGCTGAGTCAAGTGCCATTTGAAAGAGGGGATCTGTGATAAAGAAAAAAAGCACAAAAAAATAAGATATCCTGTTTTGTTCTGGCTAACAAATTAGGATCTGGTTTTGCTGTTGCCCTAACTTATCACAAGCAGATATATTTTATTTTTCTAATATTTTAGTGTAGTAAGCTAGTTTATTGCTTAAGCTTTTGTGGTCCTCAATGAAATTCAAAATGCAATGATTAGTTATGCAAGCTAGTGAATGAATAATTTCATAAACTGTTTGACTGTGTGAGCCTAGATACAGCAGTACACAGCGGTTTTGTTCCTCAAAAATGAGCCTGCGATTCCTTGAACCCTCTAAAACCATTTTCATAAAATGAGCTGCAGGCCATTTAAAACTCTCTACTTTGGGTTCTGTGCCCTTGTTTTATTAAACTGAGATCTATGATGTTCTTCTTGCATTATTAAAACATGCCTGGAAGTATGATTTTACAAATCTTATGTTATTTGTTTTAAGTTGCATTGATAATAGCAGATTTCAGAAAGTGGCCTTGAGGTTGAATTTGACTGCTGTGGAAGTACTAGAGTACTATCATAAAATAAGGAGTGTGCATTGGTAGAGCATATGTTACTTTCTTATAAGCCAGTTACTGTTAAGCCCCATTGTGGAGATGTGAATGAGGACAGCATTTACCAGGGCTGGCTATCAGCCGGCAGTCCATTCATTGCTATTGTGCTATTGCTATTGCGCTATTGCTATTTCTATTGTGCTTGTGCTATTGCGCTATTGCTATTGCTATTGTGCTATTGCTATTGCGTTATTTCTATTGTGCTTGTGCTATTGCTATTGCTATTGCTATTGCGCTATTGCTATTGTGTTGTGCTATTGCTATTGCTATTGCTATTGCTATTGCTATTGTGCTATTGCTATTGCGCTATTGCTATTGTGCTATTGCGCTATTGCTATTGTGGTTCATAAAGGATTGGCGAGAGCATTCATAGTCCTGCATGAAGATGAAAGAATCTGCAGAACTGGCCACTTTACGGTAGTACAGCACGGACCAAAATACTTCAGTACCCAGCACAGCGAAATGAGGACCCTTGTGTGAACAGAGGACGCTGCAGTGGCTTTTAGGGCCAGTATGGATTAAGTCTTTGCCAGGTTTCCTTTGACACACTCAGGCAGCGACGTTACCATCCAACCACCACCCCAAACCCCTAAACACACACACACACACACACACACAGGATCAGTGTAGAATTAGGCGTCAAAGATTCATATTTCTTTCCTGCTGAAGCACTAGGTGTCCCCACACTCTCGATCTCTTTGTTCAGCCAGTGTGCGCACACGCACACGCGCGCACGCGCACGCACACGCACACGCACACACAGGAAAAACCACCAGGAAGGTTTTCATCACTGTGAATCAGCAATAACAAGCTTCTTTCTTTAAAATAAATAATAATAAATTACCTTTTGTTCATGACTTTGGTGACATGTTGCTTTGTGTCAGCATGTGTAGTTTCACAATAGTGGTGTTAAAGCTCAACTTGAGAGGGATCAGAACAAGGACTAAGTCTCTAATTATAAAAGAAATAAATAAATAACAGCAGATATTAACGCATCGTTTGCAATGAAGCGCTCATATTTCTCTGAACAAGGGCAGCACACCACAAGTTGTTTTTTTTGTTGTTTGTTTGCTGTGTGACACAACGTGGAGGCTTTTTTCAGTTACTTTCACTGTCGGGATCTTTGAGCTTTTAGAGCCGTATGTATGGTTCGGTGGCAGTGAGAATACTGAAGATCTGTGAGATTTCATCGCCACCTTGTGGTTAAAAAAATACAAATAAATCAAACATAATGCATCTGATCCCTGTCAGGCAAGGCACAGCTCAGCTATATTAAGTTTGATTATTTATTTTTTTCCCCCCAGTTTGGAATGCCCGATCGAATTTATCAGCGCTCATTGCCGTGACCTCCGCTATTGATCCAGGAGAGTCTGCAGGTCACAGTCAGCACTGACACAGTCTGCTGGTCACAGCACTGACACAGTCAGCACTGACACACTCTGCAGGTCATAGTCAGCACTGAAACAGTCAGCAGGTCACAGTCAGCACTGACACAGTCAGCAGGTCACAGTCAGCACTGACACATTCTGCAGGTCACAGTCAGCACTGACACAGTCTGCCGGTCACAGTCAGCACTGACACAGTCTGGATTACTTTTTAAACTGTGTATTCAGTTGCATTAGTATGTAAAACTGGGGTTGTGTATTCAGTTGCCTTAGTGTGTAAAATTGGGGTTGTGTATTAAGTTTTTAATAGTTTCTGTGCTTGTATCTCCCAGGCATCGTTAAGGAATCTAATACAGTCTAGAATTAAGTTGTGTTTGTGTTTTAATGAGGCGACAGTCAATGTTTAATTGGGTGGGTTCAGTCACTGTGAAACACAGAATACCCCAATTAAAATGTGTTTGCTATAACTATTACATTTTTTTTTTGTTGTTGTTGCCACGTTGTTAGAGAAACTTGCCTCAAAAGGAGCTCTCCGAGTCCTTACTGTAATCATTTTTTTTTTCTCATGTGGTATATTACATTTTCATTAGCTCATAAGCATTTTGTTATAGTTTGTTATGGATACACTGCTTGACAGTATGGCAGAGAATGCGCATGTCAAGAAAATGTTACCCTCTATGGCAAATGGTACGACTCTTAGAATGCTTAAACTAAAATGTTAGAAGATTATGTACAGCGCATCTAAAATTATCTAGAATGTTTTTTAAATTAAACATTATTTTTAAATTCAAGCCAAATGACGCACTGCGTATTAAGACAAAATAAAGCAGCCATTACACCCTTCATGGAAATCTGCTGTGCATGCTGGGTAATATTTAACAGCTTTTTTTTGTATTTATTTATTTTTTTACTAAAGTTCACAAGAATGTTTTTTTTTTGTTTTTTTTGCAACCTCTCATCAGTTTTAGGTTTATTTTCTGTTAGTAGACATGCTAGCTACTCTACTGCACAAACGGCAACTAAGCCGCTCCAAGATTATTGCCTTCAAGGAATTTGGTAAACATCCACATTTGGTAAAAGGTGCATGACTCAAAGTTGTTATGTTATGGTGTGAGACAGCTGTGTGTATCAGCACACCAGTATGTAGGAGGTTTATTACCCATAATCCATCACTACCCTCAGCTGGAGGTTGAACCCATATCCTTCCAGAGTACCAGTCAGACACTAAGGCTGTGTCCGAATCAGAGCCCTATCTACTGCGCCCTGTCTCCTGCATACAGTGCACTGGCAGAAGTGTGCTGTTTAATGTGCACTGTCTAGCAGTCCGCGAAAAATATCCGCCATACTATTTTCCAACCGCACTGTGGAAGTGTCGTGAGCAGGTCATAAGTCATAAGTGTTGCCATGTCCGCAGTTTTACATGTATTTGTTTAGCACCAATCATTGGTTGTGTTATTGGTTTTGCGTGTGATAAAAGTCTTAGTAAATCAGGCCCTTAATGCGCTACACAACTGATCACATTAATTATTATATAGTGAATTTTAACATGTTAATAAAAATGTCAATAAGCATCAGAGAATATAGGCTTTACTGTTTCGTAATGTAGTAGCAATCTCTGATTACAAAGCAGCTCTAAAATTACTGTAGGCTATGTTGAATGTGAAATACGCTAAACAGAAATGTTTTATGTGGATCTAATGATCTAATACCGCCCCAGGACTGCCACAGAACCACAGAATATCCTGGAGGAATTCTTCCACAGCCCACAGCTGATTCCTGACCATATTTTAAATTTGCTTTAAGTTTAAACCATAAAGAAGGAAAAGCGTCTTAATGAGTCATTTACATCACCGTTCAGAGTCCCCACACCCCGGCGATACCGCTGGCATTAGGAAAGCGCAGCAGCAGCCCAGAGAAGCTCTGGCCCGCACCATTTCTGAAGCCGGGCCAGATTTAGCGAGCCGAGCGCTGCTGGGAAGACAGTCTGACGCCAGTGGGATCTGGCTCGGCCTGCCGGTGTGTGAAAGCAATCTGAACCTCATTACAAATTAAGAAGCGCCAAGTCGTGAAACCGTTTGAAGGGTCTGTGTCTCTAATCGAATTTCCTTTTAAATATCCCCCGGAGACGGGATCCGCACGGCGGACTGGGGCCGTCTCCGGCCCGGACCCTCTACTGCAGGCTCTTAATCTGCCGCATCTTTGTACAGTACGGCGCTAAGTGCTTTTTTTAGTTACAGCTTATGGTTTAATGAGGCAGCAGTCTCTTTTAACACTGCCTAGCTTACACTCGATTAGGTGCAAACGGTAGGCAGCAGCAGCTTGGAGGCCTATGCTTTTGACAATACAGCAGTCTTAGCACTGCAACACAACACTGAGCCACTTTGATGTGGTCCTTTGATGTTTTGCACAAACAAACTTTAATACAACGCATTACACTTGTGTTCATGAAACAGTGGTATGTTTCTGCGGTTAGAAATGATGCAAATCATGTTGACAGATGACAATATGAAGCGTGTCAAACTTGATTATCTGCTTTTCAAGACTGTAATGCAGCCAGGGGAGAAACGCAGAGATCCTGGCCAGTAGATCACGGGGAAGTAGAAACTCTTTCAACAGAAATGGCAGCCATATCCAGCTCTCCATCTGTACTGTATCAGTATAACTCCTGCTAGTGACAGAATAATAATATTGCCACACATCTTAAGAAAACATCTACTTTGTTTATAATTGTTTACAGTACCAATTACTTATGCTAGCAGTGTATTTATATAGCAATGTATGAATAATGGCAGGACTAATGCAGAACATGTTTTATGTTTTTCCATAAGTGCAGCCCATGCTAAAAATACATTAGGCATTAAAGGAACCACACAAATTCCTACAGATCGTTATGAGCAAAATGTGTTCAGAAAATAGTTAGTCTGGCAAATTCAGCGAGATTATAAGCATTACGAAGCACAGAAAATCAAATATGGAGAAATATAGGCCTGCTAAAATACTGTGGCATGTCCCTGACATGTCTCTGGCTGTGTTTTAAAGCTACACTTTCACCAGATGAATGTGTTGAATATGCTAACCAACTGTTTGTAAAGGAAAAGCTTTTAAGTCAAATATTATTAGTTTGCATGTTGTTTCAACACATACTTAAGAGCAGGAAAGAAGGACACTAGCTATATTATATTATGCTAACACAACGTAACAGCATAATATAGCATAACATAATATAACATAACATAGCATAATATAACAACATAAGTTACATAATGTAAAATAATGTAAGATTGAATAACAACATGACATAACATAAACAATGTAAGAGAATAACAACATGATATAATATAATTTAGCATAACATAAGATAACAAAACATAACATGTACGGTATGAGCACACTGCAATTAAAGGGATGGTTATGTTTCTTGGGTTTATTGATATTATTTCTTTTTTTATTGCATGTTTTTGTGTGTTCCGAAGGATATTTTAGATACACACAGAAGATTCTGATAACCTGCTGGGTTTAGATACAGACAGAAGATTATGATAACCTGCTGGGTTTAGATACACACAGAAGATTCTGATAACCTGCTGGGTTTTTAATATCGGTGAATTGTGGTAGTACAGAATTTAAAGAACAGCTAAAACAACAGAAGTGTGTATACAGTGCGGTGTATACAGTGCGGTGTATACAGTGTGGTGTATACAGTGCGGTATATACAGTGCGGTGTATACAGTGCGGTGTATACAGTGTGGTGTATACAGTGCGGTGTATACAGTGTGGTGTATACAATGCAGTATATACAGTGCGGTGTATACAGTGTGGTGTATACTGGAGGTCATTTCTGTGAAGCAAATGCAGATTTTTGTCCATCGCAGAAAAGACGGGGAAGTAATCTACCCAGGGAGCACGGCTGGTAGCTACTATCACTCCAGGTGAGAAGTGATGCTAGAAAAACAGGGAGTTTCAGAAGAACTGCTTTATAGACAAGCCCCACAGTGTTAATTCAACTCTAGCAGTGTACATATGGGCCTACTCTGGCCAGAGTAGGCTCATATGTACACATCTAGAGTTGAATTAACACTGATAGAATTGAATTAACACTAGACATTTTTACTGTGCATTTACTGTGACCCCTCTGTTGGTCCGAGACTCTGCCTGACTCGACGGGTACAAAGAAAAGCTGATATGAGGACAATGATGGCCACGCAAATTTATCCCCAGAAATGAAGCAAAGAGCAGAGTGATCTAATGTCTAATGGCTTTAAAATGGAGGCGTACATGTAACACCCCACAGTGTTAAATGTACACCAGCAGTGTTGAATTTACACCAACATTTGCACATATACAGCAGAGTATGTCAGAGCAATTCAGGTCTGCTGGGAAAGTCGTCTTGACCTTCCTAATGTCAAGAGTGAAGTAGCATCCATTCCTACACAAGTAGCAAAGCGTAGCTCTCAGCTTTTTCATTTGGGCTGCCTATATGCATCATAATAGACAGTTTACCATCAATCCAGATGCTTATAATGAGGGACTCTCTCCATTAGGGATCCATTTTAGGTGCGCATATGACTGTGGGACCAGCATTAGGGGACTTAGAAAATAATATAAACCCCTTATAAACATGCAAAACCAATTTAAGTCCCAAAAAATAATTTTCTGTGCAGGGCCATGCACAGACTTTCATGCACAGGGGGGGGGGGGGAGGGGGGGGGGGGGCGGGCAGCCTGTGGTAAAATCAGTGCTGCCGAAAAGGGTCCGTTTGCCATCTCAAGGCAGGGCGTATATGCTTCAGCGTATGTTGACGTCTGTCTGTGCACGTGCCAGTTTGTGTGGAACTGACAGCAAGCGGGAAGTCATTTATGGCCTGTTGCACATGAATAAGCAACATTATCATCAATTTACAATTATTTACAGAGGAGCCAAATCATTCACATAACGGGTATAAAGCAAAGGGACTAAAACAGAACTTTGTGGAACATAAATACATTTGGGCAACACTTTATTTTGAGGTTCCATTATAAAGAATTTGTAAACCATTAGTACATGATCTATTAACCATTTATGAAGTGTTTTCTAATAATGATTTATAAGAACTCATATTTGTAAAGTATCAGTTAATAGTGAAATCATGACGCATTCATAAAATAAACTGCATCACCTAAACTAAAGTGGGCAGTTTATTATGTATTCATATGAATTAAGTACAGACAAGTTAGTCAGAAATAATTCATATTTGTAAAGCATTACTTTGGTTTACAAATGAATCATAGTGTTACCGAAATTAGATTTCATGCCATGTAGCCTGTAGCTATGCACTGTGATCAATCAGACAGACAGTTGAGGGGTATTTTTTTACTTTTTTACGAAAAACCCACAAATTCCCCTATACCAGCCATTGTAAAGCAGATCGCCAGAAACCTCACAATCTAAAATGTGCTTTGTCGCATACAAAAACTGCCCGGGCCTGTTGAACGCTTGTATTAAAACTGAAACGAAATCAAAAACCTCCAGAAAGTGAACTCTCTCTTTCAGGTCAAGATGGATGCCTTATGATGATTATGATGATTTCCCCATCTCCTGGAATCTGTAACGTGTGTGCGCGTTTGTGAGACTGGAAGCTGGGCTGTAAAGTGTGTGCGCATTTGTGAGACTGCAGGCGTTATTGCTGGCAGCGCTGGGCTTTGATATTATACTGTCGGCTTACAGTGTAGCTCCACTGCTGAGACGCTGGGTAAACAGACGCTGGGTAAACAGCTCCATGTGTTCATCTTGGAGTCATATTGAGGACTGAGTGGGGAGGAGGAGGGAGGGGTGGTGCCACATCTCTTTATTACGAGGAAAGCTGTAATTGAAACGGAGAGATGGATGGAAGGGAGGGGGCCAGATGGAGGGAGAGAGAGAGGCAGAGAGGGGAAGGAGGGAGAGAGAGAGGCAGAGAGGGGAAGGAGGGAGAGAGAGAGGCAGAGAGGATAAGGAGGGAGAGAGAGAGAGAGAATTTGAGGTCAGAGCTGTAACCGTCTGTTTGGCACACAGGAGTGTGTAAGTCATTTCTTCACACGTGAAATCCTCAGTGGTGGACGTGGCCTGTATTTTACTCTAATATTCCTCTTTACTGCGCGAGTCACTGAGACAAGCGGAGCTGATTATGCTACTTAGACAGCAAAGCCTCCCGCTGTTCTTCTGCTTTATAATTAACCCAAGAGGAGTGCGATCCTTCTGCAAGTCACCACCACCAAATGTGCACAAGCACCAGATGTGCTGAACCACTCTATGCACACACACACACACACACACATGCACACACTATACACACACACTCGCATGCACACACTATACACACACACACATGCACACACACACACACACACACACACACACACACACACACACACACACACACACACACACACGCACACACGCACACACACACATGCAAACCCATGATTATTTTCCACACTGAAAGCCACACAGCATTCTATAGGACATCATTGCTCTCCAACGATGGCATCTGTCTGTATCTGACTTGCCAGTAAGCATTGATGGTGCCGTGGTAACCAAAGGAACGCTCGGTGGTTTAAGCCCATTTTACCCTCGATGGGCTCTTCTGTCTGCAATATGGCTCCTGGAAAAAACACCCTTAGCAACTAAAGTAGTAGTTGTTTTATTGCTACTGAGCCATTTTATAGTGTCTTTAGTAAACGAAAATTAGCCATGAAAACCAGAAATACACAAAATCAGCTAACCTTAATCATTAATCGTTCTTTTAATTAATCGCTTACATTTGACATGATGCTAAACATCCTACTTATTTTGACAGAAAACATAGTGCACATAGGATAGTAGAAAATATACAATTGTAAATATATACATATATATGCATATTATATATTTCGTTTTCAATGACATATATTAAATAATATACTGTATATACAGTGGGTTTAAAAAGTATTCAGCCCCCTTAGATTTTTTCATATTTTGTTGTGCATGAACATTTGATCATTTTATTTCATCTGACTTTTTTCCTGGCATTCAACACAAAAACTTCTACAATGTCAACGTGAAAAGTAAATTCAAGTCAGCAACAAAATATGAAAATGTCTAATGGGGCTGAATACTTCTTCAACTCCCTGTATATATCCTGCAGGTGAGGTTTTATTTTAGTTTGGTCTTTCTGCACATTCCACATTCTCAGTTTCAAGGCCATTCATTATCTGTCTCTATGGTTACACTGTCATGCCTTCATCATTCGGCATGACAGTACGCATGAAGGTTTGTAATGAAACGTTCTGAGGGGAGGCGGAGAGCCCTGTGGAGATGACATCCTGCCCAGTGGTCCGTTCTGATGCTTTCTCCTCGTATGCTAATATTATTACAGTAACGCACTCTGCTCGTATGCTATTATTACAGTAACGCATATTTATATTATAACACACAAAGAATTTAGTAATGCCACTGATTCAGTGCCACTTTGAATATGCATTCTCAGCATGGTAAAGTGGCCTATAAAAACACAATTAACAGGGCGTAACACCAGTAACCCCCCCCCCCCTTTGAACTTTGAAAACAATCACCAACAAAATCACCTCACACAGAGTGAGACCAGATTCAGTGAAATCACACACATACCTTTACCTGGATTAAACAAAATCACACACACACCTTTACCTGGATTAAACAAAATCACACACATACCTTTACCTGGATTAAACAAAATCACACACACACCTTTCTACCTGGATTACACAAAATCACACACATACCTTTACCTGGATTAAACAAAATCACACACATACCTTTACCTGGATTAAACAAAATCACACACACACCTTTACCTGGATTAAACAAAATCACACACATACCTTTACCTGGATTAAACAAAATCACTCACACACCTTTTTACCTGGATTAAACAAAATCACACACACACCTTTACCTGGATTAAACAAAATCACACACATACTTTTACCTGGATTAAACAAAATCACACACATACCTTTACCTGGATTAAACAAAATCACACACACACCTTTACCTGGATTAAACAAAATCATACACATACCTTTACCTGGATTAAACAAAATCACACACACACCTTTACCTGGATTAAACAAAATCACACACATACCTTTACCTGGATTACACAAAATCACACACACACCTTTTTACCTGGATTAAACAAAATCACACACATACCTTTACCTGGATTAAACAAAATCACACACACACCTTTTTACCTGGATTAAACAAAATCACACACACACCTTTTTACCTGGATTAAACAAAATCACACACACACCTTTTTACCTGGATTAAACAAAATCACACACATACCTTTACCTGGATTAAACAAAATCACACACACACCTTTACCTGGATTAAACAAAATCACACACACACCTTTTTACCTGGATTAAACAAAATCACACACATACCTTTACCTGGATTAAACAAAATCACATACACACCTTTACCTGGATTAAACAAAATCACACACACACACCTTTTTACCTGGATTAAACAAAATCATGGTTTGGTCAACAATACATTCTTTACACATTTAGAAAATGCGCTTCTCCTTTATATGCCGTATCCTTACAGATCTTTTATTTTAAGCAGGGGTTAGCAGTAAACAGAGCTGGGGGGTCAGAGTTGTGTTATTTACTTTTTTTCCTACCCAGCTGGTGGAGTTTCTCAGAATTCCCATTGATTTCTGGGTTTGAACAACTGTTTGGCGAGCCATCAAAAACTAGCTTTTTTATTTTTTTCAAGATCTTTGCAAGCGTATTTATCCAATAACATTGTTTGAAATTAATTGCAACATGTCATAAAGCTGAATACAGCGCTGAGCATAGAGGAGTTTATGATTATTAATTTATCTCGTGTGGTATTTCTTTGAATTTTGATGACACTCTGGCTGTTCTCCTTTTCTGTCCCCTGCAGGGAGCGCCGTTGAGCAGCCAGCTTTGTGTTAATTTCCCCTGACAGGCGATGACCCTCCTGAGGCCTGCAGCACAGCAGGAATTAATCAGAATTAATGCGCTTTTTAAATGAGTTTAATGTGCTTTTTAAATGAGCTCAATGTGCTCCATGACCAGGAGGGCCAACTTCGCTTTCCATTTTATCCGCCACTGGCGTCCTGTCGAGCGGCTAATCGCTTCTAATCAAGAGTGGCTGGCAGGAAGTGACGAGGAAGCGCTCTCCCAATGCTTCTGCCTCCTTCCTCACACTTCCTGTTATCCCCCAGTCCGCTCAGCGCCGACTCTGAATACCGTGACTTAAATCCCGGCGACCAAAGCTCAGCACGTAACTTAGGAAATTCCCTCTCTGGGAATGCTGGGAATGACGCTGGGAATGACGCATGCGCCATCAGTCTCTTCAAAGTCCCTCTGGGAATGACGCATGCGCCATCAGTCTCTTCAAAGTCCCTGCTCACAAAGTAACTAAACCATGATTTATAAACAGTTTTTTTTGTTTGTTTGTTTTGAAGCTGAATAATCAAAGACACAACGGAAGGAGCCATGTAAGGACAGTGAGAGAGAGCAGAGATGAGCGCTGATACGTCTCAAGTACTACATTACCCATGAGCCCCTCTCCTGCAACACACATCCAGAGGACAAGGGCCTTGACTGAATACGATCCCTGTTCCCTGCCCCCTGTCCACTCAGACCCCTGTCTACTATGTGCCCTGTCTGCTCATGTTGCAAGCAGTATGCGAAAGAAATCCCACAAAACTCTTTCCAAACTAGTGAGGAAGTAGTTCGTAATATTTTTTTTATTTTAGAGCGCTTATTGAGAATATCATTTTACATATGACGACGGTTACAAAGTGTATTAAGATAGAATTAACAAAGATAAAAAGAGAGTAGTTTGTAATATGTCCCGTTCTTGTACTACAAGTAGTAGTTTTTACTTCCTTCCGGTTTACTTCTCGAAATTGTCGGATGAGTGCACAGTTCTGCAGATGAGTGTGCTCCTGAATCCCCTCAAAAAAACTCCGGAAATAAAGGTTTCATCCTGGTATCTGAAGTGACCTTATTTGTGAGAAAAAGTTAGGCACTCAAAAGCTTTTTTTACAAAGTTGACTCAAATATGCGCCCTCAAAGGGGTTAAGGGATCGTATTCGGTCACAGCCCCGGTGTTAGAGGAGGCGAGGCGTCATCAATCTCAAAGTGGGAGGAGCTACCGTGTGATATCAGTATTTCCCCAGCTGGGCCAATCAGATGAGGGTCTACAGTCAAGACTAGCTTATCACTGTATATAGAGTGTAATATAGTTAAAGCTTTTAGCATGTAGCTTATTACTGTATATAGAGTGTAATATAGTTAAAGCTTTTAGCAGCTTATTACTGTATATAGAGTGTAATATAGTTAAAGCTTTTAGCATGTAGCTTATTACTGTATATAGAGTGTAATCAAAATACAGACATAAGTGGCCATCTTGTGTGGTGTTAAAACCAAGGCCTGGTGATGGACATGTGAACAGCCGTGAGTCTGAGTCTTTGTCAGGAGGCTTTAGCTATGAACTCACTCAAGGTTTTCCACTCCACCTACCAACCCTGACTACAGATGTGTGGAAATTCACTGGCTCATAGTTTGGAGATTTTAGCAGTGGAGGGCAAGGGCCCTGTTTCACAAAGCAGGATTACTGAGTTAGCTGGATAACTGCACTGAGTAAAAGGATTTCTGCACCAAACATAACCAAGCAGTGGAAATCTTTACCTCAGCACAAAGGACCCCAGAGCATTATAGTCAACTGAGAGTCAGACACAGAGAAAACGAGTCACATGAGATGAGTCAAATGAGAAAACGTAAACATTTCCATAACATATCCAACACAGGTTACCCTGCCACTCTGGCCAATATGACAAATACTGAAAACTTTACTGCCTTTACATTTAGTAACAGTCAACATATTAATACCACTATGTTATTAAGAACCATGTTTAACAAATGTAAAAAAAAACTAATAATAAAATACATAGAACTGATGCCATGTTTAGCTCAATGAACGCAGCAGTTTTGCTTACGTGGCGCCAACCAACTCTCTAAAAACATCAGCTGGTGCTTCTCAGCTGTGTGTACAAGAAAAATCAACCACAAAAACAAACATAAGAGCGTAAAAGGGTTAGCATTTGCGTCGGTTTATAAAGGATAAATGACTTTGGCCGTGTGTACATTGCAACACAGTTCAAGCCAGAGTGCGTGTGACGCGTGCTGTTTTGTTGCGATACGATGCGCTCTGATGGCTCGACGTGATTGGAGGGTCTGGATAAACTGCGCCCACACACCAAAGATGCAGATGCTTTCTTTTACAAGGTGACCTTTGAGCTTGCGGCAGAAGCATTGGGTTTGCGTTTAGTCACAGCCAGCTCATAAAGAGCTTGTGGAAGTACGGCGTGATTGAGGTGACCTTTTGACCTTGCGGCCTGCGTGATGCTGTGCATCTCTGGAACCGAGGACGGAGAATCATAACCGGAAAAACAAACGTTTGAATGTTTTTTCGCTTATTATCTTTTGGGGAAACTTCTGCGCTTTGTACACACACAGCTCTCCCCTATGGAAAAAGAATATGCTGCAGTATATTGTAAATATATAAAAATTATCTTCACAATATATTTAAAATATACTGCAGTATATTACATTTCCATAAGGGCTAAAACAGTGATTCTCAAAACTATTTCATTCATTGAATAATACTCAATTAGTGAATTGCCAAAATTGTATCAGTTATACAGATTCAGGTAGCTGTAGAACTGAGCCCCCCCCCCCCCCCCCCAAATTGCCTCTAATCCCCTTACACACAGAGAGGACTGAACAAGCTAGATGTATTGTGGATGACAAAAACAGCGATAACAGAACAAGGGTTAAACTTTTATTTATAAAGTTAGCAGACTGGAGGAAGCAGCTTTGGTGGCAGGGATACGGAGAAATGCAAGACGTGCCAGACAATGCAGAAAGGATGTGAGGTATAAATAATCATGGAAGATAATAGGAATGAAAGCAGAGGGAATTGTAATGAAATATGAGAGGTTTTTTAAAGATCCAGGCGAAGCGTGAAATCAGTCTTTGCCGGCTGAAATATTTTCTCTTATTCTCAGATTCCTATTGCTCTGAAACTCTGAAACAAGACAGTCATATTATCAGGAAATTAACCTGGTGGATTTTGGTCCAAAACTTATTTTCTCATTTTCAATTTTTCATTTCTGTTTTGTTGTTGAATGAAGCTGAAGAGAGTGAGACTGGGAATAAAGCAGATCATTAACAGACCTGAGTACATCTGAGAGGCATGCAGAGAAAGAGCAGACATCTCTCTGAGACTGTATCTCTACTGTATCGCTATGTATCTCTACTGTATCTCTACTGTATCGCTATGTATCTCTACTGTATCTCTACTGTATCGCTATGTATCTCTACTGTATCTCTATGTATCTCTACTGTATCTCTATGTATCTCTACTGTATCTCTATGTATCTCTACTGTATCTCTATGTATCGCTATGTATCTCTACTGTATCTCTACTGTATCTCTACTGTATCTCTATGTATCTCTATGTATCTCTACTGTATCTCTATGTATCTCTACTGTATCTCTACTGTATCTCTATGTATCTCTACTGTATCTCTATGCACAATATCCCCATAAGGAGAGAGAGAGCAGACATCTCTCTGAGACTGTATCTCTATGCACAAGTTGCACAAGGTACAAAAGGCATTTTGTCATAATGGAATCTGTGTATTAATAGACTCTGTGCGATAATGCACTTTGTGATAATGCACGTGCGGTATTTTAAAAAAGAAACATTCCTCCAGTGTTGTGGTTCCCTTCAGTGCTAAGGTCTGTGCAGCGTGGAATGGTGTGTTATCGACTTTTATTGTGAAAGGATCAGAGTAGTTTATATGTTTCAGACTGTTTTCTGTTTTCTTCCTTTCCTTGAGTGAGTGGCTGAAGAGACAGATTAGGGGGAGATCAGAGATCTCCTTGAAGAGGCAAGCTGCTGCTATAACTACTGGAGGGGCTGGGAAACAGAGCTGGCGACTGCTCTGTCGAAGCTCACCTCTCGTGAGCGCATAAAGGAGGAGGTCCACTGTACATGGCCAAACCTGGCAACCGCTTTATCATTTTAGGGGAAAGGGCAGGGCCCCGATAGGCCGGTCCCACATCAGGATAGATTAGGGGCCACGGCCATTTTACACAAATCAATTTAATCTGCGATCGAAGCAGATAAAGGAAGCCCCCACAGGGAGGAAGGGAGTTTGTTTGTTTTAGACTCAGTGACCTGCGTTCCTACACTAACCCTACTTCCTGTTTACACCGTTGAGCGATGGATCCGTGGCCAAGAGCAAAATTTCATCAGGCTTTTTTCGGGAAATACAGGCGGGTAGGAAGGGTTCACCGTTATGTTTGAACAACACGGCCTAACTGCACAGTGGGTGTGTTGATGTTGATGTGAATGAGTGTCACGGCAGAGTCGTAAACACAGTGACGCACGCACACGCGTGTTCTCTGACTACCCGCCTCGGCAAATCCCTGAGAAGAACACCACGCAACGGGGGGGGGGGGTCACTTCTGAGAGCCTTAAACCCCGCCATCCTTCTGCAAAATTATTTCTTACTGATGAAATATCAAAATCCTTCTTAACTTCTCACCTGCGAAAATCCCCTCTTTTTCTGGCCAAAGCAGACAGATGCATGGAGCAAATACAGCAGCAAGCCGGGCCAAACCTTAAGAATAATTAATTAGAAGCCGGGCCAAAGTGCATGAATAATTAATGAGGAGGGTGTCGGCCCGGTACCGTGGCTCATTTGCATGTGAGGCAGACTTATGCAAATTAAGCTAAAAGGTACTCGCCTCTTTCGCCTCTTAATGGACTGTGCTTCCCAGACAGACCACATCCACAGCGCTCAGCTGCTTGGTCATCGTCACACAAAGCAGCTGACCGTGGAGCTGTTCCCATTTACCGACACAAAGTCAGGTCCTTGGGCCTGTTTATGAAATTAATGAGTATATCAGACACCTAACAGCGAGTGAGAACATTTGCAATCCAAAAACAAATTTGCATCAATTTCGTTGCTGGGCTCCCACAGACACAATAAACTTGTCTGCTCCTGGTACATTTTCATTTATTTGCAAGAACGCAGTGTAAATATCAGCAGCTTGCTTGAAACATGAGCTGTATTAAATATCCCTCTCTTTCTGTGGATGTATACACACATTTTAACACCACTGCCAGTTACGTGGCTAGTGCAATATAACAGCAGCTGTGGCGATTTCGGCTTTAACGCAAAAAGAGGTTATCTGCTGCCCCCTGGTGGTAGTCAAATGGAGTGCAGCGACCAAAACGCTATTTGTCCTTAATGTTCCGCCAGATATCAGACTTCTCCTTTCATCTTTGTAGTGTACATCACCTAAGGTTGAATAATGGTGTTCATTTTGAAACCATGAGCGTATTCAGACAACAGTAAGGATATCTCCACATCTGGCAGTTATAGCATTGGCAATAATAGGACAGCTGAACTCAGGCAAACTGATTTGGACAAAATACTGCAGGTGCATCCCACGTGAACCTGTCGATTTTTAACATTACCTTAAGCTCATCACAGAGCATTACAGCTGGCAGTGTCATCATCTGAATTGCTTCAGTATATATCCAGCTGTATAAATGGATAATATGCTAAAAAAAAGTTGTGTAAGTCGCTCTGGATAAGAGCGTCTGCTTATTGCCTGTAATGTAATGTAATATAATCATCTGTAATTCGTATAAAGGATATATCCATGCAGCCTCGTCTTAAGTTCTTTATTTATTTTGCAGTGTGCAAGTGCACCTCTTCTAGAGCCTCCATGATGTGTAATTGGCCATTCTGCTTCACTTTGGAGACATGATTAATATTCACATGATTAATATGCACATGATTAATATTCACATGATTAATATGCACATGATTAATATTCACAGCCTCAATGTTGCATGTGCTGTAACATGAAGCCGTAAGACATGGATACTGAAATCCGGCCCTGGTTTTCTTTTCACCCAGGCATTAACTGAACAATTAGCACTACTGATTGGCCAGAGTGTATTAACATCTGACTCCCAGGTAAAGCGAAGGTGGAAAATGAGCCAATGAGCACAGGGCCTTAAGGTTACTCACACAGTGGGGTGGGCGTGGCCTAGGGGGCCCGTACAGTCTCCTGGGCGGGGCCCTGATGTTTGCTGGACGCTTTGACCACAGAGGGGAGATCCCAACAGTGGCGGTCATCCGGCACGGGGGGTCGTGGGTCAGCTCCATCTCAATGGAGTTCCCTCAGATCAAGAAATTCACATCCTGAATATTTGGAAAAAGGTCCCCAATGTTCTTTGAAGATTTTTTTTCCAGTAAACAAGCAGGAACCTCAATTCAATTCCTCAATTGGCGACTTACACAACTTCTTATTACATTTATCCATTCATACAGCTGGATATATACTGAAGCAATTCAGGTTAAGTACCTTTAGCTCAAGGGTACAACGGCAGTGTCCTACCCGGGAATCGAACCTGCAACCTTCCGTTTACAAGCCCAGTTCCTTAACCATTATATTACATGGTATAATGTTGCGTGCCGCGACAGAGTGCGTGTGTGTCGGTGAGTGTGTGTATGTGTGTGCGTGTGCATTTGCGTGTGCGTCTGTGTGTGCGTTTGCGTGAGTGTGTATTTGTGTGTGTGCGTGAGTGTGTGTGAGTGTGAGTGTGTGCGAGTGTGTTTTTGCAGTTAAACGATGGTTAGGGCTCTTGAGATGATCACCATAGAATAAAGCCACTAAACAAAATTTTGGGGCTCCCAAAAGTGCTGGGGCGGCCCTGCCTGAACCCTACATTCAGGACAGAAACTCCAGAAACAGCTCGACACAGTCATTTATAAACCCATCTGATAAGGGCTGACAAACTGGGTGTGTGCTTGGAATGGCTAAACTAAACTAAACTAATTTCCCCGCAGGGCTGAATTTTCACATTTTGCTTTTCAGACTCACTCAGTTTCCAGTTCTGATTGGACATTGGATATTATTTTTGAAAGGTTCTTATTGGATATTATTTTTGAAAGGTTCTTATTGGATATTATTTTTGAAAGGTTCTGATTGGATATTATTTTTGAAAGGTTCTTATTGGATATTATTTTTGAAAGGTTCTGATTGGATATTATTTTTGAAAGGTTCTTATTGGATATTATTGTTGACAGCCATGGATGCTCTGTAAGGCACACAGTGACTGTAGGCTGTTTAGAATGTATAATGCAGATATTTTAATATTAGAATATTAGAGAGAGCTGCATTTGTATGTACAGAAGTACAAATGGCCAACTGCAAATCTCATTCTTAGCTCAGTTCAGAAACGTGAAACTGAAGAAAACAATCTATCAAACAATTCTTACTTTATTAATTTTTTTGTAATTAATTGATCATTTGGTTTGGGAATGGTATGATTGGAAGCTTGACCACCCTTTACACCTCTGCCATCCCCTAAATCTCCCCTCCCTGCATCGTCGACTCAAAATCTATATGGCAATTTCTGCAGTGATACTACACCACCACCAGGTGGCAGCACAGACACACCTGTTGGTGAAGCACTTTCATTTGTATCTCTCATCCTCACAGAAGTGGTTTTATTTTTCTAAACAGCCTTTACTTAAAGTAATGGCATTTCTGAAAAAAAACTTTCACAGTGGTTGCTGGGTAACCAAAATGACACCACAGCGCCCTGGAAATGAAAAGGTTGATGCTCGATTGGATAGCCCGGAGGGAGCTGGGCGGGACCCTGGGACACTATCTTAACAGTTCGGGCATGAGCCCGAGTTACGTGAACTCCTGTGAGGTTATGTTTAGGGGCTGGGAAAAGGTTGATGCTAGATTAACAACCAATCACAGCAGAGCGTCCCTCCCAGGGTCCCGCCCAGGTCTCTCCGGGCTATCCAATCTAGCATCAACCAAATGAAAAATGGTCTTTATAACCAGAACACATTTCAACTGCATATAACACAATGGAATGGATTTTAAATCTTTTTATTTTTTTATTTTATTATTTTTTTAAAGACAGAAATAAGAACTAACCGCGCAGTGCTACATTAGCGCAAGCTAACGGCCGCCTTGTTCCAGCCCTGCAGATTTTAAAGGGGTTTAGAGAGGACATGACTGCCCCAGTGCTGTTTGTTGTAAAAAAAAAACGGATCTATATTTCCACTCTTAATGGCCAGAATGCCTGTTCCTTGTTGCTCTTTATAAACAACTGTATGAAAACCTGTCTTTAAAGAGGCTATTTTTCAATAAATTGTATACATTAATTAAGTCAACTATAAACAGAACATTCTTAGGATATGATATTAGCAGTAAACACAGCATGTGAGGAGATATATAGGCAGGCTACAAAAACAAAACATTTCATTACATGATCATTATGGAGAATAAAAACCCATTCACTCCATTTAAATAATGAGCACTGGGGTGTATAGAACTATTACATACCACTTCGTTACCAGTAGAAACCATTCGACTCCCTGTTGAGAAAGATGAAATTTCCATTGCAAACCATTAAGATGTTTCAAAACCACTAAAGATGTTTTATCGGTTTTTAATGTTTTAACCATTAGCCAGCAAGTCATTGTAAAAATGTTTGTTTAATATTTTAAAATAAAGGTGCACTATGCAGGATTTTTCCTAGAAAATATTATAAAATAACCATGCGCAGTCATATCTCCGGATACTACATTAAGGATCGTAGTAATCTGGATATTCCACACACTGCTTGTTTAATATGGGTGAAATATGCTCTGTGTAATGCTGAAATGGGCAAAGAAACATCACATTAGTCAGATATTTATTTTATAAAAATGAATTAGAAATGCAGAAAATAATTGTTGCGCTCAGTCATAAGCATGTCCTGTACCTGCAGCTACAAACGAAACAAACACTGAGATCTAGTAAAACTAATTTATTTATCGACTCGCATGCAAATAATGCTCCAATAAAAAAAAATTTAAAAATTTAAATATATAAAACAGAAAAAAGCAGCAAAAATCAAAAAATGACACATTTACCTCACATTACCAGCTTAAAAGGCGCACTTTTTATCATTCTCAAGCAGCAACTCTATGAAAGAACCCTGTGTGGACACCCCATGGTTCATTCCCTGGGCAGGTCCAAAACTCCACCCCCAAAACCTAACCACTCCCCCCCACCTCCCAGCCACACCATCCACCTTAAACCTACTACCCATTCCCCACCCCCTCATCCTAACCACACCTCCCACCCCCCATCCTAACCACACCTCCCACCCCCCATCCTAACCACACCTCCCACCCCCCCAAAATCAACCCAAAAACGAAGCACATAGCCCCCTCCCACTCCCCGTCCCCCCTCCCCCCTCCCACCTTCCTGTTCCCAATATTGTGTTTAGTTCGACGCAGCGGCGGTGTTTCCGTGGCGATGGCGGCCTAGCGCGTGTGCTGTACCAGGTGGGCGGGGTGCTGAGGGGGCGGGGGCAGGGTAGGGGGCAGGGGCGGGTCCAGCTGGCGGCGGGTGGGCTTGTTCACCATGAGCAGGGTGTTGCGCATGTGCATGGTGCGGTTGCAAACGGTGATGCCCGGCCAGGTAGCGGCGGAGCATGAGCCTCAGGTGGCCGTTGTGCTGGCCCAGGACGGCCTGCTCCCGTATCAGACACAAACGCTCCAGAAGCACCTTGTTGTAGCGATGCCACACGCTCTCCAGCCCCCGAGTGCTCCAGTATGGCCTGCAGGAGAGGGGCAGGGGTCAGAGAAAGAGGGACGGGGGGTCAAAGAAAGAGGGGCGGGGTCAAATAAAGAGGGGGCGGAGTCAGATAAATAGGGGTGGGGTCAAATAAAGAGGGGTGTGGTCATAGAGAGAGGGGCGGGGTCATAGAGAGAGGGGCAGGGTCAGAGAAAGAGGGGCGGGGTCAGAGAGAGAGGGGCGGGATCAGAGAGAGAGGGGGCAAGGTAAGAGAGAGCGGCAGGGTCAGAGAGAGGGGTGGGGTCAGGGAGAGAGAGGCAGGGTCAGAGAGAAAGGGGCAGGGTCAAAGAGAGAAAGGGGCGGGGTCAGATCAAAAGGGGTGGGGTCAGAGAGAGGGGTGGGGTCAGAAAGAGAGGGGCGGGGTCAGATAGAGAGGGGCGGGGTCAGATAGAGGGGGTGGGGGCCAGAGAGATGGGATGGAGTCCGACAAAGAGAGCGAAAGGGCGGGGCCAGAGAGACATGGGGTGTGGTCAGTGACAGGGGGCAGGGTCAGAGAAACAGGGGTTGGAATCAGAGAGACAAGGGGCGATGAGGTTAGTGTGAGGGCAGGTAGGGAACAGGTAACTGAAAGGTTACAAACTTTTATTGTATTGTATGTGTGTGCGTGTCTGTGCATGTATATATACAGTTGAAGTCAGAAGTTTACATACACTTAGGTTGAAGTCATTAAAACTAGTTTTTAACCACTCCACAGATTTCATGTTAGCAAACTATAGTGTTGCCAAGTCAGTTAGGGACATCTACTTTGTGCATGACAACAATTGTTTACAGACAGATTATTTCACTTTTAATTCACTATATCACAATTCCAGTGGGTCAGAAGTTTACATACACTAAGTTGACTGTGCCTTAAAATTTTAGCTGTAAATAGATTTATATTGTAGATTTAGCTGTAAATTACATTGGAACGGTATGAAAACACATGGTTGGCTAAATGGCTCCAAGTCATCAAAGGTCTGACGTATCAAACAAGCCTTAAATCACTCTGCTGCCAGAAATACAGTAAATATCGATGGATAACTTGAAGGGTTTCTTCTTCTGACTTATTTTTCCATAGAGTTCAATAGGAAAAATTTGTCAGGAGAAACAACCCTTAAAGTGATCCATCCATATCTACTGCATATCTGGCAGCAGAGTGATGGTTTAAGGCTTGTTTGATACCTCAGACCCTTGATGACTTGGAGCCATTTTACCAATCATGTATTCCATACTGTTCCAGCATAATTTACAGCTAAATCTAGTCCCACCCCCCCAATTCCCATAGAGATCCATTCAAATGCAGAGATGTTATAGTATCGCTTGTAAGAGTACCAGAAAATAAGATATCAAGAGTCTTTTGATGTTGTTGGTTCACAGACATCAGGAAGTCATGGAATGCAAAAGATATGCGACCAAATATTAAAAATTTAAAGGCACAGTACAACTTTAGTGTATGTAAACCTCTGACCCACTGGAATTGTGATATAGTGAATTAAAAGTGAAACAATCTGTAAACAATTGTTGGAAAAATTACTTGTGTCATGCACAAAGTAGATGTCCTAACTGACTTGCCAACACTATAGTTTGCTAACATGAAATCTGTGGAGCGGTTAAAAATTAGTTTTAATGACTTCAACCTAAATGTATGTAAACTTCTGACTTCAACTGTACGTGTGTGTGCGTGTGCGTGTGCGTGTGCGTGCGCGTGTGTGTGCTGGTTACCCTGGCCAGCTCTCTGATCTGCCGCTCCATGTTAGTGGAAGTTTCCGGACTCTGGTCCTCAGGGGGCGGTTGACAGAAGAACTGCAGGGATTTTCTCATCTTCACGCTCCAGCTTCCGGCACAACTCCGTAATCCGCAAGAGACGACCCCCCTGAACGAGAGCAGGCCGGGAAGCTCACAGATACCCCCACAAGTGTGCAACACTGCCCGTTTGAACCCCAATGAACCCCTTTCATTTGTGCGGGCTTGTTATGTTTTTTAACAGTTAAATTTATACTACACAAGATTACTACACTGCAAAAATGTCTGTCTTGTAATGAAACTTAAAATCAAAATTTTTTCTATAAAGTGGAAAATACTAGCTTGTTCTAAGTTACTTTTTGCTTGACAAGCGAAATTATCTGGCAAATTTTGAAATGAGTAAAACTAATGTTTTATTATTTTATGCTAGTGCAGCAGTGTCTGCAGGCGTTTCGGGTTTCCTTTCAGTCAGCAGCCAATCAAGGCCCTGAGAACAACGTGCTTTCTTAAAAGAATAAAGCTGTGTCTGAATACGACCCCTACACCCTTTTGAGGGCGCATATTTGAGTCCACTTCGTCAAAAAGCTTTTGAGTGGGTGAGTTTTTCTCACTTATGGGGGCACTTAAAATACCAGGATGAACCCCTTATTTCCGGGGTTTTGTTGAGGGAATTCAGGAGCACACTCATCTGCAGAACGGTGCACTCAGCCGACAATTTCAGTAAGTAACCCGGAAGTAGGTTCATATTACAAACTACTCTTTTAAAATTTTTGTTAATTCTATCTTCATTCATAATCTACACTTTGTAACAATCGTCATATGTTAACTGATTGATATTCTCAATAAAAATTAAAAATAAATATATATATTACTAATTACTTCCTCACTAGTTTGGAAAGAGTTTTGCGGGATTTCTTTCACACACTACTTGCAAAGTGAGGGGACAGGGCACATAGTAGACAGGGGGTCTGTGCGGACAGGGACAGTGGACAGGGAACAGGGGTCGTATTCGGACACAGCCTAAGTGGTGCTGAAACATACTCAAAACCATGACAGGAGTTAAACCTGCAGACACTGCCCCCTGCAGGACTGGAGTTAAACCAGCAGACACTGCCCCCCTGCAGGGCTGGAGTCAGACACCCATGTTCATGTGTAAATTTCATGGCATGTAGGACTGCGATACTGGCCACAGTGTAAAGGTAAGTGTATAAGTGTATAAGTAAAAAAGGAGAGACAGGTAAGTGTAAAGGTAAGTAAAAAAAGGAGAGCTGCCTTGTTGATGACGCTCTGCAGCTTCTTGGCGGCTCCGTGGCTGTACATGGTGAGGACGGTGAGCTGGCAGCGGTTGCGGGACAGGGTGCTGTTGAGCTGGGCGTTAAGATGGCGTCCGAGCACCGTCACTTCCTCCCTGATGGTGCCCAACGCCTGGCGCTCCTCACAGTCCTTCCTCTGACTGCAGGTCAGTCTGGAGCGCAGCTGGGCGATCGAGAACTGGGGAGAGAGGGGGGAGAAAGGAGGGGGGGGTCACTTCACCTTCGCAGGCAGGTATCTGGGTGCTTAACCCTTTCATGCCTGAATTATTACAAAACAGAGCAATATTTTTTTCACATCAAAAGTCTGCATGTGTTTCACCCCGCCTAGGTCACAGAAATGTGCCCCAAATGGACCCTTGAAAACATAGACCACACATGCAGATTACAACTCTTAATGCATGATGTCCACTTCAGTGGACAAAAAGTTTTTCGTATACAATACAAGAAATACGGCAATTGTTACAAATATAACAAATTCTGCTCCTTGCATCTTCCCTAATAAGAATATATATTATATGACTTTTATATATATATTATATATATTATATATTATATATTATATTATATTATATATACACATCCTGATCTGAGCTCACCTGGGCCACACCCGGCTCTGAGCACACCTGGGCCTCACCTGGGCCTCACCCGGCTCTGAGCACACCTGGGCCACACCCGGGCCACACCCTGCTCTGAGCACACCTGGGCCACACCCAGGCCACACCCCTGCTCTGCACTCACCTGCATCTTCTGGATCTTCTTCATCTGGGAGTCGATGTCAAACACGCTGCACTCGTCCCGGGTCAGAAGAGTCTGGAAGGTGACGTTGCGGTTTTGCATGGAGTCCCGTGTAGCTCCACACGGCCTCCTGGATCACATGCCAAAGGTCCTCCGCCTCCCCCCCAAAATGCACCCGTAGGGCGTTCTTCTCCTCCATGTTCTGGGGGGGGCAAACAATGGCCCAGACCTTGGTCACATTCACACATCAACATATTCACATATCAACACATTCACATATCAACACATTCACTTATCAACACATTCTCGGGCCGGGAGCGGTCGGGCTTACCCAGTGTGTGTGTGAGCCGCTCTGGGGCCTCAGTGCCCTGTGTGTGTGAGCCGCTCTGGGGCCTCAGTGACCCTGTGTGTGTGAGCCGCTCTGGGGCCTCAGTGACCCTGTGTGTGTGAGCCGCTCTGGGGCCTCAGTGACCCTGTGTGTGTGAGCCGCTCTGGGGCCTCAGTGACCTGTGTGTGTGAGCCGCTCTGGGGCCTCAGTACCCTGTGTGTGTGAGCCGCTCTGGGGCCTCAGTACCCTGTGTGTGTGAGCCGCTCTGGGGCCTCAGTACCCTGTGTGTGTGAGCCGCTCTGGGGCCTCAGTACCCTGTGTGTGTGAGCCGCTCTGGGGCCTCAGTACCCTGTGTGTGTGAGCCGCTCTGGGGCCTCAGTACCCTGTGTGTGTGAGCCGCTCTGGGGCCTCAGTACCCCTGTGTGTGTGAGCCGCTCTGGGGCCTCAGTACCCTGTGTGTGTGAGCCGCTGTGGGGGCCTCAGTGACCCTGTGTGTGTGAGCCGCTCTGGGGCCTCAGTACCCTGTGTGTGTGAGCCGCTCTGGGGCCTCAGTACCCTGTGTGTGTGAGCCGCTCTGGGGCCTCAGTACCCTGTGTGTGTGAGCCGCTCTGGGGCCTCAGTACCCTGTGTGTGTGAGCCGCTCTGGGGCCTCAGTACCCTGTGTGTGTGAGCCGCTGTGGGGCCTCAGTGACCCTGTGTGTGTGAGCCGCTCTGGGGCCTCAGTACCCGTGTGTGCGAGCCGCTCTGGGGCCTTAGTGTTAGTGCCCTGTGTGTGTGAGCCGCTCTGGGGCCTCAGTACCCTGTGTGTGTGAGCCGCTCTGGGGCCTCAGTGCCCTGTGTATGTGAGCCGCTCTGGGGCCTCAGTACCCTGTGTGTGTGAGCCGCTCTGGGGCCTCAGTACCCTGTGTGTGTGAGCCGCTCTGGGGCCTCAGTACCCTGTGTGTGTGAGCCGCTCTGGGGCCCTCAGTACCCTGTGTGTGAGCCGCTGTGGGGCCTCAGTGACCCTGTGTGTGTGAGCCGCTCTGGGGCCTCAGTACCCTGTGTGTGCGAGCCGCTCTGGGGCCTTAGTGTTAGTTGCCCTGTGTGTGTGAGCCGCTCTGGGGCCTCAGTACCCTGTGTGTGTGAGCCGCTCTGGGGCCTCAGTACCCTGTGTGTGTGAGCCGCTCTGGGGCCCTCAGTACCCTGTGTGTGTGAGCCGCTCTGGGGCCTCAGTGAGCTGTGTGTGTGAGCCGCTCTGGGGCCTCAGTACCCTGTGTGTGTGAGCCACTCTGGGGGGCGTACCCTGTTCTTGATGTCGTTGCGAGTGCTCATGAACTCTTGGCGGGTGTCAGCGTTGACCTCCTTGTGGCTCTGCTCCATGGCAAAGTCCACGTCCTCCAGATACGCACATTCCTGCCGGTGCTGAGATACCATCTGCTCCCTGCAGAGGGCAGTATAGTTAGTACACACTATAGTGCACACATACATTACACACTACAGTAACACACTCCTGCCGGTGCTGCGATACCATCTGCGCCCTGCAGAGGGCAGTATAGTTAGTACACACTATAGTGCACACATACATTACACACTACAGTAACACACTCCTGCCGGTGCTGAGATACCATCTGCGCCCTGCAGGCGCACAGAGCACCGAGCACACAGGCCATTATAGAGCACATTGCATTACACACTACAATACACACATTACACATGTATGCGTAATGTAGAGCAGTTTCGCGGTAAGTAGAGCGGTTTCACAGTGTGTAGAGCGGTTACGCGGTAAGTAGAGCGGTTTCACGGTGTGTAGAGCGGATACGCATTAAGTAGAGTGGTTACGCGGTAAGTAGAGCAGTTTCGCCATAAATTAAGCAGTTAGGTGGTAAGAGCAGTTTTGCGGTAAGTAGAGCGGTTTCGTGGTAAGTAGAGCAGTTACGTGGTAAGAGCGGTTTCGCGGTAAGTAGAGCAGTTTCATGGTAAGTAGAACAGTTACGTGGTAGAAGCAGTCACGTGGTAAGAGCAGTTTTGCGGTAAGTAGAGCGGTTACGTGGTAAGAGCGGTTTGGCGGTACCTCTCGGTGTTGAAGGCAGTGCAGAGCTCCTCCAGCTCCGTGTTCCACTGTTGCTCTAGGGTGCCGAGCCGCTCCCTCTGCAGCTCCAGGAGTCTGTCGATGTGATCGAGGTGCGAGCCGTGGCACCGGGCCGTCTGCTCCCTCATGCTATTCACCTCTGCCTCCAAACACTATGGACAGGTGGAGAGAGTCATCACATCCACACGTCATCTAAGAGTCATCACATCCACACATCATCTAAGAGTCATCACATCCACACAGTCATCTAAGAGTCATCACATCCACACGTCATCTAAGAGTCATCACATCCACACGTCATCTAAGAGTCATCACATCCACACGTCATCTAAGAGTCATCACATCCACACTTCATCTAAGAGTCATCACATCCACATGTCATCTAAGAGTCATCACATCCACACGTCATCTAAGAGTCATCACATCCACACGTCATCTAAGAGTCAACACATCCACACGTCATCTAAGAGTCATCACATCCACACGTCATCTAAGAGTCATCACATCCACCACGTCATCTAAGAGTCATCACATCCACGTCAGTCATCACATCCACACGTCATCTAAGAGTCATCACATCCACGTCAGTCGTCACATCCACACGTCATCTAAGAGTCATCACATCCACACGTCATCTAAGAGTCATCACATCCACACGTTATCTAAGAGTCAACACATCCACACGTCATCTAAGAGTCATCACATCCACACGTCACTCTAAGAGTCATCACATCCACATATCATCTAAGAGTAATCACATCCACGTCAGTCATCACATCCACACGTCATCTAAGAGTCATCACATCCACGTCAGTCGTCACATCCACACGTCATCTAAGAGTCATCACATCCACACGTCATCTAAGAGTCATCACATCCACGTCAGTCATCACATCCACAGGTCATCTAAGAGTCATCACATCCACCACGTCATCTGACAAAGACAAGTCATGACATCATCATGTCATGCTTTGGAGAAACTGCCGCACACCCAGAAACATCAAATTAAATGATAAACTCTTCAGAACACCTGCATTACAATACAATTACAGGTCAGGAAATAACAGGCTACAGAGTTAGTCACAGCATAGGCCAGGCAAGCACAGCATTAGCTAAACAAGCAAAAAGAAATTATGAATAAAACTCATTATTAATTCATATTTGAATAAAATAACAGAAAATACATCATAGGCGACCAAAAAAGCAGGGAAAAACAAAGAGGATATATAATAGAATAACTTTTATTTTCCCTTTAGGGAACTTCAGTTGTAAAAGTATATTTTGGTGGTTGTGAATTTCTTTAGTTTCTAGTCGCTGTTTGTGAATCGCCAGCAGTGCTCGTCCTCACCTTGATGACGGTGTCCCTTGTGGTCAAGGACTCTCTCAAACGTCTGGCTCAGGACGGCGATGTCACCGCGAAGCTCCTTCGCACGGACCTTCCGGAACACCAACCGCCATCTCTCAATCAGCTTCAGATCGTTCAACGCCGTGGTCTGCTCCTCCGACTCCATCTTATCCTGGGGGGTGGGGGGTGGGGGGGGGGGGGGGGGGGGTGGTTAGGGTTAGGTTACGTGTGTCCATGAGCGTTTGTTTCTCTCGACGTATTTTTCCATAGAGTTCAATAGGAAAATAGGTCGTCCGCTCCACATATGTGTCAGGAGAAACAACCCTTAAAGTGATCCATCCATATCTACCGCATATCTGGCAGCAGAGTGATGGTTTGAGGCTCATTTGATACCTCAGACTCTTGATGACTTACAGCCATTTAGCCAACCATGTGTTTCCATACTGTTCCAGTGTAATTTACAGCTTAATTTAGTCCCACCCCCCAATTTCGATAGAAATCTATTCAAATGCAGAGACGTATAGTATCGCTTGTAATAAGATATCAAGAGTATCTGCAAATAAGATATCAAGAGCCTTTTGATGTTGTTGGGTCTGGTATGAAATATTGTGACTTTATTTAAGTTAATGTTAATTTGTCCAATTACCAACTGGTCCCCAAAATGGGGGAACTATGTATAAAAATGGCTACAATTAAATTACAATTAAAGCTGAAAGTCTGCACTCACGTCTGCACTCACTGTTCGCTTTCAAATCCAATGTGCTGGAGTACAGAGCCAAAACAACAAAAATTGTGTCACTGTCAAAATACTTACGGACTGTACTGTATTAATGCGTTTGAGACGCATTATTTCAGTAGTCACATAAGCGGTGAGTGAAACAGGCTTGCGGTGAGTGAAACAGGCTTACTGTGAGTGAAACAGGCTTACTGTGAGTGAAATAGGCTTGCGGTGAGTGAAACAGGCTTACTGTGAGTGAAACAGGCTTGCGGTGAGTGAAACAGGCTTACTGTGAGTGAAACAGGCTTACTGTGAGTGAAACAGTCTTACTGTGAGTGAAACAGGCTTACTGTGAGTGAAACAGGCTTCCGGTGAGTGAAACAGTCTTACTGTGAGTGAAACAGGCTTACTGTGAGTGAAAGTCTTACTGTGAGTGAAACAGGCTTGCCGTGAGTGAAACAGGCTTGCGGTGAGTGAAACAGGCTTACTGTGAGTGAAACAGGCTTACTGTGAGTGAAATAGGCTTGCGGTGAGTGAAACAGGCTTACTGTGAGTGAAACAGGCTTGCGGTGAGTGAAACAGGCTTACTGTGAGTGAAACAGGCTTACTGTGAGTGAAACAGTCTTACTGTGAGTGAAACAGGCTTACTGTGAGTGAAACAGGCTTCCGGTGAGTGAAACAGTCTTACTGTGAGTGAAACAGGCTTACTGTGAGTGAAACAGTCTTACTGTGAGTGAAACAGGCTTGCCGTGAGTGAAACAGGCTTGCCGTGAGTGAAACAGGCTTACTGTGAGTGAAACAGGCTTACTGTGAGGTCTTTAATGAGCATGGCCTCTTTCTTCTTCTTCATCTCCTCCTCTGCCAAGACTTTTTGCTGCAGGAGTAACTCTTTCTCCTCCTCCGTCATCCTCCCTTTCCCTCCCTTTTTCCCCTTCTTCGCCATGCCGTCGTTCCTCTTTTATGCTCTCCCAAGTCAGCCGTCAACAGATGTCGCTGTCCTCGCTCTATTTATTTATTTATTTTTTTACACACGATTTCCAATGATAACAGCATTGTTGGGCGAGGGGTTTTTAGCGTTCAGCACTTTTTCCTGTGACGTCAGGATTTACTTGCGTAAACACAGAGGCAGCCTCGTGACGTCACAGGAGATATTAGAGGTATTTTTATTTGCCGGTGTCATCGCAACAGTGTTGTCAGCGCTGCTTTTTCCAAGGTTGTTTGCCTGTATGTCGCACTGATTTGTGGGATTGAAAAATAAATAAATATAATGGGGAAAAAGCACTATTGAGAGTATAAATAGTTACATTTTCTCGGTTCTGCGTAGTTATACTTTTGTTGCCTTAGTAATTAGTTTGGCATAAGAAGCCATTTTCCCCCCATGTTTTTACTTTCACCAGAACGCGTGTATTATTCAAATGATGTTCCAAAGTACGTTAGAAAATATCAAGCTAAAGGCCTATGTGCCACCCGCCAATGACCCAGCGTTCCTGACTGTCATGCAACATTTCCACTCAATTTAACAATAAAAAAACCCCTGAAGCGTATTAATTTCGGCTCATACCAGTCAATCTAATTCTTCCCTCTTCAGAGACATACTTTGCACAGACCGTTGCTACTCCATAAATTCGGACAATATGGCATTTACACATTCAGACTTTACACTCTGTCCTTCGTATCATCAGGAAAATTAGCCTACGAATTAATCTCGTTCTTTTTTCTTAATGCAGCCAGCTTTCCTCTGTAGGTGCAAGTTAACTTGTAGCAACTACTAGCCCACAACTTCTCTTCTTCGGTAATAAAAACTCAGAATCCGCAATATATTTCATAAATTCCTATATAAATATTGCTTCAATCCGACTGAATGACTTGCTTCTTACTGCGGACAAGCCGTATGCTCTTTGAAAATGCAAGGTCAAACAATTGGGTCGTGAAATGTAGGCTATGTGCGCATCTGTAGCTACTGAGAATAGTGGTAGGCTAGTTCGCTAACAAAACGTCGTTCGGCAACGCACTCCGGGATAAGACAGAGAGAGCGATTTCTCGCCAAGAAGCCTGTTAAAATGTGCGGTTCCATGTTTTGGCCAAGTAGAAATTACCATTATGCATAACAAATATGGCGATGTTTTACTGTAACATTTTGCATATATGAACATGGCGCTCTCCATGGTCCTGTAGCTCTCCCAGGTTGCTGGAATGCCTGGGGTGCTGAAGGGATAGCGCGCCACAGGCCTTGCTCCCAAGTGTTGGAACAGTAGTTCTCAAATAGTCCTGGAGACCCCTGTGAATGCTGGTACAGCCAATCTCATCTCTTGCCCAATTAATGTCGTTGAACACGCAGCCTATGTTTCATAATCTTATATTTAGTCTTACTAGACAGATGATTGACACATTTCAGTGGGACTGAATGGGCCGGAGGTGGTGAAGCCGGTCACTATTGTTAGAAGGGGCCTCAGACATAAATCCCCAGAGACTCGGGAACCGGATTGCAGACGTGCCGCGGTAAGCGCTTGAGCGGTCACTTCCTGCTTTCCATAAACGGCCGAATGCATTTTTAATGCTATCCAGACAACACCACTGTTGCATAACTTATTTTTCACTCTGGCTCCACCACAGCGAGGAAGCCCTGAACGTCCCACTGTCACCCCCAGCAGTCTTACTCCACCCAAAATCTCACTGGCCCCAACTTCCATGGGGTAAAAGATCGCCAAAGACCCAAACACAAGACTGTTAACCTTTCATGCTTGCCGCACTACACTCTCAGATATAAAGGCTCAGTGGAGGTACACTCTTGTTCTTTAAGGAACACATTTCCCAAATGTACCCTGAAAGAAAAAAAGGCGCAAATGAATTATATATTGCTGGTAAGAGTATATGCATGCTCCCTGTAGTCTACTTCTTGTAACCATTTGCTTAGAGCAGCTCTTGCCAAAAGCCACTTCCGACCCCTGGTTCTCCTTCCGACCCCTGGTTCTTGTGATATCAGCAGCAAAACTGACAATGACCTGCTCATGGAGGAGTTTATTGGCTACCTGGCCAACGGGGCAGAGATGGAGCTAGACCTTTCCAAGAACATCGAAGACCTGGTGGAAGTATTTTAAAACTTATAACCCTGTTCGGTGGGGGCTGCTGGGTGGCTCATCCTGATAAGGCTCTGTTCTAGTGCATGGATGGGCTCTATGGTCTGGTATCTGTTAAGGCTCTGTTCTAGTGCATAGATGGGCTCTATGGTCTAGTATCCGTTAGGCGCTGTTCTAGTGCATGGATGGGCTCTATGGTCTGGAATCTGCAAAGGCTCTGTTCTAATGCATGGATGGGCTCTATGGTCTAGTATCTGTTAAAGCTGTTCTAGTGCATGGATGTGCTCTATGGTCTGGTATCTGCAAAGGCTCTGTTCTAATGCATGGATGGGCTCTATGGTCTAGTATCTGTTAAAGCTGTTCTAGTGCATGGATGGGTCTCGTGTGTGTGTATATATATGTATGTGTGCATGTATTCATGTGCGTGTGTACAAACACATACTAATTACGGTAAAGGCTCAGTTGTTTAAACAGGTAAAGAACCGTAGCCTCAAGAATAGGTCTCACTAATAGGCCATTTGGAACAAAATATAATTAATGTAATTAATTCAATTAGCGCTGCACACCCAATCCAGTTGCTTAGATAAAACTAAATTAGATTAATAGTTTAATATTACAACAAGAAACGTTAAAGAAAACTGAATTAACTTTTAAAAAAAAAAAAAAAGGTTCTCTCCATTCTAACGCAGTCAGCTTGCTATCTTACACTTTCACAGGAAGAAAAAAAACGAATGAATAAAAGAATGTTGCAACAATCTCATCTGTGAGGCTGGAAATGACATCTTGACAGGACAAAGACAAAACTTACCCTTGTTCAAACGTATGTCCTTCTTCTATGTCACAGCCTGTGCAAGTTCTAGGACAAAAATAACTTTAAGCAGGTTACATTCGGTGCTTAGTGTTCGAATCATTAAGCAGTACACTTTATTTCACCCGCAAGCTTTCCACCTTCATTTTATGTTAATGTGCACACAGCAACATGGCTAGCTGATCGATAGCCAAACAGGCGTCAGAGCAGACGCACCATTTCATTCAAAGAGTGCCAGAGTTTTGTCCTCATAAACCACAAAAAGTATTCCGTTGTTGAAAATGTGTGCTTGTCTAACATACCTTTTATCCAGGTTAATACGCTCATTCTTCAGGATCGTTCTTCTCTACCCGTGCCCTGATCTGGCTTACTTCTGTAAGTAAGGCCCAAACTGAGGCTGAACCCAATCTGACCACATACTCTCCTAATGTCGCCAAAGTTTTACATCATACAAGGGCCCTCCTTAGATAAGTTTAAAATGCATAACTAGGTTCATAACCTTTTCAATCATCTGAGCAGTACATCTTCCCACTAAAATCTGATGAAAAATAAAGGTTAAAACCAAAAAATAACCTTGAATATCGTTATTTTTCCATTTTCTATTTTACAGACTAGCTTTTGACGTGCCATTTGTGTTCTTGCTAGCAATACTCCATCAGTTATGTGTTGGCTGTTTAAAGATGGTTGTTCTGAACACACATAGAATTCAACGTAAAACTCTAATATAAATTCTGCTTTATCATTCCATGTTGCAGGTGGCCTTAGAAAGTGCTCATAATGTGTGTTTTTTTTTTGTTTGTTTTTTAAATCACAAATTTGTCAAAATATTACCTATTTACTGAACTATGCACTTCTACAGAACTACCCACATTATTTTATGTATATAGGTTAAGTCAGGAATTTGCATCAACCCAAGATATAGATTATCGACGTTTAATATCAATTTGGTCTGAATTAACACAGCCATAAGGGGACAGGGCGCACAACCAGATTGCACAGAAATAGCTACAGAATTTGTGGTGGGAGATTATGGAGAAAATGCAGAACCCACTGCGCTCCTGCAGGGTCTAGTGATGTTCTCAATACGCAGTGGATTCTTTCCGAGCTGTCTCTAAAATGAACAGTGTTGAGCTGTCTCTAAAATGAACAGTGTTGAGCTGTCTCTAAAATGAACAGTGTTGAGCTGTCTCTAAAATGAAGTGTTGAGCTGTCTCTAAAATGAACAGTGTTGAGCTGTCTCTAAAATGAACAGTGTTGAGCTGTCTCTAAAATGAACAGTGTTGAGCTGTCTCTAAAATGAACAGTGTTGAGCTGTCTCTAAAATGAACAGTGTTGAGCTGTCTCTAAAATGAACAGTGTTGAGCTGTCTCTAAAATGAACAGTGTTGAGCTGTCTCTAAAATGAACAGTGTTGAGCTGTCTCTAAAATGAACAGTGTTGAGCTGTCTCTAAAATGAACAGTGTTGAGCTGTCTCTAAAATGAACAGTGTTGAGCTGTCTCTAAAATGAACAGTGTTGAGCTGTCTCTAAAATGAACAGTGTTGAGCTGTCTCTAAAATGAACAGTGTTGAGCTGTCTCTAAAATGAACAGTGTTGAGCTGTCTCTAAAATGAACAGTGTTGAGCTGTCTCTAAAATGAACAGTGTTGAGCTGTCTCTAAAATGAACAGTGTTGAGCTGTCTCTAAAATGAAGTGTTGAGCTGTCTCTAAAATGAACAGTGTTGAGCTGTCTCTAAAATGAACAGTGTTGAGCTGTCTCTAAAATGAACAGTGTTGAGCTGTCTCTAAAATGAACAGTGTTGAGCTGTCTCTAAAATGAACAGTGTTGAGCTGTCTCTAAAATGAACAGTGTTGAGCTGTCTCTAAAATGAACAGTGTTGAGCTGTCTCTAAAATGAACAGTGTTGAGCTGTCTCTAAAATGAACAGTGTTGAGCTGTCTCTAAAATGAACAGTGTTGAGCTGTCTCTAAAATGAACAGTGTTGAGCTGTCTCTAAAATGAACAGTGTTGAGCTGTCTCTAAAATGAACAGTGTTGAGCTGTCTCTAAAATGAACAGTGTTGAGCTGTCTCTAAAATGAACAGTGTTGAGCTGTCTCTAAAATGAACAGTGTTGAGCTGTCTCTAAAATGAACAGTGTTGAGCTGTCTCTAAAATGAACAGTGTTGAGCTGTCTCTAAAATGAACAGTGTTGAGCTGTCTCTAAAATGAACAGTGTTGAGCTGTCTCTAAAATGAACAGTGTTGAGCTGTCTCTAAAATGAACAGTGTTGAGCTGTCTCTAAAATGAACAGTGTTGAGCTGTCTCTAAAATGAACAGTGTTGAGCTGTCTCTAAAATGAACAGTGTTGAGCTGTCTCTAAAATGAACAGTGTTGAGCTGTCTCTAAAATGAACAGTGTTGAGCTGTCTCTAAAATGAACAGTGTTGAGCTGTCTCTAAAATGAACAGTGTTGAGCTGTCTCTAAAATGAACAGTGTTGAGCCGTCTCTAAAATGAACAGTGTTGAGCTGTCTCTAAAATGAACAGTGTTGAGCTGTCTCTAAAATGAACAGTGTTGAGCTGTCTCTAAAATGAACAGTGTTGAGCTGTCTCTAAAATGAACAGTGTTGAGCTGTCTGAAACACCGTTGAGCAGCCTCTAAAATAAAAGTGTTGATGGGAAGGATTTGATGCACAGACCCCAACGGGACGATACACTGAGTGAATTGCAATCATTTTATTCACTTCCTCCAGAACAGACCATGTGACATTGCAGTACACCGGTATCTTAATGCTTTTCAGTGACCAGACAAAAGTCACTAAAATTCCACCAAAAGTCATCTTTTTTCTTCTTCCCGTTTCTTTTTAAACTACAGGGGCCATTTTTACGAAGCTTGTTTAAAGCAATGTTCTCTTCCAGGCCTTCAAACGCCCTGGGTTTCCATGATACACAAATCTCCCACTCGAGAGATACAGGAGTCCCCGTTTTTTCCACGTGAGGTCACAGGAGGGTGTTGGGGTGCTGGGGTTTTTTCTGGGGTGAGGGGGGGTGAGTGGAGAGGGGGTGGGGGGGGGGGGAAGCGCTGGTTCAGGCCTCGTCGTCCGAGGTGTCGGTGCTGCTGGTCTCCGTCTCCTCGGTCTCGGCGGTGGGTTTGAAAGTGCTGCTCCTCCAGGAGGAGAGGAAGTCGCAGGGAAGCTCGTTCTTCAGGAAGCCGTTCTTGCGCAGGCCGTTCTTCTGAAGCTGTGGACACAGACGGGCGGGATCTTAGCCTCGCACCCGCTACACAATTCATACCCTTCCCCTCGGCTTTCACCAACATCTCCCCTGCATTTACCCTTCCCCTCGGCTCAACATCTCCCCTGCATTTACCCCTCCCCTCGGCTCAACATCTCCCATGCATTTACCCTTCCCCTCGGCTCAACATCTCCCCTGCATTTACCCTTCCCCTCGGCTTTCACCAACATCTCCCCTGCATTTACCCTTCCCCTCGGCTTTCACCAACATCTCCCCTGCATTTACCCTTCCCCTCGGCTCAACATCTCCCATGCATTTACCCCTCCCCTCGGCTCAACATCTCCCATGCATTTACCCTTCCCCTCGGCTCAACATCTCCCATGCATTTACCCTTCCCCTCGGCTCAACATCTCCCCTGCATTTACCCTTCCCCTCGGCTCAACATCTCCCCTGCATTTACCCTTCCCCTCGGCTCAACATCTCCCATGCATTTACCCTTCCCCTCGGCTCAACATCTCCCCTGCATTTACCCTTCCCCTCGGCTCAACATCTCCCCTGCATTTACCCTTCCCCTCGGCTCAACATCTCCCCTGCATTTACCCTTCCCCTCAGCTCAACATCTCCCATGCATTTACCCTTCCCCTCGGCTCAACATCTCCCCTGCATTTACCCTTCCCCTCGGCTCAACATCTCCCCTGCATTTACCCTTCCCCTCGGCTCAACATCTCCCCTGCATTTACCCTTCCCCTCGGCTCAACATCTCCCCTGCATTTACCCTTCCCCTCGGCTCAACATCTCCCCTGCATTTACCCTTCCCCTCGGCTCAACATCTCCCATGCATTTACCCTTCCCCTCGGCTCAACATCTCCCCTGCATTTACCCTTCCCCTCAGCTCAACATCTCCCATGCATTTACCCTTCCCCTCGGCTCAACATCTCCCATGCATTTACCCTTCCCCTCGGCTCAACATCTCCCATGCATTTACCCTTCCCCTCGGCTCAACATCTCCCATGCATTTACCCTTCCCCTCGGCTCAACATCTCCCCTGCATTTACCCTTCCCCTCGGCTCAACATCTCCCATGCATTTACCCTTCCCCTCGGCTCAACATCTCCCATGCATTTACCCTTCCCCTCGGCTCAACATCTCCCATGCATTTACCCTTCCCCTCGGCTCAACATCTCCCATGCATTTACCCTTCCCCTCGGCTCAACATCTCCCCTGCATTTACCCTTCCCCTCGGCTCAACATCTCCCCTGCATTTACCCTTCCCCTCGGCTCAACATCTCCCATGCATTTACCCTTCCCCTCGGCTCAACATCTCCCATGCATTTACCCTTCCCCTCGGCTCAACATCTCCCATGCATTTAGCAACAGTGGGGAAGGCATGTGAAGGCCAGGGTGGACTATGGCCTAAATAATATGCTGGTCCCACCTATTTTTAATCGCTGAACCACTACACCCAGGGAATTTAATTAAAGGTACAGATTTTCTCTATAATTTTGGCTAAATTATTAAATTACATTCCAGCAGCTGTCAATAAATCAACTGTTCTGGAAAAAAATCCGGTTTCTGTGAGTGTCCTGGGCTCTGTATTACGCTGTCAAAAAAAATCTCACCCCGGTCTTACAAAAACCAACCAATCAGTGCTAGCTATGTAGCTACCAATCAGGGCAACTATCTACAAGCAAAAGATCCTCCCCGTAGAATAAACCCCTCCCTGTCTGCCTGTCTCCGTGCGTGCACTGGAGCATCATTTGGTGGGAGGGGCTTAGGAGAGAAATAAGAGGGAGGAGAGCAAAAGGTCTTTTTGCCTACTGCAGCTTTAACTTTATTTCCCACTGGCCAGAGTGGCTTGTGGATTGTAAAAATCACCAGCCATTCACAATATTTTAGCAACCACATTACCTTTTACAATATAACACAACCTGATTGGTTACCTGCCAAAGTGGCTGCTAGAGAAAAAGATATTACCAGCATTTGCCGGGTGGTGGGTGTTAATTTCATATGCTGACCACACCCAATTGTGAATGCCCACCTCTGCAGTTCTGGCCCACTGAGTTCTATGCAGGCCCAACTATATGAACATTTCTGGCAACACTGCAGTTTAGCAGAGACGCTCTTACCCATTACCCACAATGCAAGAGAACTCAAGCACAGCTACGGCACTAACAGTATGAGCTACAGTGGCAGGCCGGCTAACAGCAGTGTGTGTGTGTGTGTGTGTGTGTGTGTGTGTGTGTGTGTGTGTGTGTGTGTGTGTGTGTGTGTGTGTGTAAATGTGTGTAGACGTGTGTAGACGTATTGCTTTAGCGCAACAAAGAAGAGGTGAAGGAGGGTCTGGCCCTTATTACGTGTAGAAAAGGCCTCGTCTGTTTCCTGTGTGCACGGCATGCAAGAGGCGCGTGGAGGCGTGCGAGAGTCGGGTGAGAGCTGTGCAGGTGTGTTGGAGGCGTGTTGGACGCATGTGGAGGCGTGTGCGAGGCGTGTTGGAGGCGTGTTGGACGCATGTGCAAGCGTGTGCGAGGCGTGTTGGAGGCGTGTGTGAGGCGTGTTGGAGGCGTGTTGGAGGCGTGTGTGAGGCGTGTGTGAGGCGTGTGTGAGGCGTGTGTGAGGCGTGTGTGAGGCGTGTTGGAGGCGTGTGTGAGGCGTGTTGGAGGCGTGTTGGACGCATGTGGAGGCGTGTGCCAGGCATGGTGGAGGCGTGTGTGAGGCGTGTTGGACGCATGTGCAAGCGTGTGCGAGGCGTGTTGGAGGCGTGTGTGAGGCGTGTTGGAGGCGTGTTGGAGGCGTGTGTGAGGCGTGTGTGAGGCGTGAGCACCTGTTCACTTATGGCCTGGAACTCCCTCATCTCGTCCTCGGTGAGCGGGGCGCACGTCTCATCATTCTCACTGTCCTCCTGCCAGCCCATCTCCTTCAGCAACCTGCAGCAGCGCAACATACTGCTCTCAGCATACTGCTCAGCATACTGCACAACACACAGCTCTCAGCACACTGCACTCTGCATACTGCACAACATACTGCTCAACATACTGCTCTCAGCATACTGCTCAACATACAGCTCTCAGCACACTGCACTCTGCATACTGCACAACATACTGCTCAACATACAGCTCTCAGCATACTGCTCAACATACAGCTCTCAGCACACTGCACTCTGCACAACATACTGTTCTCAGCATACTGCTCAACATACTGCACAACATATAGCTCTCAGCACACTGCACTCTGCATACTGCGCAACATACTGCTCAACATACAGCTCTCAGCATACTGCTCAACATATACCTGTCAGCACACTGCTCAACATACTGCTCTCAGCATACTGCTCAACATACAGCTCTCAGCACACTGCACTCTGCATGCTGCGCAACATACTGCTCAACATACTGCTCTCAGCATACTGCTCAACATATACCTGTCAGCACACTGCTCAACATACTGCTCTCAGCATACTGCTCACCATACTGCACAACATACAGCTCTCAGCACACTGCACTCTGCATACTGCACAACATACTGCTCAACATACTGCTCTCAGCATACTGCTCAACATACAGCTCTCAGCACACTGCTCAACATACTGCTCTCAGCATACTGCTCAGCATACTGCACAACATACAGCTCTCAGCACACTGCACTCTGCATACTGCACAACATACTGCTCAACATACTGCTCAACATACAGCTCTCAGCACACTGCACTCTGCATACTGCGCAACATACTGCTCAACATACTGCTCAGCATACTGCTCTCAGCATACTGCTCTCAGCACACTGCTCAACATACTGCTCTCAGCATACTGCTCAGCATACTGCACAACATACAGCTCTCAGCACACTGCACTCTGCATACTGCGCAACATACTGCTCAACATACTGCTCTCAGCATACTGCTCTCAGCATACACCTCTCAGCACACTGCTCAATATACTGCTCTCAGCATACTGCTCACCATACTGCACAACATACAGCTCTCAGCACACTGCACAACATACTGCTCAACATACTGCTTTCAGCATACTGCTCAACATACAGCTCTCAGCACACTGCTCAACATACTGCTCTCAGCATACTGCTCAGCATACTGCTCAACATGCTGCTCAAAATTCTGCTCAAAATGCTGCTCTCAGCATACTGCTCAACATGCTGCTCAACATACTGCTCTCAGCATACTGCATACTGTTCTCTGCATACTGCTCAACATACAGCTCTCAGCATGCTGCTAAACATACAGCTCTCAGCACACTGCATACTGCTCTCTGCATACTGCTCAACATACTGCTCTCAGCACACTGCATACTGCTCAACATACTGCTCTCAGCACACTGCATACTGCTCAACATACTGCTCTCAGCACACTGCATACTGCTCAACATACTGCTCTCTACATACTGCTCTCAGCACACTGCATACTGTTCTCTGCATACTGCTCAACATACAGCTCTCAGCACACTGCATACTGCTAAACATACAGCTCTCAGCACACTGCATACTGCTCTCAGCATACTGCTCAACATACAGCTCTCAGCACACTGCACTCTGCATACTGCACAAAATACAGCTCTCAGCACACTATATACTGCTCTCAGCACACTGCATACTGCACAAATTACAGCTCTCAGCACACTACATACTGCACAACATACTGCTCTCAGCATACTGCATAACACACTGCTCTCCGCATACTGCACACTGCATACTGCACATTGCTCTCAACATACTGTTCTCTGCATACTGCTCTCAAATACTGTACACTGCCCTCAACATACTACATACTGCTCTCAGCATGAGGCTATACCAGCCACACGTGGCTCCGCCCCCAAGACTCAGTGCATTAGAAACTGCTGCATAAGAACTGAACACAATGAAGTGATAAGAGTGTAATTAATATGTAAATGTAACACCGATAGCTTTATACAAGCTAGTGTGTGTGTGCAGCATCCTTCAGCTCATTCGCTTTCCGCGAGCGTACAGCGTTCAGCGTACAGCGCTGGCCAATCAATTCTCCACAAGCTAATTTCAAAGTAAATAAGAGGAGCACCAACACTAAATAAAATCAATACTGATCACGGAGGTGAAGGACTCGTGCGGTGTAAGCCTGATAAACGCTCACATCATCACCAACCCGCTAACTCCTCAGGAGCGCTTCTGTGCCAACCAATCAGCACTTCAGAACACAGCCCCGCCCCATGACAGCGATGGGACACTCAGGTGGGCAGGGCTATTATATAATACAAGTGACTCACTGACTTTGACCCAATCACTGGTTTTGTTGAGGGGGGAACCCCATTTTGATTGGTTCAAAGTAATAAGTGATTGACAGCTCACTGTAGCTCCACCCAATAAGAATATAAAGAAACATTCTGTCCTGCAGATAGTTGGTGTGTGTGTAGATTGGGCCATAAGTGTATTAATATATGGGCTTCCATAGGTAAGATGCGAACCCCTCTGTTTAGGACACTTCAATACAATGCAGTTCAGTGCTTTGTGATTGCACACAGCCAGCTGAGCTTGGCGTGGGGTCATGTCCATCACAGGCCAATCTCAGCGGTTGATCTGCAATTCTGCATGGAGAGGAGATAGCAGAGAGAGCGAGTGAGATATATATATATATATAGCTAGCGTACAGTTTAGCTTTTTTTGAATATGAGTAAGTTATGGTAGCCTATTTTTGGTATATTTTTATAGTTAGCTTGATAGTCTCTTGTTTTTTGGTAGTTTGTTTTTCTGTCTAGCTTAGCAAGTAGCTAGCTAGTTTATTTAAAATATATATACACACATATATATATATATATATATATATATATAGTAGGCTATAAAGCATAGGTTAGTTGAGCCAGGAGTTGTAGTATATGCATGTTACACGTTTAACTTTGCAATGTCCCTACAACAGACATTCTCTCTTGGAGAGTTCAGTGCAATGACCACATGTGCACCTGTTGAAATGGACCAATATTGTTGATATCTTGCAGGTAGAGTGATTGCCTACAGCCTGTGTAAAATGAGTAGCCTCCATGGCATGGGTAACTATTTGTACAGCGTGTGATTTGTTTGTTTACTGGCCGCATCATTATAACGAAGCTGTGTGTGCCACGTGCCGCCCGGATATTACTCCAAAACATTGCCCATCCTCTCATTCTCCACCATTGCTTCTGCCTCGGCCACTACTTGAGGCTCGGCAGGAGCTGGAGCTAGCGTGTGTGTGTGTGTGTGTGTGTGTGTGTGTGTGTGTGTACGAGAGAGAGAGAGGAACAAAGCAGCCGCTGTGAGTGCTGTCCAGAGTAGAAATGAGCAAAAGGCTACTAGTGAAAAGAATTGCTAGGGCGTGGTTTGATATGAGGAGCTCAGCCCCTATATTAATAATAATGATGCCTTGCATTTATATAGCGCCTTTCTCACCAACCGGTGACTCAAAGCGCTTTACAATGATGAGGGGGAAGCTCACCTCTACCACCACCAATGTACAGCACCCACCTGGGTGATGCAACGGCAGCCATTTTGTGCCAGAATGCTCACCACACATCAGCTGAGGTGGAGGGAGAGAATGATTATTAGCCAATTAAACTGGGGGATGATTAGGTGGCAGATTGAATGAGCCTGGGTTGGGAGTTTAGCCAGGACACCGGGGAAGCCCCTACTCTTTACGATAAGTGTCATGGGATCTTTAATGACCAGTGAGTCAGGACTTCGGTTTTAACGTCTCATCCGAAAGACGGCATCTCCTACAGCACAGTGTCCCCATCACTGCACTGGGGCATTGGGGTTTATTTGACCAGAGGGAAGACTGCCCCCTACTGGTCCACCAACACCACTTCCAGCAGCAACTTAGTTTTCCCAGGAGGTCTCCCATCCAAGTACTAACCAAGCCCACATCTGCTTAGCTTCAGCCATTCAGCAGGAGCAGAGTGCATGGTGGTATGGTTGATATTATTACCTTACCACGCCCAGATTTTAGCATTTTTGCAAATTTCAAAAGGGGGCGAGGTCTAGCTAAACCAGCGTGCTGTGTTACCCTTTAAAAGAGGGAACGAAATACAGTTTGTGTGCATTCTCATCCTTTTTTTATTTTCTGTGCGATTCACACGTTTCTTTAGATATAATATACAGACCATGTTGCATTGATTCAAACAAATCCCAAGTTAAATGAGGTAATGCAACAAAACAAAATAAGGATTTAAGTAGCCAGTACCGCAGTTCACCTGTACTAGTTAGTGCGCAGGCTAGCAGACACTAGTGGACATTTGTCAAAATTGAAGCCTTTAGTTTTTGACTGTACTCAGCTACCAACCCATTAATGATGATATGTTGGCAATCATAACGGGGCATGATGCACAGGAATCTATCCGGTGCAAGGGTTAGCTACAGAAGACAGGCAGAGAGAATGAGAGAAGCACCCCAATATCTCACATCACTACTCATATTCTTCAATAAAGGATTCTGGTTCAGTCCTAGACGCTGCCAAAATGCTTAAAAACGAGCCTTATGGTTTAAGGGTCTAATTCTTGTGTAACTAACACCTGGTGAGCACACAGAAGAATGCTGAAGCTTTTGAAAATGTACGTAACAAAAGGAGAGAAACATTGGCTTAAAAAATAAATAAACATTTGTTGGAGCTAACAAGGCCTTGCATTTAGTTTCTAGCTGGACAAATTATTATTATTTTTTTTAAATGCAACAAATTGGTGGCCATTACATTGCGGTTTTAAAAAATGTTTAAATACTTGGACTATAACCAAATACTTAATAATAATAATAATAATAATAATAATCCCCATGGCCTCATTTCCTCATAGAACTCCGTTACAGATTACCCCTCACACGCCACTCTCAGGCCACTCCCACCAACCTGTGCTCCGCCTCCAGGGAGCTGGACACTCACACCCCACTCAGGCCACTCCCACCAACCTGTGCTCCGCCTCCAGGGAGCTGGACACTCACACCCCACTCAGGCCACTCCCACCAACCTGTGCTCCGCCTCCAGGGAGCTGGACACTCACACCCCACTCTCAGACCACTCCCACCAACCTGTGCTCCGCCTCCAGGGAGCTGGACAGCACTTCAGGCTGCGGGAAGGTGGAGGAGCGGAGGATCTGTTGCCGGGCTACGAGCGGGGCGTTCCCGTTCTCCCGCGGGGCGGGGCGCTCGAAGCTGTTGCGGTTCTCGTCCCCGTGGCCCAGGTTCTGCACATGGAAGGCTTCGTCATCCTGTGGCGGGAAAAGACTGTTAAACGTGCATGAGCAAAGGCCCGGATACGGAATTTTAACGGACAACAGAAGAAAGACTATCAACCCTTTAAAGAGTAGGTTTTTTGGAATGTTTTTATATATATATATTTTTTAAATTCTAAGTCAGTGTTCTAGAACTCCATTGTTTTCAATTACCAGTAGTGATTGTTACACTGAACATTCTAATGACATATTTGTGACCTTACATCTTAAAGGGTTAATTAGCAGACATTTATCAGAGTTGGGGGATCAATTTCGAATCAGTCTTCAGGAAATTAACTGGACTTCAGTTAACCTGCTGCAGACTCCCTACTTCTCTCTGAGTTGGCATTGTTTAAAAGGCACGTGTCACCGTTTCCCATCCTACGTCGGAATCACAGTCCAGCTATGCTAACAGCACTGGCGATTTTCCCCTTAATAAAATCGAAATAAGGCATTTGTGATGTCATCCAGTTAGCTGAACCCAGAGAAGAGAAGAGCTCCACCAATCATAGAGTACCTTGGTAACAACAAGCAGAACAACACTGTGGATCCTGCTCCCTGCCAATAAGCACAGGGAGAAAAGATATACAGCCAGAAGGCATCCACGTATCCACCAATCACAGTTAACATTCGATTGGTTGTTACCAAAATAGTGATTGGTGAGAGTTCCTTTCAGTTTCCTAACTTTAAGATGACATCACCAGTTTTTTTCCAATTTTTTTTAATCCTTGGTACTTCTCCGCCCTCATCGACGGTAGGTTGCAGCGGACGTGTACGCGGCAGGCACAAGCGTTACCTTGCAGGGGTTGTCGAGATCCTCCTCGTCGACCTTGTCCTGCTTCAGAGCCTTGAGGAACTGGCTCTTCTTGTCGGTGCGTGCGCGGGTCAGCCTCATCATCAGCCGCGGCTGGCTGGCCTTGTCCACTGGGGAGGACGAGCAGGAACGGCTACCCTAGAGAAACGCATCACACCCAGGGGTCTGTGGGACGCCCGCGGAAACAACCCATCCATTATCTAACCCGCGCGCTCCTGGGCTGCATTCGGATCCAACTCAACACATTCCCTTCCCTTGCTCTCTTCCCTCCAGGGAGCCATCTTGTGACCTAATTTGCAACGTGCAGCAAGCAAACTTAACAGGTGCTCTGCAAGGGAGGATTGACGAGAAACAAACCAAAACGGAAACGCCCTCACAATATATAGGAAGTGCAACACCATAGAGTTGAAACGTGACCACCCAGTTTTTCCACGTGGAGCATTGCATTGTGGGATTCCCTTCTTGCTGGAAGCTTGCATTTTATACCCTTGGTGGAAGGGAGGATAAACGAGGGAGTGAGGGAATATAATTACTCCCTCCCCTTTCTTAAATTGGATCCGAATCACACTTGGTGTGGCTGCCATATTTCATCCTGGCATTTTGGGGACTCCCCCCTTGAAGCGAGGGAAGGGAACGACAGGAAGGAAGGATACATTTTGGATCCAAACGCAGCCCTGGTCAGGGTCGCGGAGGGGGGGGTTGGGGGGGTGAAGCCTATCCCAGCATGCATTGGGTGAGAGGCCACTTCTAGCCACAGTACAAAGCAACATTAATTCACGACCGTTTTTTTTTTTTTCATTTTTAAAGAGGTGTCCTACCTTAGCGGGAACAGCAACTGGTTTGGGGACCAGGCCCTTGTAGAAGGAGGGGGTCCCGTTCTTGGGGGGCACGGACTGCGTGTGGGCAGCAGGGGGCAGCGGCGTGGTCTGCTCGTCCTTCGCCATGCGCTTGATCACCATCATTTTAGAGGTTCTGGACTTGGGATTCGGCGGATGCTCTGATTCAAGGGCAGAAACAGGGGCGTTACCACAGAGCTCTCAAACAAAACACGCGGCCCGGACCAATCTGGGACAGCCAAGGACACACAGGACTACCGCATGGATGCTCAAATCTCGCCACTGAATCCAAATCCGGCCCTGGTTTTCTTCTCTCCCAGTTAATTAACTGAACAATTAGTGCTACCGATTGGCCAGGCCGTCTTCACACCTGGAAGACGGCAGTTCCTGGCCCTCACGGACCGTGTTTTGAGTAACAGGGGATTACAGACTGCTATGGGACAGCCCAAAGGACAATCTGGACTACCTGGAAGGGACAGAAGCCACATTCTTTTGGAGCAGTTTTTAAACTCCAGGTAAGAGCCACAGCAAGCACTCTTCCTCCACTTCTCAGGCCTTTAGACTGAGACTAGCCATGGACAGCTAGCCTTTAGACTGAGACTAGCCATGGACAGCTAGTTATGATGCCAACTCACCCCATACTCCCACTGCGACAGCTTTGTTCTGGTTGAGCTCCCTCTCAGCGTCCGGATTAAGAGAGGGCTGAGGAACACAGAGAACATTATCAGTGAGAGGGGAGGGGGGGGATCTGAGAGGCAATATTTAATTTTGACGAGCCAACACAGAGGAACATCGTCGGTAAGAGACACATCAGTATGTTTATAAAAATAAAAAATGTCTCTGGTGAGTCATCATGCCAGGAATACAAACCGCTGCCTGGTGGATGTGAAATCCTCTGAAGTGCAGCTAACGTGCTAACGGAGTAATGAAATCTTTGTATTGTAGCTAACGTGCTAACGGAGTAATTAAATGTCTTTGTACTATAGCTAACGTGCTAACGCAGTTATAAAATCTCTTTGGTTTCGCATCCATGCCCCTCATCATTACGGAGAACAGGATACACCAAACCCATCAAAAAGGCCCATCACTCATTGCGAGTTGTAGCTGTAACTGAATTGCTTCATATCCGTTTCCACCGCACCCACACCTCGCCATACAGCGCTCTCACCCTTTAACCCAGGGGTCCTCAACCTTATCCAGTTAGGGCTGGTGTGGGTGCAGCCTTTTGTTCCAACCAACTACTAACACACCTGATTCTACTAATCAAGGTCCTAAGCAAACACTCTAGTAGTTGTTACTGCTTGGTTGGAAGAAAAGCCTGCACCCACACCAGCCCTTTCTGGAGAAGATTGAGGATCCGGGCCGTAACCACTGCGGGCCTCAGGAAAAGCACTATCAATATTTTGCCTTCTCGTTAGCATTCAACACATATAGCCAAGTGGAGGGTGAAATCCATTTCAGATCCTCTGGGGAAGACAAATGCAAAATGTACAGGCATTTACACAGGGGGAGGGGGTGTCAAAACAAGACTTTCTGTGAATTTAAGTTAAAATTCATTGGTACAAGTTTCAAGACATCCCACAGCCTTGAATTAGTTGGATAAGTGTCCTTGCTGAAGGAAGGGGGGGGGGGGGCAGCTGCATTGTATGGAATCCCAGAATGCATTTCCCGGACTTACAAAATCTTCAGCTTCGAACTGCTTGCGTCGGTCTCCCGCGTCACGTTTGCCGCTGCCGTTGGGGCCGGAGTTGTTCTCGTGCAGGACTTTGCTCTTGCCCCCGTGGGGGGCCACGGGTCTGGGGCGCGAGTGCCCCGCCCCACCGTGGAACGCCGTCCGGGAGGCCCCGCCCTCACTGCCATTCCGCCCCCTCCAGCCGTTCTTCTCCTTCCTGGAGTAGCTTCCTGCGGGGACGGGAACGGGTTCCATTTAAAGCTACTTTCTACGAACAGGGGTGCCAATGATTGATCAGGAACCGCTGTTGCTCGCCAAGAGGCAGAGGACTGGAGTGTGTCGTAACCAACACACCAACAGCTTCTGCCAGCTGACAGAATGAGATGAAGTTCAACAGTAATGCCAAATTCTTGGTCCCATTTAGGGGATGTGATGACATTTAAACAATCAGGATTGGGGTCAATTTCAATTTGTGATTTCAGGAAAGAATCTGGGCTGTGTCCGAAATCGCCCCCTATTCACTATATAGTGCACTATTTAGGGTATCGGCCATTTTGTAGGGTGTCCGAACTCCGAAATCAAAATGTCAAATTCGACACCCTAAATAGTGCACTCAATATCCCCCACAATGCCCCACAAAATGTAGGGTACAAACGATGTACACTACATCACCGGAGACATTTTATTTGTCACCATGGCGACGGCGGAGCCTGCGCTGGTCTACAAATGTAAATATAAATGTAAGTTTCATTTTGTAGCCCATATTAAATCAGTTTAACCGGCTTTATAACCGAAATATAAATAAACGCGGTAGATTAAATATATTATAAAGTGTTAACTATTTTTTAAATTTAACAATTATTACCGTTTAATGGAAAATGCAACTTAATTAGCTAGCTAGCTACCTACTAGTTACCTAACTTACCTATCCACCTACAACGAGACAACAAAACCCTTGTTCAAAATAAAAAAAGAACACTTTTTTACCGTTTCTTGCATGCTTTCTCACCAAGCTGGTGACCGCTGTCACGCAAGCATCGCGCGTTGCTAAGTAACCTGCTCAGAATCGGTAGTGTCCGAAATCATCATCTCCTTTCACCAGTGAATCCCTATCTAGTGCTCTATGTAGATTCCCTAAGTAGTGTATAGGGAGGGAGTGAATCAGTGAGCCATTCCGAACACAGCCCTGGACAGTTAATCTCCCTACCATTGTCATAGTACTAACGGTTGTCGCTGTTCTTTATGCATATAGCTTAACATGCAAATATGTATTGATGTTTTTAATAGTTTTCTATGCAATGTTGGTACTCGGCGCAGCGATGTTATTGGAGGCTGGATTGTTTAGATACCGACAGACTGATACGCGTTGATGTTTTAAATCGTCTTCTTACTTGATGTTGTCACTGCAGTGTTTATTACCGTCGTCGTTGCTGTCGTCTCAGTGTGGTCTTCTGTTAAAGCGTTTTTATGTCCACTGTGCTGCCTACAAACCAAATCGCCCTTCAGGGACAAATAAAGTAGAAACTTAAGAAGTCGTTTCTCACCGCGAGAGTAGCCATGCTAAATGCGCTGGCCATTTCCCCTTGTATAATAAAATGGAAATAAGACTTGTGATGTCATCCTATTAGTTGAGCTTAGAGAAGAGCTCGACCAATCAGAGACAACCTTGCTACACTGTCTTTAGGGGCATGTCAGTATTTTGTGATGAAACGGGGGGGGGGGGACCCAGGAAATGTGCTGGGATTGGAAAGCTTGTGTTTATAAAGCAGGGGCACCCAAGTGGACAGGCTGACCACGACACTCACCAATCAGCCCTAAGGCTTGAACCAAGGATCCTGGAGACTAAGATTTACCAGAAAACTTTACTACTGAACACAACCCCACTGGCCCTTAAATCGCAGCCCTACAACCCGCCAGGAGCGCGGCACAAACAGTGCACCTGTGCAGCGAACGCTCCTTTAATCCCGTCAGCGTGTGACGGACGCGGCTCGAGCACGGGGGTACCTCCAGCGCGTCCATTGAGGGACTGGAAGCCGTCGGAGGAGTTGTGTCGTCTGCGACTCACATCGCTGCGGTTGTCCAGAGAGACGGAAGCCTCCGGCGGCTTCTCGCAGCTCAGAGACGGCTAGGGAACAGGGCACAACCGTCACAACACAACCCGGCCCACCTGTGACATCACTGGGTCTCCGTTAACCCAGCTCGGAGAGCGCAGGATTACCTTGGCGGACGAGGGCGGCGTGGGAAAATTGAGCCAGGCTGGAGCAAAGTCATGCTGCGCCATTGAGGTCTCTGTCTGAAGAGAGGTGAGTAAGGCATTAACACCTCATCTCCAGTCCCTGAGAGATAGAGGGAGAGAGGAGAGAGGAGAGAGAGGTGAGTAAGGCATTAACATCTCATCTCCAGTCCCTGAGAGATAGAGGGAGAGAGGAGAGAGGAGAGAGAGGTGAGTAAGGCATTAACATCTCATCTCCAGTCCCTGAGAGAGAGAGAGAGGAGAGAGGTGAGAGAGAGGAGAGAGAGGTGAGTAAGGCATTAACATCTCATCTCCAGGCCCTGAGAGAGAGAGAGAGAGGAGAGAGAGAGGTGAGTAAGGCATTAACATCTCATCTCCAGTCCCTGAGAGAGGAGAGAGGAGAGAGAATGAGAGCACATAAATACCCTAATCTACCCCAGCCCAGTATTTGTATATTCTTTTCTTAATTATAGTTCAATGAAATGTTCATTGTTGCACTAACTCACACAATACAGAACACACTCATGAATTTGAATTGAAGAATTGAGAGGGGGAGAGGGTGGGGGGTGGGGGAGAGAGGGAGAGGGACGGCAGAGAGAAAGAGAGGGGGAGAAATAGAGGGCAGAGACAGAAAGAGAAAGAAAAGGCAACATTAGACTAATATCCACTCCACGGATTAATATCCACAACCCCGTCACCACAAGGCCCAGTGAGGCCCGCAGCTAGCGAGCTTCTAGTCTCATCTCACCAACCCTCCCTCAAGACCACGCCTCCCTCAAGACCACGCCTCCCTCAAGACCACGCCTCCCTCAAGACCACGCCCCCCTCAAGACCACGCCTCCCTCAAGACCACGCCTCCCTCAAGACCACGCCGTAGCAACACAAACCATTAGGCCGAGAGTCACGCAAGTGACGGGGAAACCGGTTTCACTTACGGTGTCAAAAACAACAATGTAACAAGCTATAGGGCCACACGGCCTTAAAGAGAGGACCAGAGGTCTTCACCCAAGCGCAGAAGTTCAGTATAAACAGACAGCCTGGGGGCCTCGGACAGTCTATGAAGCCAGGTAGGGGACCACAGGAGGACAGTCTGCTCCCGAAATCTGTGAAGATGGGCAGCTGAATTTCCCCAGACAGACACTGAAAGCGCCAAGTGGAGACAGCATTGTGCTCCCCGAAATAAAGGAGATCTGAGCCCGCAATCTGAGCCTCTTTCAGGTGTGTGTGTGTGTGTGTGTGTGTGTGTGTCGGGAGAAAGAGTGTGTGTGAGAGACAGAGATGGGAAGAGAGGGGGAGAGAGAGACAGACAGCACTTTCATTCATGGTCCATGTTTTTTCATGCCACTGTAGGGGCAGAATATTATTAATGTTACAGAGGTTATCATTTCATTGGTCACCTATAGGCCTATTGCCTCTTGTGAATTATTCTGGAATCTGCTTTGACATTGTAAGTGTGCACTACACAAGTTCATAAAAGCAAATTAATTCAACAGAGAGAGTGTGTGGAGAGACAGCTTAGTTCTTGAGTCGCAGAACAGCAGAGCAGACTTGTGCCAATTGTGTCAAATTATTTTGCCGTCACTTAAAAGCTGTATGCGGCCACCGAAGAGTCATTTTAAAAGGCATATTTTTATTTTAAGGGACCATTCACGGTGTAAAAGTTACTGTTAAAGGTTACTGAAGCAACTACATGAGTGAAAACAGGTAGGTCAGAAACGGGGAGACTGCAGGAAGGGTTTTTGGTTGCAGGGTTGGCACCGGAGTAGATCTCGCTCAGAGGCACAGATGCCATTGTCAGCACGACTCACCCGCTAAAGATCTGGCCTCATTAATCCTTCATCCAGTCTCTGGAACACCTGCAGGTTCTGCGTTTCTATTGGTTCCCCCTCACAGGAACACCAGCAGGTGCTGCATTTCTATTGGTTCCCCCTCACAGGAACACCAGCAGGTGCTGCATTTCTATTGGTTCCCCCTCACAGGAACACCAGCAGGTGCTGCATTTCTATTGGTTCCCCCTCACAGGAACACCAGCAGGTGCTGCGTTTCTATTGGTTCCCCTCACAGGAACACCAGCAGGTGCTGCATTTCTATTGGTTCCCCCTCACAGGAACACCAGCAGGTGCTGCGTTTCTATTGGTTCCCCCTCACAGGAACACCAGCAGGTGCTGCGTTTCTATTGGTTCCCCCTCACAGGAACACCAGCAGGTGCTGCGTTTCTATTGGTTCCCCTCACAGGAACACCAGCAGGTGCTGCGTTTCTATTGGTTCCCCCTCACAGGAACACCAGCAGGTGCTGCGTTTCTATTGGTTCCCCTCACAGGAACACCAGCAGGTGCTGCATTTCTATTGGTTCCCCCTCACAGGAACACCAGCAGGTGCTGCGTTTCTATTGGTTCCCCTCACAGGAACACCAGCAGGTGCTGCGTTTCTATTGGTTCCCCCTCACAGGAACACCAGCAGGTGCTGCGTTTCTATTGGTTCCCCCTCACAGGAACACCAGCAGGTGCTGTGTTTCTATTGGTTCCCCTCACAGGAACACCAGCAGGTTGAGGGGGCTGTTGAGACGCAGCTTCCGGTGATCTAAATGGCAAATGACCTTTCACCTCATGCATTCTGGAAACTGCTCTGAAGGGGCCACAGAAGCCTGTCATGCAGAAGACCCCAAGCAACACCTGGATGGGACTGCACCCACTCACAATTCGCTGAGAGAGAGGTGGGCGGGACCAATTCGAGTCTGCATCAATCTCTGGCACTCTCTCTTTCCTGTCGGGAGCATTCCAAAGAGACTTTGCTCGTCAGGGTTTACGCTCTTCAACTCGTGCTAATCAATGTGTTCCGGAAAAATCTGGGAGCAAAGGCTCCTGGTTTTCGTGCAGCAAGCAACAAAAAAAAGGCTTTTCAAAAAAAAACAAAAAAAACAACAACAAAAAAAAGAAACTAATTGGGAAAACATCAGCGTCACAAGAGGTGTCACACATGGCAATCAAACAATGCAATCGAGCACACGCATTCACAAAGGCGCGAGAAGCCACTTCAGGAGCTTCCGGATGAATCATCAGCTCCTCTAAAAACGTTTGTTCCACACACTCAAAACCATCCGGAGCTTCAGGTGCCATGAAAGCGACGGCCACTCTTAAACAAATGATTGCGGGAATTTGTTTTTGGCAAGACAAGCAGCACAGCACTTTGGTTTCCCAAAAATAAAATAAAAAGGGGGGGGGGTTTCAAATAATAACTTCAGCCGTTATGGAATGCCACAGTTAGTGAGGTCACAGAAGGAACCAAGTGTAATGAAAGTTTACCTGATGCAATGAGGAGTAATCAGTGAAGATGAGCCTGGGCCTGATTGGCCGAACGGTACTGTGCATCTCCACAGATATTAAACCCTAGGGAGAGAGGGCCTTCCTGAACACTGCAGGGCAGTTTTATAAAGTTACATTTTTATTTTTACTCAAACTGTTCAGTCCTCTGCACTCATGGCCCCCAGCTGCTGCTGAAACCTACTTTGGTGTTAAAAAGAAGATTTTTAAATACCATGTTTGATACTACTACTATAATGCTATGATTAATGACTAAATATATGCCCTGTAATCATACAGAATTACTCCAGTTCTAACATGAAAACTGGGTCTAAAGACCCACGATGACTAATTGAAAATATTGGCTTTGCTTCACTGGAAGAGATTACATTCGGCATCCTGGGTGCCCATGTCCTTCGGGCCCAGAGAACAGTGCTCTAACCACTGCCATCCCATCCAGTGCTCTAACCACTGCCATCCCATCCAGTGCTCTAACCACTGCCATCCCATCCAGTGCTCTAACCACTGCCATCCCGGCCAATGCTCTAACCACTGCCATCCCATCCAGTGCTCTAACCACTGCCATCCCATCCAGTGCTCTAACCACTGCCATCCCATCCAGTGCTCTAACCACTGCCATCCCATCCAGTGCTCTAACCACTGCCATCCCATCCAGTGCTCTAACCACTGCCATCCCATCCAGTGCTCTAACCACTGCCATCCCATCCAGTGCTCTAACCACTGCCATCCCATCCAGTGCTCTAACCACTGCCATCCCATCCAGTGCTCTAACCACTGCCATCCCATCCAGTGCTCTAACCACTGCCATCCCATCCAGTGCTCTAACCACTGCCATCCCATCCAGTGCTCTAACCACTGCCATCCCGGCCAATGCTGCATATTTTAAATAAGCATCTTTATCGGGGTTTCTTGCAAAGACCAGTCAACGACTGTCCAAAAGATTCCGCATCCCAGCCAATGTCAAGCCGTATCCAGCACATACAGGGCCGGTTTTGGTCCTCTCAGATATAAAAGGAGACTAATATCCCCCGAAAGAGGCGGGACGGGGAAAGCACACAAGCGCTCTCATAAAAGGCAGCGGCCGCTTGACCAAACCGGCTTGCGCTTGCCAACACCGACACACCTTTAAGTGAGCTGCATTGCCAGCCTTGAACATTAAGTGTCACAACTGGTGGTTGTGGACCGCCAACCGCCATCAGGCAGGAGAGACAACAGTACTAGTACATGCTGAAAGCACAGTAATCCAGAGCATAAAAAGGCCAGGTAGTGTTGGAGCAGTCAGGGTGAAGCCTCCATTACTGATAAAAAGGCTGCCCAACTCACCTCTCTCTGGGACAAGGGCTGAGTAACTCACCTCTCTCTGGGACAAGGGCTGAGTAACTCACCTCTCTCTGGGACAAGGGCTGAGTAACTCACCTCTCCCTGGGACAAGGGCTGAGTTTATAAACTTGAGCAAAAAACCTGAGTTTGTGACTTTGTGGGTTCTGTTCGATTTTGTGAGTCTCATCAGTAGCAGATAAAAGTATGAAAACGGGACAGATTGTGATAACGGCCAACTGCATCCAACCACGCTCGAGTCAGAGAGGGAAAGACCTAACAGATTCAGTGCTGAAGTCACGTTCTGCAAGTACGGTTCGAGTACCAGGCACGCGCTATCGTTGATGATCAGCTTTATGCCAAAGGCAACCATGTTCGGTCATCGATAAATGCTTCCAGACGCATTTTTCACGATGATCAAAACTGAAATACACCACCTCACCGATTCCTCTGCTTCTTTTCACAACAACAGAAAACAAATACGTACATTAATCCTTAGAAGAATAAGCATTTTGGAATGTTTTTACAAAATTCTAAGTCAGTGTTCTAGAACTCCATTGCTTTCAATTACTAGCAGTGATTGTTACATCAATATTTGTGATCTTACACCTGAAATTACATAAATCACATAAATACTTAGAGCGGCCATTTTGCCAAGTTCGATTTTTTTGGTGGGACTTGTATCATTTCCTGTTTTCCGCAGATGACAGGATGTAAGCTACACGCCATGAAATCCCAGGCAGTTCATTCACAGCTTTTGTTGCGGAACACAACCCCATAGGAGACTCAATTTCCCCTGTGCCAAGTCTGAGCGTGACGGAAAACCTTTCGGTTCATCCTCTCAAACGGGAACACGCGACGCAAACCTAAAGCCGGCGCAATGGCGGTACAGCGCCTCGCTCAAAAGCCACCTGCACCCGTCGATAGTCTCACCCAGTCTCTTTTGTGCTTGCCTACGCTCGGAAGCCTTTCGTCTCGCCGATGGAGAGGATCTGGATTTAAAAACGTCGCTCGCTCGTTCTCCGCTGACACGAAAGCACAAGTCTCATATTAATGGCTATTCATCCGCCGCTTTGAACCAAACTTTAAAGCAATTTTCACATCCCCCCTCCTGAGAAGCACGGAATAACAGAAAGGCTTCTTTAACAATTCTATATTTGATTTCAAAGTGCTGAGAGCTTTTTGAACTGTACAATCTTAAAGCAGCCACTTGCCAGACACCTACAAACAAACGGCAGTTGTTTTCTCCAAGAGAGATGCGTCTTAGCAGCACTTCCAGTGGCTGACTGACGAAAACTACTTTAGTTTATTCAACCGTTTCAATCACTAAACTGTAGTTTGGGAAAAACAGATCAATTTCAGTCAAATTAATCTCTTTACTTGTCATATACCATAATGACAAGTCCCATAATTTCAAAGCCACCTTAAGCTTGCAAAAACAACAAAAAATAACCAATATATTCGTATTCTATCTATTTTCAGCACAGCACTTTCTACCTGAAATATACAGACAGGAGCAAAGGAGGGACAGTGTTTGACAATAATCTTCTGAAGCTCATTCTTAACGGAGACAACGGAATGCCAAATTCAGCTTCTTTTAACACAAGTCAAAAATATGCAGGTAGCTTCTCCGCGCACATTTACACATAATCCGATATGCATATTTGACCGATGCGACCATTTCAGGGCCCAAATTCTCGGATAAGCAACTTGAACGAATACTGCGATACAAGTTGAGTAGCTCTGAACCTGTGGAAGCGGATGGGCGTGAGATTAATGGGGAAAGGCTGGGCTGCTCCCCTGTCATTCAGTAGTGATGATGTCATTCTCCTACAGTAGTGATGTCACATGTGAAGGCGGAGTGCCAACAGCACCATTAGCGTAGCGACACACTGCTAACTGCACTCATTTAGGCCACATTTCATTTAGAAGTTTTGAGAAGCTGGAAGTGGCCGACTGTAGCTGGGGTTCTGGCTTGGTCCCACGGTGCTTAATATGGACAGGTTTCCTAGGATCACTCGTAAATACCCGCCCGCCCCTACCCCCCCCCCTAATTATTTAGATCATAGATATCAAATTGAAATCCTGGAGGGTCACAGCTGGTTTTTGGGGCGTTCCCACACTTAAGTGCTTAATTTCAGTTGCCGATGGGCTAAAGTGTACACACAACTTGTTTCCGAGGTTTGAATCGGCTGCCGATCGAAAAGGAAACCACCGCAGCCCCCGAGGACTGGAGTTTGAGACCACCGCTTTGCATGCTGGTAAAATTTGAGCGCTTTGACTTGCAGCTTCCTGACTATGTTTAGCTAAAAAACACATTCATAAAAAAAATTAATTGTGAGTGGGAGTGGGGGAGGGAGTGGGAGAGGGAGAGGGGGAGGGAGTGGGAGAGGGAGAGGGAGTGGGAGAGGGAGAGGGAGTGGGAGAGGGAGAGGGGGGAGGGAGTGGGAGTGGGAGAGGGAGTGGGAGAGGGAGAGGGAGGGAGTGAAACTTGCCACCTTAGAATTTTAGTTAACAGGATATGCAACATTTATAACCCTAACCCTGTCTCTACCCGCTGAGACATATCTTCCCTTCCCAGAGAGGAGAGGAATCTGTAGGGTAGCAGCACCACAGACAGCCTGCGCATCTCCCCATACTGCACCGATAATAACGCCCTTAACGTTGGCGGTGAGCCTGGCAGCTAAGGCCAGGCGGACATTCGGTGCGCCACGCCACCTTCATTCGGACGGCGCTTTGGCAGGCGACCTCGGCACGGGACAGCCACGTTTCACAAAAATCGATTTTGTGGCACCAAGGACGCGATGGTAAATGTGTGATGTGTAGGCAAGCAGGATGCGTAGTAACACAGCTGTCCAAACACACACACTAGGCTTACAAACCATTTATGATCCCAGCCAGACGCCATTTCCCTGTACCGGTCCAGTAAGAATCATTCATGTACCAGTTTCCCCTTCATGAAAGGTTATTATGGATATTACGGACATTATTCACACATTAGTTTCATAACTGTCCTCAGACGCTCGGTCAGAAAAACTACATTTCACAGAGGGTGAGATGCCGTAGCAATCACAACATCAAGCTGTTTCACCACCGTCACCGTGGCTACGCAATTTAAAAATCACTCAAAACTTCCCTGCATGAATTCAAATTGACATTGCATCACATGACATTAATGACTAGACGGCTCACTTGAACACCAGCTCTAATGCACTCCACCATGTTTATGCCTCCCTGCAGGACCACAGACTGCGCTCTCGACTCGACTGCGTCTACACAAAGAGCCAGAAGTGTTCGTTTGACGGACAGTTCCGTCGATCAGTCTGGACAGCACTTATGTCATATGACCACACAACCTTATGTCATACGACCACACAACGGTTCAGTCCTACTGAGATTTAACGGGTTGGGATCGTACAGACTCTCAATTTTCTACCACGTTCAAGACTCCCTTTTACCATTAAGTCAACAGGTTTCATTTTTACGTTAGCATTAATACCTATAACCACGTACAGGCAATGCACCAATTCCCAATGGAGTGACAAGCCCTGCAGCCCGGTATCAAACGCCAACCACAGGTGGAGGTGGGCAGGATTCCCAAACAAGCAGGCTTAAAAGAACAGCCCTGTCAGGGGAAGGTTTAGGATTCAGGCTATATAACAAATTCCGTATTACACAAACGGGAATATTTGGAAAATCATGTGCAAGTTAATGACCCGTGATGAAGTGTGAGGTCAGTCATCAGATAAGCACATTTTCCACAGGAGATAGAGAGAGAGCTGGACACAACGTGCCGCTTGTTTAATAAATATAATAAATATGCATTTTAAATTTAATTTAATGACAGTTCGTTTGGTTTTAATTGCTGAGGCTGGATTATTTTTATTGTTATTTATCAAGGCCTGACAACAAGACTCTACAAAGCAGCAGCATGCCGACGTAACAAAATGACATTCCTATAAAGGCAAGAATACGTGGCATTGCAGGGAATTGCGGAATCGATCGTTTGCACGCATGGGACAATTCTTTGGAGCAGGATTCATCAGTGTGTCCGACTGGATAACCGTGGTGAAAAATCAAGGACAAAAACTTTACTTCGCTTCCTCACTTCCTTTCCAACATGCAAGAGTTCTATCTGAACACAAGCTGTCAGCCTGAGACATACGATGATTATCACTGCAACTTCTCCCCCACTGCCCTCCATACCGTTTCTACCCTTTAATCACCGCAGTGAGACCACTGCAACTTCACCCCCACTGCCTCCATACCGTTTCTACCCTTTAATCACTGCAGTGAGACCACTGCAACTTCACCCCCACTGCCCTCCATACCGTTTCTACCCTTTAATCACTGCAGTGAGACCACTGCAACTTCTCCCCCACTGCCCTCCATACCGTTTCTACCCTTTAATCACCGCAGTGAGACCACTGCAACTTCACCCCCACTGCCCTCCATACCATTTCTACCCTTTAATCACCGCAGTGAGACCACTGCAACTTCACCCCCACTGCCCTCCATACCGTTTCTACCCTTTAATGGGCAACAGAGAAAATCAAACTAAACTAAGATGTGCAAGAACTAAAAAAAAAAAAAATAATCCTATTCATTACTTTGCCAATGATATTCTGAAAAGTTAAGGAAAATACTGCCACTGTTGAGCCAACTCATCCCTGCTGATAAAATTAACTGTACTTCACTACCTCGCAATGCCTCTGATTTCTTAAGACTTTTTCTCAACTCTTACCAACCAATTCATATTTAATGCAAATTCTTTAACGTTGCCATGATTTAATCATAATATGAATCCCTATGTCTTGCTGAATAAAAGTGAAATTTCTGCGACCGTAAACCCTGTGATCTTTGATTATACACCTCCCCAGCAGCCCCCATTCCCTCCATGTAATGAAATGACAGGCGGCGGAGAAGGCCAAAATGACCATCTAGTGCAGAAGCTTTATGGTAATTGGGTGAACAGAAATAACATGGTTGGGTTACGTGAGGCCTCCTCATTTTGTTAACTGGTTGGACAATCACTGGCCATCAAAGGTGATCTGATTTGAGCTAAAGCGTTTTGACGTGGAATACGATAATTCAGCGTTAATGTAAACGATCGCATGTTGCCCTGCCCCCCCCCGCCCCCCCCAAGCCATCCCCTTTTATGGGTTCAGCCTCTCATTGGTCCAGGGCGGCAGTGTAGTATAATGGTTAAGGAACTGGACTTGTAACTGAAAGGTTGCAGGTTCGATTCCCAGGTAGGACACTGCCGTTGTACCCTTGAACAAGGTACTTAACCTGAATTGCTTCAGTATATATCCAGCTGTATAAATGGATAAATGTAATAAGAATGCTAAATGCCTGTAATGTAATGCTAAATGCCTGTAATGTAATCACCACCTGTGCCAACTTGTACCTGAGTCCAGGCCAGCGTATGAAAGCGCTCAGAGACCAACGCTGGGTTCTTCTCCAAGGTCTGAGCTGCATAGCCAGCTTCCTAAAACCACTTTGTATATGCACGTATTCAAAATAAATTTGGGAGCAAAATCCACATTTGTTTGCTCAGAGACAGGCTGAAGAAATCCGACATGCAAACCTGATGCCAAAGGGAAATAACTGCCTTGTGGAAACACATCTGAAGCGGCTCGTCGGGCTACGAGGTTCACATCTAAATGGGCATTTCCCATATGTGCTGAGACCCCCTCCTCTCATTGGACAGCAGAACAGACACCCGGCATGTCAGGACATCATTTAGAACACTAAAAAAAAGGGTTTGCTGTGACCACAATCATCACTAAACAAAAAAACACAACTATCTGGGTGCGAGAAAGAAAAGGTAAAACTGTGTACAAACCAGCTATGGAGGACTGCACAGATGGCGTTGTTCGATTGCGTAAAGTCAACTCCCCCCCCCCCCCCCACCCCCGAGTCCCGACCCCTTCCGGCTTGTTCCTTGGGCTTTTTATGATGAAAAAAAAAATTCAGTGATAATCCCGCTGTTCTGCTCCAGAGATTTCTCTTGCAGATCGGGTCCTTCTGTAAATACTGGCAAAGAAATCCCGGATCAACTTTCCATCCTCTTCCGACACAATTCCAAGTCCCACAGTATGGATTTTGTCCCTTGCAGATTTCTCAGAGGGCACTTTGTTTTGTTATAAGCCTGACATAGGATTGGCTGCCACGCCCTGCCTCGCGGCCAGCATCAGCACAAACGCTCTGTTCTTTTAAGGGGGCTGTGGATGCGGGGGTTCACATGTCAAAGTCCACTGCATAAGTTGGTGAATGAAAAACAGGGGCGACTACCGATATACCATTGTTCTCCAACCTACAAAGACTTCCAGCAAAATTATTACATAATTAGGAGGAAAATGTTTAGGAATTCGTATAAATTCTCCTTCATTTGAAAGTGCGCATGTTTCGCTTCTCCAAAATAATAACGGGAGTGCCAGAGAAACGTATCCAATGGGAATAAATTAGGCTAAAGCAACTCAGTGAATTGATGCTGCATTGCAACGCAATGCCAATGTCCAGACACAACACCAAAGCTTGCAGGTCGGGTTGAACGGTGCATTCAGCTTCTCGCTTTTCCTCTCGTTTCCTTAGACCATTTCAGAGGAAATCCACGTCGTTCAAAGACAGCTGGTTATTCCGACGATTCCCAAGCGACCAGTGCACTCCTCGGTATTGGACGTGAACACGCTGATGTTTGCTCGCCGATGTTGAAAAGCAGGTGACCGCACGGATTCCGAACCCGTCTGGTCTGGAGACGCAGGTTACGGTTCAGTTCACCTGTAGGAAGACACAGGTTACGGTTCAGTTGACCTGTAGTAAGACACGCACATTAGTGGCTACAATTGAGAAAACATCCAACAGTTTGACGAGCAGTAGGCAGGCGTAGTTTGCCGTTTGGAGACGCTACCATACTCAGATGCATGCACATTAAGACCAAAACAACAACTGCCAACTAATGACGCTGGTTAGCTAATGGAAATAAAGTCTAATGGGAGGTAATGACGTTAGCGGGCAACCGAGCCTCCTCTCCAAGACAGTAGCTAGCAGCAGAGACCCCAAAGAAGGGTTCAATTTGAAGTTGTCTGTAGTTGGCTACAAATCTAACCGACCTCAGTCTGCGAGGCTGAACTCCCAGACAAACCTTCCAAAAGCCTGAAAATGGCCCTAGCTGCTGGCTAAGTACCGCGCTGGAATAATAAAACTAAACTTTTCTGGATAACATACTGATCGAGGACACAGTGGCGTTAGCCACTCTTGGGTGAATAGCGTTGCTAACTATGCTAACGCTAGCACAGCTAGCTACAGAATGACATTATCCAGCTAACCAGTTTGCAGACTAACACTTAGTGCTATGTTTTCTAACTAGCTCGCTAACGCTAGCTATGATGCTGCCTCTCGCTAAACAAGGAAACCCATTTCTACAGCGCCACCACGAAAAAGCGAACTAACACAAACTGCCTATTGAACACACGCATTGCTATCGTGTTAGTTCAGTTGACTTACGCTGCTAGAAGCTCGTTTGTCCGTGCTAGTCCGTGTTTAGCTAGCTAGCTACGGGATTAGCGATGCTAACACTGGAGTAGCAATAACAGCTCTCACTCACTCGCTAGCTAGCTAGTGTTAGCATAGCTAGCCCAATTTCAGCCTCTTTCCCTGACTATTACCCATTTACGCTTCTTTATTTCCTTTACGTACCTGACTCACGAGAATGTTCGGCCACCTAAGGCAGTCTTTAACCGGTTGTTTTGGACTCATGCATTTTTATATTCGTTTAAAATGGCGAAATGTTGTTCTTTTTGTTTTTAATTTTTGCCGCTTTTGCCGATCTCCTTCCCAAAATGGCGCCGCCGTCCGCAATGCTTCGCGAGAATCTCGTCAGCCTGCGTGATTTGGTGAACAGAACCCTCAGACATAAATACTTTAAGCGCTCGGGAGAAAATAAATATTCTGTTTTGCAGAGGTTTTCCGTCCTGGATTGTGTACATCTCAACTAATTCTTATTTTTGAATTCATTGGTTTTATTTTTCGCCACAGAAAAATAGCTATACGTGCATAAAGTGTCAACAAGAAATCGACTGGCTAGCATGCCCTTGAATGAAATAAAACACATTTCAAGGTTCAAAGAAAGCATGACTTTTGTACATTGTAGGCCTACATTTAATTAATTATATTCACGCACTGACTTTGATGTTGATATTTTAACATTAAATACAAAAGTATGTAGTCTGACACACGTTTGCGTGCATCTATTTTAAATCACAAAACAAATACCTTGGTTGTTTGTGTAATAGCATTACGTCACAGAGTGAACTACGGAGATGAAAAGGGAAAGCAAGTCATAAAGTATACTGTAAATATTATAAACAATATTTAAAGGATTGATTTTGCTGTTTTAATAACTGAGTGGGTTGTTGATATATCATAGTGGAACATAAAAATAGGCAATAAAATACGCTGCAATTAATTTCTCTAAATGGGGATAAGTAAACATGTAATGTAGTCCAGGTGTGTGTCATTCAGAGCAATTACATCTTCTGAATCTGTATTTTTTTCGTTCACCAACTTATGCAGTGGACTTTGACATGTGAACCACCGTACCCACTGTCACGCAATATAATTTTTTTCTTTAAATACCCAAAACCACTGGTTTTCAAGTTCGTTCCTGGGGCCCCTGTGCCTGCTTTCGTATCAACCACACTTGCAATCCCAGGATTTTAACAAGCTGTTAATTTTTCTTAAGTGCTTTTCATGTTTAGATGGATTATTTACCATCTTAAACCACATTATGTCAGAAATAGCTATACGTGTCAGTTAGAATAAACGTCCCATGTTCACATTGTGCTTATTTTGTGCTATATTGCAAACAATTACATAAAAAGAGTTAAATGTTTTTAACTGATCAAATTATAGACTGTGGTGAATCAACAGACTCCTAATTAGGTTGTTGAACATGTATTCTTCTCACCTAAATTCTTTCATAGTTTTTTCCTTAAACTTTTGAACACAATGCAGGTTTGGTTAGTTATCATTTGTATTGTCTTTGAATTCTTCATTATCTACCCAATTTCTCCTGACTTACTTTTCCATAGAGCTTAATAGGAAAATGAGTCAGGAGAACTACCCTTAAAATGATCGATGCATATCTGACACAGAGTGATGGTTTGAGGCTCGTTTGATACCTCAGACCCTTGATGATTTACAGCCATTTAGCCAACCATGTGTTCCATACTATTCCAGCATAATTTACAGCTTAATCTAGTCCCACCCCCCAATTCCCATAGAGATCCATTCAAACACAGAAAGGTTATAGTATTGCTTGTAAGAGTACCTGAAAATATGATATCAAGTCTTTTGATTTTGTTGGGTCACATACATCAGAAAGTCAGGGCATGCAAAGGATATGCAAACAAATATTAAATACGATGACTTTATTTAAGTTTATGTTAATTTATCCAATTACCTTTGGTCCTTTTGGGGACTATGTGTAAAAATGGCTACAATTGCTACACGGTTCACCCGATACAGATGAAAAAACCCTCAGATTAAAGCTGAAAATCTGCATTTTAACCTCATAGTCACTGTTCCATTTCAAATCCAATGTGCTGGAGTACAGAGCCAAAACAACAAAAAATGTGTGACTGTCCTAACACTTTTGGAGTGCACTGTATACATAAAGAATAAAGGAAAACAAATATTTTGATTTTAAGCCTGTTTTATTCAGTTGCGATTTTAAATGAGTTTTTATCCTGGGAAAAAAAAACAAGTTCTTTACTGCCCCCTATAGGAGGATTTGCTCCTCTACGCTCCATCCTAAGGAGCATGGCATTTTACATTTTAGCCAGTCCATTTCTCTACCAATCAGAAGTCAACCTCTAGTGACAGAATGTGTCTACTCTTGTGTTTATAAAGTACATACTTTACAATAAAAAAAAAAAAGTTATTTTCCTGTTCATAGGTAGACATCAAATCAAATTAAACTTTATTTATATAGCACATTTCGTACAACATTTGCAATGCAATGTGCTTCACAATAAAAGTTAAAATAAGAATAAGGCATAAGCTATAGAAGAAACAATGGGAAGAAAGGAAAGTTAAAATAGAAATACCATAATCAATAAAGTGCAATAGAAAAAAAATTTGATAGAATTAGAACAGGGAAATAAAAACAAATAAAAGCAAGGCTGAAAAGGTAAGTTTTTAAATTTCGCTTAAAAATGTCAGCTGTCTGTACTGCTCTGTACATCTTTATTTTGTCTTAACACTTTGGATGCAAGAAAACATAAAACCCTGTGATTTCATAGGGTCTAATTACAAAGAATATGTGCTAATTTAAATCCTTTTTTGTCTTAACTCTCTTAACTCCTGCCTAAATCTCCTACAAAACCCACAATCCATTGCTCCCTTTCCTTTTCATCACATTGTTACTCATTACATATATCAAACAAGAAGCAGTAATCAGCCACTGGAAGAGTTACCTGGTAAACCCTTTAGAAATCACACATTTACTGGTTTCTAAAATGTCCAGTATTTGGACATTCATTTAGAAACATAATTTAGGTTCATCTAACGGCTACTCACTTGTATGCTAATATGTTTTTATGGAGTGTAAAGGGCATTTATATCCATTTTATGAGTGCAGAAACCTTTTCATGTCAACAGGCATGTGTGATGTGAAGTGATCACCTACAATTCAAAGAAATAGTAATGCTATTACGTCCAGTATATTCCTATGGAATTTAATGCTAGTTTCTCAACTGTGAAATAGGTTCCTGGCTGTTTAATCTAATACATTTTACATAGAATATTTAATAAAACTATTCAGATTATTGTAGATATTAACATATGTCCAGATAATTTGGAACATTGAATAACAGGACATTATTTTATTTCCTAGTTTACCTTCTTTTACAACTGCTGATGTGATTCTGTAAACCAGTGAGACAGTAAACATACACACTATAAAAACGTTATTGACGTAAAGTGCAGACATTAGATAATATCGTCCAGAATGAAAACTCACACAGTTAACAGTTACTTCTACTCCAAAACAAGAGTTATATTTTATTGAACCATGATAGTTAACATTTCGTCCCACAGGGAACAACCCGATGAGGTCCTATTGGGCCAAAACGTTAACCGTCATGGCTGAATAAAATATCATGGTACATGAGTAAGCGTGTGAGTTTTAATTCTGGTTTATATTCTAAAGCAGGGACACATCAAAGTGTCTCGAGACCTTGGACCTTGACAGTACTGCTCCCAGCTTTTCAATCACCTTTTCCATAAAATTGCATTTTTTCAGCCATAACAACAACCTGCTTTATCCGGCTTTGTCCATGGCCGACGGTGTAGTAATATGAAACATTTTCTAAATTCAAACCTGTTCTGCTCATCTCTTACCCACTTACAGTACGCGATAATACACTCAGGGCCAACATTTTCATTTGGCATTTCAGCAATGAGTCATTGAAACTTATATAGACCTGTGGAGGCCAAAATACTTTGCTAAATAATTAATTGGTGCATGACCCAAAGCACATCAACACACAAGTATATTTTTCTAGACCATATAGATTTCAAAAAATCTCTTGGGCCCTAGAATGGGGAAGCTGAATCATTACTAATGAATTCCAACTGTTTAGGGCCGATTCCAAAAAGCTGGAAATCTGAATCCCAGACAGGCCACCAGCAAGCAGGACTTGCTCCAGTATTTCAGTATGTCTGTCTTAGCCATTGAACCAGGTATTTAATGAATTTGTATTCAATGTTTTATTTAAAAAAAATGTTGTTTTTGCCAAATCTGTCAAATTCAAAATATCCAGTTTACTTTCTTCAAATGCGATTTGGGGATTACATGGAAAGCACATATCTGGATTGGAATAAAGATGGGTTTTTAGTTAATTGTTTATTTATATACTGAGGGAACAATTTCATTTATAACAAGGATTGGTTAATCTAAATACTAACTAAATTAATATTAGTGTATACTAAATTATTAAAAGCAGAGATAAACTCCATCATATTAGCCTATTATCAAGAGACAATAATATATTTCCTTTTTTTAAGGAACCCAAACATTAATGAATATACTCCTGATTCAACAATAAAGGTGATGTTTGTACATAACTGTTAAATTTACCCAGTACTGAATCCTCACTCAGGCAAAGAATATCACTACTATGTGACAAGGCCAGATTTGTGTCCATAGATAAGGGCTTCAGTGTGTCTTTAAATATCCTAAAGAATTCCTCTGGATGTTTTTGGGTGACTTGATCAAACATAGCAGGTCACTTTTTAACAATGTAATATTCTATGACCATTAAGAATGCACCTGTATCTAAACATACTGCTCCTCCCTTTTGTAAACCATATTCTAAAATAAAGTACCCGATATCCCTCTTTGAAGATCCGCCATGCGGCACAGACACAAATATGATTGGCCAGCTGCCTCCAGAGCTTTACAGTGCAAATTGAATATCACAGATCACAGAGTTGGAGGTGAATGTCAAGCAACAATATATACACAATACTTGACTGGAGGTTCTCTTGACTCTGCACACATTTCTTTTGCGCTAAATTTCCAGTATTTCCATGGGAAAATTATACAGCCATCTTGTTTGTTATAATCAGAGGTCCCTTGTCCTCAGGAACATATCTACTCACAGTCTTGGATTAGGCTCATTTAGGTGAAGAGAGCTTCCCCTAGCTGCCTACCCAGTGATTTAAGACTCCAAATTCTCATGCAGAATGATTTTTACTGATTTTTTTTTTCCATTGGTCAACAATTTGTAAGACATAAATTGTTCAGTCCATTTTGAAACGAATATAAATTGAGTACCATACTATACTGGTAGAAATTAAGCTGAAGGTGAAAATATAGGAAATAGAACTGAAAACTAAAAATTGTGTACAAATTATTTCCAAATAACTGAAAGATTGACCTTGGTTAAAAAGCCAAATACATAAGGCTACTATTTGAGAATTTATGTAAGGCACGTGCACTTATCTCGAATCTGGAACCATGTATAAAATATGTAGAACAGTGAAGAGTGACATTGTGCAGAGAGATGCAAAAATGACGAAGGTAGCAAGAAACGTGAAACGATAGCAGTTTCAGCGACACAGAAGCTGCTGGAAGCGCGCGACCCACCTCAGTAGCAAATACCTCCGTTCCTTATTTGTGTTAATACAGCTATTGATACAATTGAATGTTTTCTTTACATGTATTCTTTAAACTTATTTTAGCATCACTTCAACAGGTAACATATGACTTGCGACATATGAGAACTGCACGATATAGGCTAGCCTAATCTTCATGACTGCCAGTCCTCAAGGAATTTCTCGGCATCTCTAATATTTATTTTAGGTCTATTATATATAAATAAAATATGCCACTGAGGCAGTTCAATGCAATTGATGCAGGGTAGGCTATGCCATGCCACGTCACTACAAAACTTGCTTTGCATTAGGCTATACCTCTGCGAGAAAGATGACTTTTCATTACATTACATTACATTAATTTAGCAGACGCTTTAATCCAAAGCGACGTAGGCTACAATAAGTGCATACAGAGACAAGATCACTACAGAACAGACAAGACAAAGCACATCCTTCCCATAATGTGGCAGCTATCCCTAGTAATGAACGTTGACTGTAGTTCACAGTAAGCTGTGGGTAAATCAGCTATACTACACTTCTATTCTAAATACTATTATAAACTATAACAAACAGACAGGAAAACACAGGGAACTAGTACCATGAGGTCCTAGTTTAGAATATCAGTCAAGGTGGAGTCTGAAGAGGTGTGTCTTCAGGCCTCGACGGAACGCAGGCAGGGTTGGAGTAGAACGTAGGGGAATGGGAAGTTCATTCCACCACTGAGGAGCTAAGGAATCTTTTCAGATTCCACTCTATTCGTCCGTAACTGCCGAGAAAAAATAAACACATAGAGCACAGTGGTATGTGTTTAATTTTGTTTTACAAATTAATATTCAATTAAATATATTCACGTTTTCCAGACTGTTGTGGATACTTTATTGCAGCGATTGTTTCAAAGTGTTTTAGCGTACGCGAAATGAAAGCGGCTTCTGATTGGCTCGCAGATTCAATCCGGGTACCGCGCTGAAGCAGCTAATTAGCCTAAAGGTACCAATATGGCGGAGGTAAGAGGGAAAAAAGGGAAGAAGCATCGGATTTTAAATGTATATTTTTAGATTTTGTAATGGGTAAAATGTGCCTAAATGTAATCGACTGTGCTTATTAGGGTCTTGTATTGTGTAACCTGGGGCCAGGTTGGTAAATTAAGAGAACTAGACGTGTGAAATTAGTTTGAAATCAAAGCGGGATCTTACGGAGCTAGGCCCCGGCGTCCGTATCGAAACACAGTGGAAGAATGTTTGGCCAAACCAGTGGTGAAATATAGCCCGCTAACATTAGCCAGTCAGAAAGTAAAATATGTGCTGATTTATTTAAAGGACGCATTTGCCCGTGTGTAGCTGATCGGAACAGTGCATATTATGTGTTAATTTACCTTTTAATTAATAGGGCGTGCATAGTTATTTAACCGTGGGGCTGAGATTGTAAAGGTTGTTTATGTTTGTGCCTCGGATCTGGGCGAGCTAAGCTAGTGTTAGCCGAGCTAGCTCCTTAGATTTACTGCGGAGCGCAGTGACAGTCTAATGGGTAACGGCATGAAGATGGAAAATACTAGTTATGGTCTTATGTCAAGATAAGTTGCATAATTCTACTGTTTTTCGACATCACGGTGTAATTGGTAACCGAATATTTGTGCAAGAAGCTCACATAGCGGAAAAAAACGGAGCGCTATTATTTATTTATTATTGAGCAATATAGCTATAATCCACATAATCGGCAAGCTATTTTAAACGTGTATGGAAAGCGAGAATGATTAATCTTGCAGTTTTTTTTTTGCAAATGTTTAAAGAACTGTGAAATAATAACCCTAATAATGAGTTATTTGGGTAGCTGATAAAATGTGACTTGCACGGAACGTGTTGTACCAAATGTTGAACTGTGTTGCGTTTCTCCTCTTTTAGGCTTCCTTTGGAGGTACGAGCCCAGGTCAGTCCTTTTTATCCTCTTTCTGTCGCTTTTCTTGTTGGTCGGGGGTTAGTTAGCGCATTAGCTGGCTTTTTAAAACTAGCCTGACTTTATTAGACTGCTGTCTGTTCCTAACAGGCACAGTGTAGAATTGGCATCTAATTATGCTTTTTCGGATATAAATCTAAAGATGGTGATGATAAATTATAACGGTGATTTAATGGATCACAGATAAACGTTTATGTATCTTAGTTCTGTTTGCTCGCTAACCAGCAAGCAAATGCGAGCAAATGTGTAGGATACTAGTGCTGGGCTATATCAGAGATTGTATAGTACTCTCTCTCTCGATGGGCTTCGGGTATATCCTATAGGCTGGTTGTAAGCTCTACCCAAAGGTCTTTTAAATGATGCAGTCATTTCATTTTGGTTCCGCAGTTGGCTCTTTGTCTTCGGAAGATCATGATTTTGACCCCACAGCCGAGATGTTGGTCCATGAGTATGATGATGAAGGTACCCTGGATGAAGAGGAGCTGCTGGAGGGAGATAACAACGTCAGCGCAGAAATAGCGGATTTACAGAAGGTAAAAAAAAGAAGAAGCCATTTTGTACTAATGATTCTAAATATAAATGAATATAGCTAGAATAAATGCTTTAACTTAACGATTAGTAAGTTACGTTTTGCGTGTACTGGCCTTTATCCTATGCACCACACCTCAAAGTGTATTGTAGCCTATTTAAAAAAATAATTGTGTGTGTATGTAGGCTAATAAGTAGGCTATATATGTGTTTTGAAACAGTGCACTCTGAATTATAATTTTTGTGTGCGCGTGTATTCATAGGAGGGAAACATGCCCTTGGAGGAGCTGTTAGCCATTTATCGTTACGAGGCATCGGTCCGTACTGTTGGGGGGTCCAGTTTAGACAGCTCTTCGGGTGAACTGACCGATGAACTACCAGATATGACATTAGACAAGGTAAGTGTTGTCAAGTCGGGCTTGTGTGTTCATGCTCTGTTGAACATGATAATGAAAGAGGCCAAATGTACTTGCTTTGAGTGATGACTTGATCACTTTGCTCCCTGTCTTGTGTTGTTTCTTATGTAAAACATAATATTTTATTTATCTGTATATTTACTATATTTGTGAATGTATCTGTACATGAGTTGTAACTTTGTATTTGTAAATTTTGTAACTGTCTGCCAACAAGGCTCCCCTGAAAAAGAGACCTTGGTCTCAGTGGGACTTCCTTGTATAAATAAAGGTTTCAATCAATCAATCAATCAATTTCAGTGTACAACTTAGCCATGTGTAGCTGGCCAATTCCGCGGTAACGGAATTACAATTCACAGAAATTTTGGCCTTAATTTTACTTGCTGTGGATAAGTCTTAAAGCCTAACTGATTATAAAAAGCTTTATAACTTCAGATGATACCCCTGCTATCATATAAAAATAAAAAATGGGAAAGTTTCTGCATGTGGAAGGGTCCAAGACCGAAAGGTTGCTAACGGAATTACGGCAGAAAATTGGGTGTTATTTTTTTAATTTTTCCTTCCACATGCAGGAAGTTTCCAATTTTTTATTTTGATATGATAGCAGGGGTAACATCTGAAGTTATAACGCTTTTTATAATCCGTTAGGCTTTAAGACTTATACACAGCAAGTAAAATTAAGGCAAAAATTGTAATTCCGTTAGCGCGGAATTGCCCAGCTACGTCTGCCTGGCATTGATGTTGTAGGTGTCTTATAGGTGTTTATAACATACTGCCATCATTTGCTTCTGCTTTCTTATGCCACATAAAGGCTTTACAGTTTGAAAACAGAGGTGCTTTGATTTGTCATCAGTGAACTTTAGATTTTTCTTTTCCAACTCCACTCCCCCCCACTGAACAATTCAAATAAATACCTCAATTGTTTGAAAGTAACACATTTTTCAGATTTCTTATCAGTGATCCAGTTTTAAATAGATTTTCAAGCCAGAACAGCAGAATGGCAGCTGTTGAGCTGGAAAACGAATAATTGATCTCAACCTGTTTTTTTTGTCGTTCAGAGAGTTCTCCTCAAATAGGCTATTAGGCGAGTCATACAATTATTTTTATTTGCATTGCAAAATTGTGCACATTTGAATTGCCATTATTCTATTGTGGATACATATACTCTAAATTCTCTGCACTCTCACTCTCGAATTTTGCATGTTTTCCTGAACAAAACTGACCTGTCGTGGTTTCTTGGTCTCTGGCCACACAAAAAAGGGTCACAAATAGTGGTATTTGATGCTATTAAAACTAAAATTGCCAACGTACTGCGTCTGGCATCGTATGCAGGCTGAATGTGTGAAAATGGCTCTGCTTTGCTCTGCTTCCCTGTATCGCAGCACTATATTTGTCCAATTTGTCATGATTGCATTGGCATTTGGAACAGATCTCATGCGCATTCTCTAGGATCCCTGATAGCACGTCGTTTTGTTTAAAAGACTTGTTTGCTTGCAAGCACTAGTTTCAATTTTTGTAATAATAAATGTGTAATTGCATTTTTATTGTAAATAACTGCTTCATGCACTATGTGTGTAATGCATACTATAATTAGTCTGGTATTTGTTGAGGCAGTTAATATTTTATTAGAATGGCTGCTTTGGCTTGCCGTATCTGCCTCTGACTAAAGCATTGTGCATTTTTGTTGATTAACAGGAGGAGATTGCAAAAGATCTACTCTCTGGGGACGATGAAGAAACGCAGTCCTCCGCGGACGATCTGACCCCGTCCGTAACCTCACACGAAACCACAGATTTCTTCCCAAGAACTCTTAGATGTACGTTCTGTCTGAAATAAAACCCACCGAAACATGGTGGCAGTCTCATCGAGCTTGCATTTGATGATGGCTGCCGGTGTTTCCCATCCCTGGACCTTGTATTATGTTTTAAATCAATGCTTTCTTCATATATCACACTTAGATGCATTACTAACTTTATACCCCTCAATGCGGTTCGATAAATAGAATGATGTAGTCTGGGACTTGAGATGCCCAGTAAAACTCCAGCATCCCCTCCTTCATTTTGGTTTGTGTCTCTTGCAGCGACCGCTATTTACGATGGAGACAAAGAGTGGGAGGGGGAAGAGGACGGTGGGAGTCCTGAAGACTCCAGAAAGGTGCGCATTTGGTGAACAATTCTGCTGCTAACATGCGATAAAACTCAATGAAGTCAAACCTTGATTTCTCTCTCTCTCTCTCTTTCTCTCTCTCTCTCTTCCCCCTCTCTCTCAGGAGATAATGGTGGGGTCCGAGTATCAAGCTGAGATTCCGGCCCATCTCTGCTGCTATGGAGACGACGAAAAAGGTCAGTCTGTGATGATTGGTTGTAAAAAAATAAAAATAAATTCTCTCTGTCTCTCTCTGCTCTAGTTTTTGCATATTCTCTTAAGTTCTTAGTACTGATGAAGTACCTCTCCAAAAACAATGACAACCATTTTCCTCGCCAGTAGTGATTGTATGAGCTGTTACCATCATTATGTTTTGCTTGCCAACACACTCAGTCTGTCCTAAATACATTCATTTTGGTAGCATGACAATCTGCTCAGTCTAGTGCGTGCTTAATAAATGCATGCTTAGTAAGGACATCAGCAAGATTTTCAGAGACATTATTTAGCAAATATCCAGTACGTCTTCAACCTGACTGTTCGATTAAATATAAATGCAGAGGCATTGGAATAGTAATTAATATTCATAGAAATGATACGATGGGATTGAAATGGGTGATTATTAAGGGCCCATGGACAGACTTCAATGTAAAATGGTGCTTCAGCAAAACAAATGGAACTATGTCATGCTTTAATGGAGTTTCATGAAACTTCATCAGTTGGTACATCAGTAAATTCCGCATTGAACCATAGAGCGAATTTAGATTAATCTGTTGCCATGGCAAAGGCCGCAGCCAATCAAAAAACAGTAGGCTGTAATTTAAAAAAGTATGCAAGATTGCAGAAAATGGCTCTATGGTTTAATGGATCATGTATCATAGAGTATCTGTGCAAAATTTGGTGCAATTCTGATGTTCGGTTACAGAGTTCCATTCATTTTGCTGTAGCACCATTTTACGTTGAAGTCTGTGGGAAATTTGCATGCATTTCTTTACTGTTTTTTACTGTTGATGGGCCCTTAATGTATATGGCATGCATAAAATAAACAGCCCTATCATAAACTGCCATAACCTGTTTTATGTACAGTGGAGCATCTGCACACCCGGGTGCTTTGGGATGTGATTGCAGGCTCGCTATATCAGAGCGCTTTAATTGCTTTATTAACGAGGCCCTAGCAAGGAAGGGTTAAATCACATGACCCGGGCGCGTTGTTAACGGCGCATACCGTCACCGTCCCGTGTGCAGTGTACAGTGAGGAAGACCAGTTGCTGTGGCGACCGGACGTCGTGCCGGAGAGTAAACTGAGAGACTTCCTCCGCGAGGCGTCGTGGCGACCCACGGCGGGTGGGAAGACTGAGGGCGTGGCCGAGAGGGGTCATGTGCGGGACAACGAGCAGGTAAGCCCGGTTACTGTGGGTCCTCCCCCACCGAAGCGTTTAGAGCGCATTCCATTCAAACCAACCCAAAGCTAACTTGGATACTGTGTGTGTTATAATGCTTGATAGAAGACCAAGGAAGCAGATTTAAAAGTGGGTTTGAAATAAAACGTCTGCAGATGCTATTAATTCATCAGCAAAATCTACCTGTGGGCCAGACGCAGAGAGCTGAAAATAGGAGCATAATAATCACAATTAACACATTTTTGAATCAGGATTCTAAAACAAATATGCTAGGCTATGAAGCCTTAGGGTTAGGGCTAGGGTTAGAACAAAATCTGTTGAAATGTTTTATATTTTTAATTTAAAAAGAAAAAGAAAAAAAGTTTTAAGTTAGTAGTTTTATTTATTATTATTCAAATTAAAATGTCTGTGTTTAATGATTCTCAAATGCCCTGACAGCCTGTATATTAAGGATGGATTAAAGTCTGTGGATTAAAAGTTTGCTTGTATCCTTATTCATTGAGTGTAACTGACTGAAGTCTTTCTTCCCTAAGGCTTTGTATGAGCTCATGAAATGCAACTACAACATCCATGATGCACTGGACCGGTATCGGAGCAGCGCTAACTCCTCAAAGGGTAAGTCCGCATACATAAATCGATCATTTTGGTGGTGACAATCTTTCCTGATACCAATAGCAGTAATAAGCATTACGATAATAATCACCCTTTATACCTATTGTGTAATTCCATTTACCGTCGGTAAGTAAAACGTTTTAATTTTGCCGTTTTTAGATGAAAAGCTTCCTTGGTCTGAGGAAGAGTGCAGAAGCTTTGAACATGCGCTTCTGTTGTACGAGAAGAACTTCCACCTCATACAGAAACACAAGGTAAGAGACCTGATCTCCTGAAGCAGGGGGGGAATCCACCATCTCAGCACTATATTTCACTTTCTCAGAGAACACAACCGGCTGTCAGCATCCCGCAATTCTTTAAAACAATGTTTGGACGTGCATATGCTTTTTGGTTTATAAAAATTCAGGATGACACCTAAGGTTTCAAGGACAAACCTTATTTTGTGCAGAATCCTTCATGGCTAGATACGTTGCTGAATTAGTGTCATATGCAAACCTTTTGGATGAGATGTTGAACCCAAGTCTTGACTCCGTGCTCACTAAAGATCCTGTCTCACTGTTAAAAAATTCCCGCAGAATCACTTCCGGGTCATCACTGTAAAAAGAGTGGAGTTCTCTGGGTAAAGTGGGTAAAGAAAGGTGCATATAAAAACGAACTGTTGTGACATATAAAGTGTAGAGAGTGTTTCAGTGCTAAGCCATGGGAGTGTGGGCTGTATAGTGCACGTTAATCACCAGTGTTGTAACGATCAATGTCACGGCATCGGGCGCGCTGTCCGGCATGAGGTAACAGGAAGTAACCGCGTTCCTTATTGTTTTCCCAGGTGAAAACGAGGACGGTGGCGGAATGCGTAGCCTTTTACTACATATGGAAGAAGTCGGAGCGCTTTGATTACTTCGTCCAGCAAAACCGCTTTGGGAGAAAGAAATGCAGCGGCTACCCTGGCATAACGTGAGTGATCCCATGTCCACAGGCAGTTCATATCAATCCATTTTCCCAGACGGAGAGACGGAGAGACGGAGAGAGGGAGAGAGGGAGAGAGGGATACTAAATGTTGACGTTAAAGTAACAGAAAAGAGAGAAAGTGCCTAAATGTGAAGGCAGACTTGTTGTGGTACTTGGATCTCCTCAGGAGTCAGTTGGTAAGATGCAGTGTTGGGAGAAATGGAGCTTTGTCCTTAAATGATGGGAGGTGCTCTTTTGCATGCCCCGCCCCCAGGGATTTGATGGACAGGCTGGTGGACGAGGCAGAGGGCCTGGTGGCGGACAGCTCCGTCGGGTCGTGTCCCGGCAGCGTCAGGATCGAACCCTCAGCCGACCAGCAGCTCAGCATCCTCAACTCCATCACAGCCAGCGACCTCTCTGGTGAGCCTTTTAATCCGCCACGGTCCCCACAACGCAGTGATTTCAGGTAGTCCCTATTTCCCCTATTCACACACAACTTGGCTAGTTGATTTTGGCGATTGTACAACTTGCCAAATCGTTTGTAAAGGGGGGAAAATAAATAAATAAATAAAACTGGCACTTAATTGTAAGTCAAAGTTCAGACAAAATAATACCAGTGGTTCACACCCAGTGCATTTTAAACGCTTCATGCACATGGAAGAATTACTAGGACACCTTTAGCACTGACCCAAGAATGTAAACTGAATATTCAGCTAACCATGTATATGGAAATAAGATTTGGTTATTCTTTTCATGATGGCATAAGTGGAATATGACCATAACCAGAATAAAGATATCGTTATTGGGAATATGGTGTGCATGTAAACATGGTCATGGTCTGGGTGAAGGAAGAGCTCCATGTCCTTAGCGGTTTAGCCGGGCGGCGTTAGCAGAACGCTAAAATGGACGCGTCTCTGAAGGTAATGGCGGCTCTGTCTCTCCGCAGCGCTGACCAACAGCGTGGCGACGGTGTGCAACCCTGCGGACGTGAGCTGCCTGGACTCCTACAGTTTCCCTCCCCTGGAGAGCCTCCACCGGGGGGCGCTGTCCCACGAGGAGCCCCTCGGTTTCCCCGGCAACGGCGACGGCGACTGCCTCAACCTGCTGGACGCCGGCTTCTACCACACGGACCTGAGCGGCATCAACATGTGCGCCGAGGACCAGGAGCGGCCGTCCAAGCGGCTAAAGATGAGCCTGGGGGACCCCTACTCCGCAGACGTGTCCGCGGGGGCCCTGGGGCCCGGCTTTGAGAACCGCGCGCGCCACATCACCAGCGCTAAGATGGCCGTGTCCGTCACTGACTTCGGCGGCCTGGCGGCCGGCGAGCCCAACGGCTTCTTAGGCACACACACGCTACGTCAGCACACGCACACGCACACGCACACGGCTCTACAGTCTGAGTGACCTCATCGCAACGCCCCTTCCCTCCCGTATATGGGACCGCCATCAAAAACATGTACATATTATATATATATATAATATAAATACAGTATATATTATAAATTTCTTTTTTTTTTTTTCTTTTTTTTTTTACTATGACATCAGTGATGTCTTATCGTTATAGAACTAAATCTTGATTTATCAAGAGTTAATATAGCCCTTTATTTTTCAGTCCTCCATGTTGAAATGTCATGCGTCTGTGTCCGTATCCTGTGGGAACTGAATATCGTGGTGTAAGTTTGAGATATGTAGTTTTTCCTCGTTCGTTATTCCTACGAACATCTCAACATTTTAAAATCAAAAAACGACAGCAAAAAAAAAAAAACTTACACACCACATCTTTAACCGATGAAAGGTTTCTCTAGCCACTTACAATGGCTGCCATGTACTCATTTTGTTTTCTTTTTTTGTTCTTCATTGGTACTTTAGAGTATCAGCGTTTACAGGTTCCATGATCAGACCCTGACTGATGTAGCATTTTGTACAAGAGGGTCCAGGTTTTTATATTTTAAAGAAACACATTGGTGTAAGACTTTCTTCAGATTCTTAAGAAAAAGGCACGTTCCCCCCCCCCCCCTATGTTTTGGAAACGGGTACCAGGACTGTATCCGCAAGTTTTTTATTTTTTTATTTTTTTGAAGGAGAGGAGGGGTCATCTTTGGTTTTTGAACAACAGTTTAGTTGGCTCCTCCCCTCCAAGAACTTCACTGCCAGGTTGCTTTGTGAAATTGGTTTAAAAGAAATTGACCATTTTGATATTTTCTACAAATTAATTTCCAAGTTTGTAATGGTTGTGTTTTAACTGCATTACTTTGACAGGAAAATTGTCTTGTTGCAATTTGGGAAACGAAATCCATTGGCTACACAACCCACCTGGTTCAAACACTCATTTTTTAATTGAGAGCCAGTAGTACCCCTTTTTCTACGGCCAATAATAAAACTGTTGATATTCATGTTGGCATGGTAACACAATTGTGTAGCCTCCTGAAGAGGTTTGGGCTCCCCTGACTTATTTACATTTTTTTGGTGGGGGGTGCAATCAGTAGAGCTCATTCAAAAATGATAGTTGTATTCAAACACTGAATCATTATTTAATTTATTCTATTGATGTCTCGCTCTAGTCTCGTCTACAGCTCTCGCCTCAATAGCTGATGTCTCGCTCTAGTCTCGTCTACAGCTCTCGCCTCAATAGCTGATGTCTCGCTCTAGTCTCGTCTACAGCTCTCGCCTCAATAGCTGATGTCTCGCTCTAGTCTCGTCTACAGCTCTCGCCTCAATAGCTGAACACATTTTTTTATTTTTTTGAATGGTGGAAAAATGTTTTTGCTTCATGAAAATTGAGTTGTTTGGATAGTTTAGAGGGGTGGGTATTTATTACAAAGAACGTTCCGGACTGCACCAAGGCCATCATCCTTAGTCTTGTATGCACCTCTAAAAATGGCTTTTCTAGCAAATTGTACGGTGAAATAAATTTGCTTTAAAAAAAAAAAAAAAAGGCACATTTAACTTTTCTTAGTTTGAGAAAATAATTATATTTTCGCTGACTTGTTCTATTTATGTAATTTAAGCAGTTTGCTCACACGTCTCTTGTACGTTCGTCTTGGTGAATTAAAAAAGAAATAGACCCCCCCCCCCCGTCCGATATGACTCAATATTAACACCTTAGTAAATGATGCTCGACTGGGTAGCCTCGACTCAATGACTGGGTAGCCTCGACTCAATGACTGGGTAGCCTTGACTCAATGACCAGTGTTATGTTGGGTTTAGGGAAAGTGCACCAGGGATTACGGTGTAAAACCTGTCCATCTTCCTCAGTTTCCCTGGATCGTACGGGCTCCAGTGGACGGAATGGCAGTACCAGTGTTTACTTAATTTATCTATGCATTTGAGATGGAGTGATAACTAGGGGGGGAAAGGGCCATGGAGGCGGGGTTCTTACTTCAGTCCATGGATGTGATGAGTCTAAGGCTACTGGCTATGTCATCACCGGCAAAGTGCGTTTTTTTTTTCTTTTTCTTTTTAATCCTTCAAGGCAATAATTTGTAAATATGTACAGCCGTTAACGCGTCTCCTTTTCAATCTGTGCAGCTTCCCTCTGCATGCTACCCGTGAGCTCTTTTTGAAAAGAGAGCAGCACCACTAAAACGACCTGGCGATCTAGCACCGAGCTCGTTCTGGAAGTTTCCGCGTTTGACGGAAGGTCTCGTCTTGGGCACGGCATTGATCCTCCACGTACCCACAATGCACTGCGGCTCAGAGGGCTGGCGATCACTGCTAAACGCCCCCCCGGTGCCGGCTGCATCCCCACACTATCATGGCTAACCCGCGGCTCCACCACACTTGGGGGATTTGTGCCATCACGGCAGATTGTGATCTGTATGTCCTCAGCAGTGACTGGCTATTCAGGAAGCCAATCATAATGAGAGTGAAGGGGTGGGTGGTGTTTGGGAGGGGGGAGGGCTTGCAGTATTAGTTTGTGTTGGACTGTGTGTGTTGAGGACGTTTGTTACGCAGGGGGTAAACACTAAGGCAGCACAATACCCAATAACAGGTGGCTATTCTGTGGCCTGTACGTCCTGTGGACGCCCTGTGACCGCCCTGTGACCCCCGTTTCACTAAGAGGAATCTGGCTCATTTATTCAGTGGATTCTGAGCAGGAAAACGGGAGATCAGACAAATGAGTAAAGATATTTTACCTCAAAAGACGTGTTCAGTGGAGGTGACAAGAAAGTGAACGTTGGCTTGTGAACGAGTGACTGGTGCTGTATGTAACAACGCTATTATTTTTATTCCAATACTCTTCTAACTGTTTTTTCCCTGACCTACTTACTTGAAGGGTGTATATCGTAGTACCAGTTGGCAAATACAAAAATGTGCACAATTTTGTTCAGTTGGGTTGTGCCGTTTTTAACGGCCGTTTTCCTTTCTTGGATCGATCACTTTGACAAAGCTTTAGCAGTAGTATTTATTCATCCAAAGTTTGTATGAAATGGTTTAAAAAAAGAAGAAAATCTGAATGTAAAATAATGGCAACTTGCCCATAGGGACGTTTGTGTATATTTAAAAAAGAAAATCTGTAAAGAAAAGATTTTTTCAAGAAATCTTAATTATAAAATTGTTTCATAAATGGTTGATTTCTCTATATTTTGTATTATTTTTCTTTAGTTAAACAATTACCAACAGTGCAGTTGTGAAAGTTTTCTTGGTCAAGAGTTAATTTGGAGAAGAAAAAAAAGCATTTGAGTGTACAAATAAAGCCTGAAATGTAGACAATCAAAACAGCATTTAATATCAGAAATGTTCACAAGGAAATCTTTATTGTTTATATTTGTACATAAAACACTGGTTTTGTTTTTGTTTTGTTGAGCATTATTTTGTATTTTATGTTGTACTTTAATACCTGGCTCCTCCCCTCCTAACAGATCCAGAAATAAAGCTCTGGAAATCTTCCTGTGAGTTTGCCTTCATGAGGACAGCACCTATTACTACATCATGTATCCAGCTCGTTTACACAAAAGTACAAGTACTTCCTTTTGTAAAAGGGCTATGGTTTGGCGCCGTTGTGGGCCTGAGAGAGACACAGTGTACACGTGAACGTAGCGACGCAAACATAGTTTGGTCCAACAGCATTCAGTCTCGTCTTGCTGTCAGGATTCAGTCTCATCCTTCTAAGCAATGTATGGCTAGATTCAAAGGCTTCAGAGGTTGACAAGCTTTCTGCAACCGTGACAAAAGGTTTTCAAAAACTGTTCAGAGGGAAAGTAGTCTATAGAACATCTTGGGCAAGCAAGGACCCAGGGGGTTTGGGGGTTTGGGGGTTTGTTCTCTATGACTGACGTTGCAAAGCTAAATTAAGCAGCGGTGGGACATCACTCTAAGACAGTACATCATGTTGTAGTGTACGTAAGCTACGTAAGCTTGCTGGAGGGATAGATCTCACCAAATTTGAGCATGTTAAAGATCAGGACAATGCTGAAGGACAATCAGCAGTCTTATTTTTATATAGGCCTACTGCAAAAAGCTTTAATGACTCCATTCAGTGGCACACTTAACATCTTATCTGTTCTGTAGTTACGCATACAGTGCCTCCACCTTTATAGGCACCCCTGGTAAAGATGAGTAAAAAGGGTTATGAAAAATTCACCATTTGGTGAATTCGCTTAATCTCACACTGAAAAAATTAGAAAAATCCAACCTTTAATTGAAGTAATAATTTATCTATTATGATAAATATAAATAATAATTTTTATCAAAACCACATGCCACAATTATTGGCACCCCTGCATTTATATATAGAATAAGGTAATCATTTTTAATATTTGGTCGCATATCCTTTGCATGCCATGACTTCCTGATGTCTGTGACCCAACAATATCAAAAGACTCTTGACTCTTATTTTCTGGTACTCTTACAAGCGATACTATAACATCTCTGCATTTGAATGGAATTGGGGGGTGGGACTAAATTTAGCTGAAAAATAACACTGGAACAATTTGGAAAACATGGTTGGCTAAATGGCTCTAAGTCAGCAAGGGTCTGATGTATCAAACAAGCCTTAAATCATCACTCTGCTGCCAGAAATACAGTAGATATGGATGGATAACTTGAAGGGTTTCTTCTCCTGACTTATTTTTCCATAGAGTTCAACAGGAAAATTTGTCAGAAGAAACAACCCTGAAAGTGATCCATCCTTTTCTACGGCATATCTAGCAGCAGAGTGATGGTTTGAGGCTCGTTTGATACCTCAGACCCTTTATGACTTACAGCCATTTTACCAACCATGTGTTCCATACTGTTCCAGCATAATTTACAGCTAAATCTAGTCCCACCCCCCAATTCCCATAGAGATCCATTCAAATACAAAGACGTTATAGTATTGCTTGTAAGAGTACCAGAAAATAAGATATCAAGAGTCTTTTGATGTTGTTGGGTCACAGACATCAGGAAGTCATGGCATGCAAAGGACATGCGACCAAATATTAAAAATGATTACTTTATTCTATATATAAATGCAGGGGGTGCCAATAATTGTGGCACACATGGTTTTGTTAAAAAATAATTATTTCTTGATGAGGGATTTTTTCCCCCCCATAATAAATTAACTTAAATTAAAGGTTGGATTTTTCTCATTTTTTCAGTGTGAGATTAAGCTAATTCACCAAACGGTGAATTTTTTAAAAGCCTTTTTACTCATCTTTACCAGGGGTGCCAATAATAGTGGAGGGGCACTGTATGTGTGTGCACTTAACATCTTATCTGTTCTGTAGTTACGCATATGTGTGTGTGTGTGTGTGTGTGTGTGTGTGTGTGTGTGTGTGTGTGTGTGTGTGTGTGTGTGTGTGTGTGTGTGTGTGCGTGCACTTATCACTGCGGGCTAATCTACTGCAGGACAGGCTTCCTCATGTGTTATATGACTAAGAAGACTAAGGTACTGCGATGTGTTGTAATATGATTGAGAAGACTAAGGTACTGCGATGTGTTGTAATGTGATTGAGAAGACTAAGGTACTGCGATGTGTTGTAATATGATTGAGAAGACTAAGGTACTGCGATGTGTTGTAATATGATTGAGAAGACTAAGGTACTGCGATGTGTTGTAATATGATTGAGAAGACTAAGGTACTGCGATGTGTTGATAGCTTAGGAAGAGGCTGTAGAAATTCCTATATCAAACTCTCGGTGTTGATGGGCAGAACTACATATTAAAAAAGAAAGGGGGTGGGGGGGAGAATTAAACTCATGGACCTTAGTGTTCGTTTCAGTGTGGTTGTTCCTTTTGGAGACCAACTTGTGTAAGTTTCATTGAAATGTTACAATCAGCTCAAAACATTTTCTGGTCAACCTAAAGTGTGCCAGGTTTTCAGAAGGAAGACTGGAGTCTTAAAGCGATTACATATATAAAACAAATATTGTACCCCTCTAGTAGCCTAAATAATATTCAGACAATTTGCAAATACGGACATGATTACAGCATCTATTACGCATGCACATTGCAACGTGACTTTTCTAATAAACTGGACATTTCACATGCATGTTTCTCGTTTTGTGGACATATGCTTTGGAAAGTGTAATTATGTTTGTGGTTTTGCGGATTTAGTACTATACGTTTCAAACGAGTGTTTTTGCAATAATTTACCTGTTAATATATGTAACAAACATACCGAACTTGGAGTGCTGCTAGCCTAACGCTACTTAGCTCCGCAACCAACTGCCAACCAAGCTTTGAACTAGTAAGTGGTCGTTCCAAAGCTGGCAATTTGCCACTGACAATATACAATATATTCAAAGTTTTTAAAACGATTAAACTCACCCGAGTAAGTTCACGGTCGATCTTTTCAGAAACGAGAAAACATGACTCAAAAGAACCGCCTCGTGCGTATGCCGTTACTGACAGGTGCACACACCTGAGTGAGTGGCTGAAAAGGCTTGATTTGGTCGGTAAGACGCTGCTCGGATTGGTGTGGAAAAACTCCTGCCGGCCATGAATGTTAGTCTGGATGGAATCTAGAGAGAGGTTTGTGTGAATTGTTTTGACAAGGTGTTAAAATAAATTAAGTATAGAAAATTACACAGTTGGGCATCATGGCAATGATTAATCACACCAGGTAAATTAAATCAAGATATAAAAATAATGGCAGTTAATTAAAAAAAATAATCTAAAGAAAAAAGCCCCACATCACCCACCTGCAGAAATATATAAGCTACTGCTAATATATAGCAGTGTTAAAGACATAGTAGAGTAGCTATCCAAATAAGACACGATGGAAAACAAAGCCACATCATTTCAGCAATATATCAGACAAGCTTAAATCTTGTAATATATTTATTGAATTGGTGCAAGAACATACAAAAATGTGCAGAGACTGACTGTGACCTAATGTATGATGGTGAAGTAGTTGGAGAAGAGTTCCTCTCCCAGGTTTATGTCTCTCAGGGCGACAAGAACCACACATCTTAACGGCCTGGAAGAGAATCAGATGCAGAGGTAATGTAAGGCCTGTAAGAATCAGATACTTTCATTTGTGTCTTCATTTAATGTTACTTCACGAGTATAAAACTAGATGAGCTTTCTAGATGATTCGTTAACAAGTCAGTGTAAGTTCATCTCTTATAGAGACGAAACTTAAACATAAACGACTTACTTGTAGGTGTCATGCCTGTAATTTACATTTGGAAGGTACTGGCGAAGTTCTAGTGGAAATTTGTCCGGTACGTCAAACTCCTGATAACACACATTTGCAGCCTTTTCTAAAAAAAAAAAATCACCAAAAAAAGAGCAGGTAAGTGTAAATAATAAATAAGTTGTCAAAAGCATTCGTATCTAGTGCCTTCTGGCAAAAGTTTACTTACATCTGAAACATCAGTGACAGTAGATGTTTCAAGACTCATATTTCAGTACTGTCTGCATGCCAGTGTTTCAAGGCTTAAGCACAGTATGTGTGTGTGTGTGTGTGTGTGTGTGTGTGCGTGCGTGCGTGCGTGCGTGCGTGCGTGCGTGCGTGCGTGCGTGCGTGCGTGTGCGTGTGTAAACTGACAGTATTGAAAAAGACCAGCCGTTGAAGCTGATATACACTGCATTACTGCAGGAGAGGACAGAGACGTGCCATTTGAGCAGTTGTTCACGTACTGACCCACCGCCAGTGGGTTGTCTGGATTGGCCGTCAACCAGGTGATGTCACTCAGACTGAAGGGACCCAGCCTGTCCCTGCCACTGCACGACCTAAAAAAAAAAAAGTGACCCGCAGTGGTTACTAAAATATGAACTTTTTCACTGTTTATATCAGTGCTTACACCCTTTCAGAACAGCCAGGTTCATCACAGTTTGTTGAGATTTGAGCAAAGATATTTTAAAAATGTCACCTGTACAGATAGATATATACATTGAATTCTCTCCAGAAAGGCCTATTTTTCAAATTCTCTCATCTCTGACTAAACCATTTCATAATTATCTTCATTAATTCATGGAACCTATTGTTTCAACAATATTTTGCTTTGAATTCAATATGGCAGCTGAAGTGTAGGAACATGATTAGATTACAGAGGAGCCAAAACTGAGCTTAGATTCCCCTACTGACATTCGGCTGTTCATACCTGTACACTATTTTGGAAATGCCTTTGTCGTTACCGTCAATTAAAACTCCGTCTATACACCTGAAGATAAAAGGGTTGCGGAGAGACTGGAAAAAGATGGGCTCGTAAATCTGATAGACTGTACCTGTAAACAAAACAACAACAACAAACACAACGTAACTCTGGGAAGAATTAGTTAATTTCAACAGAAGGTAATTTCAAATTACATAAAGCAAACTGGGGAAAAAAATACATCATCTAAAAATGCAGTGAATGGTAAATTAAGAATATCTCTCATTTGGTTCCCATTTCAAAATTGCTTACCTCTTTTGCTATTTATACATTTTTAAAAGCTGAGGCTTTTGTTTATGAACACAATGCGTTAAGGGACTTCTGGTTGTCCAGTGCTGAAGGGGTAGTCCACTGTTCTTGGTACCATGGTCATCAATATTTATTCATGTATTTGCATTGAACTTAATGTCTTGGTTTTCAGTGACTGTTAAAACTACATCCCTGGATACCAAGAGCAGAGAACTGTCCCTTCAAACAGGCACACTTTAGAGCCAGCTGAGCTGCCGGCAATCCCACATTGCATTGCGTTTATAAACAAAGGCCACAGTCTGTAAAAATTGATTAACAAAAAAAAAATCTAGTTATGTTTTTTATTTTTTGTTGTTTTAGATTTTTTATTTTTTTTCTTCGTGCATGTTAAGGACATAATCGATGTGTTCATTACTACTCATACAAATCATGTGAACAAACATTTTCCTACACTGCAAGTCTGGATCAGAGCATATGCTAAATGTAGTCATGTAATGCAATTACATTTTAATGATACAGCATGTATCATTAGTTTCATATGGTGATAAAACAAAGGTTATAGATTATTCGTCTACCTGATCACCTGATTAATAGCTACATCATTACTTTGTGTAACGTATATATATACACTACTCACAAAAAGTTAGGGATATTTGGCTTTCGGGTGAAATTTATGGAAAATGTAAGTTCACGCTACAGTGATATTATACGTATCATGAAAGTAGGGCATTTAAGTAGAAGCATGCAATGGTGATTTCCTCATCTCAAACAATTTATTGAAACAAAAGCCAACAACAGTGGTGGGTATACCACAACAAAAATGTCAATGTCTCAATAACTTGTCATGTGCCCTTGAGCATCAATTACAGCTTGACAACGACGTCTCATGCTGTTCACAAGTCGACTTATTGTCTGCTGAGGCATGGCATCCCACTCTTCTTGAAGGGAGGCCCTCAGGTCATTGAGGTTCTGGGGTACAGAGTTACGAGCCTCTACACGGTGAGTCAGCTGATCCCATAGGTTTTCTATGGGATTCAGGTCTGGAGAAAGTGCAGGCCACTCCATTTGAGGTACCCCAGTCTCCAGCAGCCTTTCCCTAATGATGCGACCTCGATGAGCTGGAGCATTGTCGTCCATGAAGATGAAATTAGGCCTGTGTTGTTCATGCAGGGGCACAATGACTGGATTAATGATGTTATTCAGGTAGTATGGGCTTGTCACTGTACCATTCACAAAGTGTAGGGCAGTTCTGTATTGACTAGACACACCTGCCCACACTGTAACACCGCCACCACCAAAGGGTCGTCTGGTGACAACAGTGGCTGATGCATAGCGCTCTCCTTGACGTCTCCAACATCGTTGGCGGCCATCATTTCTGCTCAACATGAATCGACTTTCATCAGAGAACAGCACTGAGGCCCACTGGTCCCTCGTCCAGCGTAAATGCTCCCTGGCCCATGCAAGACGATGACGCCTGTGCCTGGTGGTGTGGTGGTACCCTTGCAGGTCGTCTAGCACGCAGACCACGCTGATGTAAACGGTTTCGAATGGTCTGACGTGACACTTGGGTGCCTCTCACCTCCCTTAAATGTGCCTGGAGTTGAGTGGCATTCATCATCCGGTTCCGCAGGGCACTGTTCACAATGAAGCGGTCATCAGTGTGGGATGTGGCCAAAGGACGTCCACTTCTATGCCTTTCTGTGACTCTTCCAGTCTCTCTGTATCTCTGTTGCAACCTGCTGATGACACTCTGTGACACTCTAAGCTCAGTGGCCACTTCCCTCTGAGAACATCCTGTTTGAAGCCTCGCAATGGCGAGGTACTGTTGATCAATTGTTAGGTGTCGTCTTGGTCTCATGATGTCAAAATGTGAACAGCATGATGAAGAGGACTGTTTAAATACCAATTCTAATTGAACCAGGAAATTTATTGGTCGATTCATGGATCAAACACCTGTTGTGAATTTTGCCGTTCAGCTCCTTGTTAGAGAACAGCAAGTTGTGCAAAAAGTACTGAAACATTGAATAGTTGGACATGTGCATTCAAAAGTTTAGAGAAGGTCAAATTAATTTCACCTGTAAAGGTTATAGTGCATTTTAGGTTCATCCTGAAATTTCACCCGAAAGCCGAATATCCCTAACTTTTTGTGAGTAGTGTATATGTAATGACCTGGTAAATAAACCCTTGCAAAATAATAATTAAACCATATTTCAAGGAGCTGACACATTTCATGGCAAAGCCTCTATTGTCAACTCAACATTGTGTGTATGGACACAGGCAAATACAACCACTGTTCAGCGATGTTGGGAAACAGGTGATGTTAATGGTACACTTACTCTGCTGCTATAGATTTAGAAGCTGAAACTTCTCGTTCCCCTTACTATAAACACAAATTCCGAAAAGTAAATGTAAGTTTCTTAAAGATTGGCTGTTGTCGGCATTTTTCAATAAATCTTTACAAGATATATAAAATATACATTTCTTTTTTGTGGAGTCGTGATTAATCAGCCGTATTATTCTCCGTGATCGCTCCGTGACGCTTCTGTCGAGCTCTGCTTGTACCTGGATATAGGGCGACAGTCGTTCCTTTCTGTACCATTCCCATGGTAACGAATACTCCGGTACCTGCTGACCGTAGCGAGCTTGGCCGTCGCTCAATGCGAAACCCAAGCGACTCATGCATGACTTTGCAGGGGTCAAAACGTCTGTTTAACCTGGTAAGTGGGTCCGTCTTATTCTGTGGTATTTGGTATGCAGCTCGGGATGACTCTGGGAGCAAGGGCAACAAACTCCATTGTCTTCCGATGTCATTTTTGAACAGATCTCTAAAGAGGCTCAGCAAGGAGGCAGCCACGTGTTCATCTGGTACCAACTTGTCTTGAGAGCGTTCCTTCACTCTTCGCAGAGTTCTGTAAACAAAACAGATATGTCATTAAAGCTTCAGTTAGCTAGTGTTTATATATATTTACATATTTATATATACACTAGCATTCAAAAGTTTGGAATCACTGAGACATTTTTATGTTTTTGAAAGAAATTGATATTGATAATGTTACAAAACTACTATTTCTAATTCATTCTATTTCTACTTTAGCAATAGCCATTTTTACAAACCCCCCCCCCCCCCCCCCTTTTAGGGCACCAAAAGTAATTAACAAAAATCTAATTCAAGTAATCATATTTAATATTTGGTTGCATATCCTTTGCATGCCATGACTTCCTGATGTCTGTGACCCAACTACATCAAAAAACCTTGATATCTTATTTGCAGGTGCTCTTACAAGCGATATTATAACCTCTCAGCATTTGAATGGATCTCTATGGGAATTGGGGGGTGGGACTAGATTTAGCTGTAAATTATGCTGGAACAGTATGGAACACATGGTTGGCTAAATGGCTGTAAGTCATCAAGGGTCTGAGGTATCAAACGAGCCTTAAACCATCACTCTGCTGCCAGATATGCAGTACATGTGGATGGATCACTGTAAGGGTTTCTTCTCCTGAATTATTTATCCATAGAGTTCAATGAGTCAGTAGAAAAATGAGTCAGGACAAACTATCTTTAAAGTGATCCATCCAGATCTACTGCATGTCTGGCACCAGAGTGATGGTTTCAGGCTATAAACTTATAAACTATATAAATATATACGTTATATATATTCAGTTGAGTTATGTTACAGAATCAAAACACCAAAAGCTAGATATGGCTAAAGTAACCTATTTGTTCTGACGACGAAGCAAGTTTGCCTTGGCTTGCCACAAGCGTGGCACTTCGGAGCTGGCGAACTTAAAAATAAGCATAGGCTACAAATGCTGAAACACAAGATAGCGCAGCCTTCCCCAGATCGGCGTAGCATGTTAAATAAACCATAATAATAAGCTTGCTTGATAGGGAGCCAACTAATGTTTCATTGTCTTTACGTGTGCGACTGGCTGACTTGTGTCACAGTCTGGCATAGAACAGTTCAAGATGCACAACTAATAAACCATAGTTAGCCTACCTCTCATTTTTACGCAGGTTTACGGCCACCCATGGCACAAATCTGTACTTATAACAATTCCATTTCTCTTGCAGTGCTTTCAGGAGGTGTGTTGTCATAACTTGAAAAGAAGGAGGACATTTTCTCCAACTGGCTTCTGAACAATATTTTGTCAAATACGCTACCGACATCTAGGGGCACCTGTGAGTGGTGATATTTAGGTCTGCTCTGCAGTGGGATAGTTTATGTGTGAAGCGGAGGGTTTTGGGCTCCGTGGATGACGATATTCTGACGTGCGACACTGATGTAATGGTGTATTCAAATGAACTCGGAAGTCCGAATATTTCCGACTTCCGAGAAGAAAAAATAATTTCAATAATGTCACGTTCAAATTAATAATGTAGAAAGTTTGCCATAAAATACAATTATCATTATTAAATAGAATGCGTGAAAATGATTGAAACAACCATTACTGACTATGGTTTACAACGTGTACAACACATGGGGAAAAATCGACGAGGCTGAAGTTGGTTCCTTATTCGCAGCTTTTTATTCGTAATTCACGGTCCACCTTACATTTTTTGAACTGGTTATTTGCGGCTGCTTGTTCGCAATTTCACAGGCTGATTCAGAAGAGTTTTAAAGGCTTAAAATCGTCTTGGCCCGCACGTTACACACACTACATTAATGCAAATATACATGTACTTTGTATAAAAGGTTAGTTTTGCCTATCACAATAATATTTTCCAGAACTGCGAATAAGAAACCAACTTCAGCAACTTCCTGTTTAAATTTTTTTTTTTTAGCATGAAACATGTACTGGGCCAGGCAAAAATCACCTTTTATACAAAGTACATGTATATTTGCATTGATGTAGCCTAGTGTGTGTAACGTGCGGGCCAAGACGATTTTAAGTCTTTAAAACTCTTCTGAATCAGCCTGTGAAATTGCGAACAAGCAGCCGCAAATAACCAGTTCAAAAAATTTAAGGTGGACCGGGTATTACGAATAAGAAGCTACGAATAAGGAACCAACTTCAGCCTCGCGAAAAACGGGCATAATCACAATCCTCAGAAGCGCTGCAAACAGGACGCGCAGTTGCAGAATGCGAGGCGCGCGGAGCTTCGGTCTCCTGCTGCGCGCATCTTATTGGATGAACGGAGCGCAGCGCGTGACACTATGGCTGTGACAGGGCAGCGCGCTGAGCGCAGATACCAATGAATGAGCGCAGGGACACAGCGGAGGCGTTCACATGGAAAATATCAGCCCTTGTGCCACAGACAGTTCTGTGGGAGATGGGAGGTGTATGCATGTCGCTACTGCCTCGAGTGAGGACGTTTTCTCTTTTTCTAATCAGTTCTATATGGATGTCTGGTAACCAAGGCAGATAAAGGTAAAGGAGCTAACGGGAACCCGCCCTTATACATTCTATAACTCAGTGACGTAATTTTGCTCGGCATACACTGCTAACAAGCTAACTGGCTTGGCTTGCTAAATAACCGACGCACACTACCAGAATGGCAGGCGCCGTGAGTAGCAAAGGTTGCCAGAAGATCAGAGGGTCTGAAATCAGAGATCTGCTTGATGCCAAACGCTTCGTGCTTTTTGACTGCGATGGGGTGATTTGGAATGGGGAAACGGCGGTGCCCGGCGCGCCGGAGGTAGTGAGTTTGTTGAAACAACAAGGCAAAGGGGTGTTTTTCGTCACCAACAATTGCACCAGGCCTAGAGAAAACTACGTGCAGAAGTTTTCCAGATTGGGCTTTACTGATGTCGCGCAGGAAGATATTTTTAGTTCGGCGTACTGTTCTGCCATATACCTGCGAGACGTGGCTAAGGTGCAAGGAAAGGTCTTTGTCATCGGGGGCAACGGAGTGTGCAAAGAGCTCCGGGACGCTGGCGTGCCTTTCGTGGAGGAAGAGACTGATGTTTCCGATGAGAGCATATACGACTGTCCGTTAGATTCGGACGTCAGGGCGGTGCTGGTTGGCTACGACGAGAAATTTAATTTCCTGAAATTGGCTAAGGCTTGCTGCTACTTGCGGAATGCGGACTGTCTCTTTTTGGCAACAGACCCCGACCCATGGCACCCGCTCAGAGGCGGTAGAGTCACACCAGGTAGGTTTATCCGATTCGCACCCGAATCCAGTCAAGTGTAGTGCGCCTGCTTGCATGATTGTGCTGAACTTGCTTAAAGGAAACGTCAAGCCTCGGGCGCACAGACCCACCCACCATAGAGATAACAAAGGTTTGTGAGTTACAATATCTGTCACTGTCTACAGCAGGGGTAGGCAACCCTGGTCCCGGAGTGCTGGAGATGGTCCTGGTTTTTGCTCCATCTAAACCTATAACTACGTTCATTTTAATTAATCCGGTTTAATGAATGCAGGTGACCATGTGCTGGAGGCACTCAAAGTTTCGCCATTCAGAATATTCAGGCTCAGGCTTTTAATCATCCATCAAACTCGTGATCAAGCTCAGATGGAACAAAAACCAGAAACGTCACGGCACTCCAGGACCAGGGTTACCTACCCCTGTTTGCATTTCAGCACAAAGCAATCCACTATCTGTTCAACCCCCGGTAATTTGTCACTTTATGAAGAGAATGAGATTCATGCAAATGATAATCACAAATGGTTTATTCATAGAATATTTTTTTCTGAGCTTTATCCAGCTGTAAGCACCAAAGTTTAACTGTAACTGTATTCTACAAAAGGTGGGGATATGGACGGGGGGAGTTGACCCTAGATCAGACAATATCGGTAAAGGACTGTTGTTATTTTTATAAATGGAATGAGAGATTCAGCAGTTTTGTCCACCAGGCACCATGGATGGAGGTTTTGAAAGGCAGGCAGTGTAATTGTGGCCTTAATTCCTGCTATTCTTTGGGGCCTGATGCACAAACCAGAGGGGGCACAGTGGGGGCTCTTTGGAAAAATGTGTGGCATTCCGCAACGGTGCGGCTCCTGACCCGACAGATTCCCGGGAACGCCGCGGCTCCTAACCAGATTCCCGGGAACGCTACAGGGTTTTCCGAGGGCTCGCCCGCTGACCAGCTGTGTGTGTGTGTGCGCCGTTCGCTCCCCAGGTTCAGGAAGCCTGACGGCGGCCCTGGAGACCGCCTCGGAGCGGAAGGCCACCGTCATCGGCAAGCCCAGCCGCTTCATGTTCGAGTGCATCGCCGGCCAGTTCAGCGTTGACCCCGCCCTGACCCTCATGATCGGTGACCGTCTGGAGACGGACATCCTCTTCGGGGCCAACTGCGGCCTCGACACCATGCTCACCCTGACGGGCGTCTCCCGGATGGACGAAGCGGAGGCCTACAAGGACAGCGACGCCCCGGAGAAAAAGGACTTTGTGCCCGACTACGTGGTGGACACAGTCGCCGACTTCCTGGAGGCCCAAGAGGAGGACTGAACCCCGCTACTGAACCCCGCTAAAGCCACACAGTCAAAGCACACTGACAACCAGCAGCCGTCACCCGGGCAGCCTGCTGAGGACGGCCTCGTCTATCTCTTCCATTTCACTGGACTTCACTCTCTCTTTTACACTCACTCTCTCTGTTTGGAGCCATTATGTTATTCAGCTGTTTGAGCCGTCCGTATGGGCGTGGGGTTTGAGAGAATGTTTGAGCTCAGAGAGTGACCTGTCCATAAGCTATTGTTCACATGTATTCTGTGGAAATGGATCCCTGTTTTCATAGTCTACTACATTCCAAAAGCATGTTTTTAGGTCCTCTACTCTTGGGGACTGTACTAGAGTAAGACCACGGTTAAAATCTGCTTATCTCAAGTGCAACGGCCAACGTTGCGCTCTTTGAGACAATCAACCTGACTTAGCATGCTAGTCGGTGAAATCGTCTGGTGTGAATTCTCAGTACTCTAGTGTGTGGCCTGGGAAATTTGGTCTCATTGGGTATTAAAATATCAAAGATTATTATTTATAATAATGTGATCCGTGTCACGGCAGACCATTTACACCTAATTTCTTCTGTTGAAGCAGTCTGTGATGAGTCTGAAAAATGTATGCCTATGATTTATGACAGGTTGGATATGCCTGTCGTTCACAATCAGCAGTTCTATTTTTTAGGGGCAAATTATGCAGACTCAAATTGCCCCTTTGGAACAGAAGCTTGTAAAACTAAGTTTAAAAAAGAAAACGTCTGAAGGTCGATCTTCAGTCCAGGTACAGAGCCTCCACAAGTATTATTTCCTGTTTTTCTATACTTCACCAAAGCATTTTTTAAAAATGTGAATCTAACAGAAGCACAGAAAAAAAATGCATTGCCACTGCTCCACACTAGTGCAAGATATTATGTGTTCGATTGGTAATAACGTCTCGAAGGAAAAATTACAAAATTACTTATTTTATCGGACAAATGTTAAATTACTTCTAAAGTGCAAGAATGTGAAGCAATTAGGCACCTTATAACTACACTGTACCTGAGATGTTGCATTAAAATCCATATCATACTTAGCAGTGCACACACTCAGATGAGATTGAATTGCTGTGCAAACATTTTGAGGCGATTAATTCATTCTCTCTCAGCAATACAAACCTTTATGGAAGTCGTTAAAGATGATGGGAGTATTTGGGACGCGCTGGGTGACTCGTCCTGTTAGGACACTGCTGTAGAACGGGGATGTAGCCGAGTGCTTACTGCCGCCGGCAGCCCCGCGGTTAGCGTTAGCATTGCCCAGGGGAGGAATGAGGAACGGTCTCACCGCGCACTAGCGACCCCTGCTGGTCGATCGGGCTCTTGCGGTCTGCCTGTTGAGTTGCATGTGCAGTGAGGGGCTTGCTCTGACTCATCTCTTCAAGCCCAACTTGTGGACTGCAGTGTGATGAGAATAATCCCTTTCATTTATATAGCGCCCTTCTCACACACAAAGCGCTTTATAGTGACGAGGGGGAAACTCACCTCAACCACCACCAAATGTGTAGCGCCAACCTGGGTGATGCAATGGCAGCCATTTTGCGCCAGAACGCTCAGCACACATCAGCTGATGTGGAGAGGGAGAGAACGGATTCTAGCCCATTAAACCAGGGGATGATTAGGTGGCAGGTTGGGAATTTAGCCAGGACACCGGTGGAACCCCTACTCTTTGCGATGAGTGTTGTGGGGTGTTTAATGACCACAGTGAGTCAGGACCTCGGTTTAACGTCTCACCCGAAGGACGCATCGCTTGGCAGCACACGCTTCGGACGAAAGCACGTGTTCATATCAGCCTCCAGCATTGAACACGGGATGATTAAGATTAGGAATTCCAAATTGAGCGCATAAAAAATGTAAGATCACATTTATGTTATGGCTATTACTGAAGACATTTGTACGTTGATTGATAGACTTTATTTTCTGTACTAGTGTGCAAAAATGTGCCAAAATGTCCCTCGGTCACAGTATAATTAATTGGTGAATCGTTTGTAGCTAAAGACACCAACCAGAATGATCATGCCGCATAGTACGGGCTTAGCCTGGTAGAACAATGAGATGCACACAAGACACTGGCTTTGCCAAAGGCAGAGCTTTCAGAGGAGAGTAATTACGGGTGCTTGAGAACAAAGCTAAACGGTATTACAACAGCAAACGGGACTCGCAGTACACAACTTGTCAAGGAATCCAGTAACATAATCATAGGCTTACTAAGTTCACTATGAATATTTTTTTTTTTTTACTGCTCGTTTGCAGAAACGGCAAAAAGAAACGATTGCCTACATTTAAGCCTGTTCAAGTGTAGCAACTGTGATGAGCCTTCAACTGTACTGTCTTTCAAGTGGTAAAAAAGATTCTCGCATTTATAAGAGGAAATGGTGTCTTCAGGAAATCCAGTGTGATTCAGTAGTTTAATATTTGTTTTAAGCATAATTGGTACTTTGTTTTTTAAAGGAACTAACAGAGAATGTTCATGCTTGTAGGAATGTTTGTTTAAAGTAGGAATGTTTCAGGGGAGAAAAATAGATATGTTTATTGTTTGTGCTTTTCTCTTATGGATAATTTCTCTGTACAGCGTTTTGCATTACCTTCTGATTGTGTTGACAGTGGGTTGTGGTTTACAATCGGTCAGCAAGGAAGACCTGTTTGTGGAAAAATCTAAATTTGATGGAGCAAGAAAATCTTGATAATCCTTCTCAATCTTCCTTAGATTCTTTAATGACTGTACATTTCTATAGTAATTGAAAGTACTTCTAAATTTACTAGACACAGTACCTAATTAAAGGAATGCTAAACAGTTTCATCTCATCAGCCTGACATCATGATTTATGTTGCCAATGTATATTACTGTATGTAGTATCCTATTTGCATTTGAGTTTTTAATTTAAACTGACTTGCTTTGATTCTGGAGAATTTGTCAGTATTTATTTCCTCTTGGATTCAAGTATAAGACTAATGTTATTGCGACTGGTAAGATTTTCTACTCTAGCAGCCACTTTGGCAGGTAACCAAACCAGGTTGTGTTATATTGTAAAAGGTAATGTGGCTGGTAACATGTTGAAAATGGCTGGTGATTTTTAGAAACCACGGGCCACTCTGGCCAGTGGGTGAAAAGGTCATTTTCATGCCATGGAGATGCCCATTTGAATCATATCAACAGAGGTAGCCTATAACCTTGTGCATAACAGTAGTTTATCGAGAATTCTTGAGTATTCTTTTAGCCCACGGGGGTAGACAACGTGTTCCTATCATAGGCCAGGCCCACACATACCAGTTGTCTTTTTCAGTCACTGATAATCTGTCATTATTTGCATTAACCGTTAGAAAATGTAGACGTCACATTTATTGCAGTATCAATACAGTTCTCTAAGGTCTCCACTGATGAGATGTCAAAACTTAACGCATGGAATATTTTAATAATTCCGCTCTAGAATATCCAATATACACTTTCATTTGATCTTTCCAAACATGGGCATTGCATCTCTTGCGATGTTCATTCTAGGTCCCGATTGCATCATTTAATTTCCTGACAGCTAACAAGAATTTAGCCCTCAATACTATCAGCCATGCCATCCTAGCGGTCCTTGTGTTGGCTTTTTATCACTCCGATGTGACTCTGCCTGAGTAAACAGAGTAACACAGTAATAGCTTTATAGAACACGTTATTTGTATGACAGTTACAACATAATTTGAAACAGGAAAATGTAAATAAGTTATAAACAGCTTCACAAACGAAAATCCCAAAACAACAGCGGCTCTATAACCATCTTTTAAGACGAGCTCTATATGCCCTCCCTTGATTTAAATAGCCTCGTTTTGAGCTCTATTCTGTGGTCATCGGAAACGTTGTAGACAGGATGATGGAGCGTCCAAACATGTGATTAATGAACGCTCGAGCCCATTTCCTCTCAGAAGTGTAGCACCCAACTTACTGAAAACAACACTGAATAATTCACACTGGAAAACCTTGTTTAGGGACGAGAAACGGAAACCAGCAGGCAGCAGCGAGAAAAAAAAAAAAAAAAAGATTCCCCTGGATTTGGCAAATATGTTGGTGCATAAATAGTCATTCTGGTCCCCCTCGCTGTAAGACAAAAAAAGGATATTCAACACTATACATTTCACACAATACCAAAAGCAAATACGATGGTTCTAGCCTTGATGACGATGATTTACATTCTTAGAATCCCTGTTTCAGCCACAGAGAAGAACAGCACAGCCTGCACTGTACGTGAGATATGAAAAATGAAAAATATTGTACTTTTCAGAAAGCTTAAGACTGTGTGCCATGTGCAGGAGAGTAGGTTAAAAGGTGTTAAAAGGACACTGGGACACTCCTCACCTGGATGTAGTCCATTTCTTCGGCAGCGAGCAGCTTCCGGCGGTACCTGAGGGGAACGTTGGCGATGGAGGCGGCGGTGTCAGGGGGACCGGGGACTTGGCGGCTGGGCGGGGCTGTGCTCAGCGGCCTCGGGGGAGCCGCCATCTGCCCCGCAGGCTGCGGTAAACTGTGGGTGCCGCTCGACTGCGCAGGGGCCACCATCGTCATCATCGCTTCCTGAACTAAAACAGACGAGAGTTCACCTTCAACGTTTCCAAATGTCGCGCTGCAGCTAAAACCTGCACCGGTTTCTTCACAAGATGCAAAAGCTTAAATACAACATGTAGAAATGAATAATTTGTGGTAATGAGTGTGAAATAATTTAAAAAACAAAAACTCCCACGTTCTGCATTTATTGCAAAGTTAACTTCACGTTGAAAAAAAAAATAAACCTTTTTTTTTTTGCTTATCCTTTTGATTAATTTCTCAGATGTGCAAACTCCTACATTAGTAATAATGATGTTAGTGATACATACAGTGTTAAACACTTACATTAATTATAATGATGTTAGTGATACATACAGTGTTAAACTCTTACATTAGTAATAATGGTGTTAGTGATACATACAGTCTTAAACTCTTACATTAGTAATAATGGTGTTAGTGATACATACAGTGTTAAACTCTTACATTAGTAATAATGGTGTTAGTGATACATACAGTGTTAAACTCTTACATTAGTAATAATGATGTTAGTGATACATACAGTGTTAAACTCTTACATTAGTAATAATGGTGTTAGTGATACATACAGTGTTAAACACTTACATTAATAATAATGGTGTCGGTGGCATATACAGCGTTAAACTCTTACATTAATAATAATGGTGTCGGTGGTATATACAGCGTTAAACACTTACATTAATAATAATGGTGTCGGTGGTATATACAGTGTTAAACTCTTACATTAGTAATAATGGTGTTAGTGATACATACAGTGTTAAACACTTACATTAATAATAATGGTGTCGGTGGCATATACAGCATTAAACTCTTACATTAATAATAATGGTGTCGGTGGTATATACAGCGTTAAACACTTACATTAATAATAATGGTGTCGGTGGTATATACAGTGTTAAACACTTACATTAATAATAATGGTGTCGGTGGTATATACAGCGTTAAACACTCACCATTAGGCCTCGAAACACCCAGACGGTCGGGGAACTTTATTAGAGGCAAATGAGGTCGAACCGCCTTTGGGGGTGGGGGTCAAAACCAGTAAATCACAAATTATTATTAGTGCTTTTGCCATTTCCAAGAATTTTCAGACATTTTTTCTGATTTATTCAAAGCAATCAAAGTGATCAGAGGTCAGGTTTAAGCAAAGCCTTACAGAGATCTTGATAGTCCCCATATTTTATCAAAAACTAGTGAGAATCACAATCTGTTTATCTAATCCAGAGAAAGGGCTCATCTAATCTAAACCTCACATCTGAAACCATTTCACAAGCAAACTACAGAATGAACACTAATATAGGCCTAATATAAATGAGAAATGTATTTGTCAGCATGATATTTTGATCATGTCATTGAAGTATATATTATTATTTTTAAATATAGGTCACATTACCAGATAAAGTCACCATAACAGAAAATTGCTTCCTTTGTTATACACCAAAACCATTTCTCCCTAATTTTACATTAAGAACACGACTCTAAGTAATAACATGCATTGCCTATAACGTAGGATGGCTTTTTATAGTGTTGTGATTTACATATCTCTATACAAATAGGTCAAAGCCAAGCTTGTTTGAAATGATGATAAATTCTTATTGGCCTTATATGTCCAATTATACAGTAGCGAACATCATTTATCCAATCTATCCGTTTAAACTCATTTGACTTTAAGGATGTCACTTAATGGTAAACTATACCTGAGAGAGTACGAATGTCACAACTTGCTAGATACAGTTTGAACTAACAAGCGAACGTTAGCCATGTGAAGACTGCACAGCAAGCATTAGCAAGCTAAGTTACACTCTCAAACAAGTACATGACACTTTATATAGCTAGCTAAAGTTCATTCGAAAGCTAGTGCAATGTCTTGCAAGCTAAATCGATAACAGGGAGTGAGTTACTTTGCTTGCAGCGCTCGCTACCCAAATATGACATTAGCGCTGGAATTCCCTGCAAGCTAACGTAGCTATCATTCATAATCAAGTTGAATACCGTGCATTACAGTATTAGCTGCGAGTTCAACTGCATTTGACAAAGCTGTGTATCTAACTTGATAGCCAAGAAGTCTAAAGTTCTGTTATGTGTTTACCTGTACGATGACCCTAGCGGTGGCTGCCATGTTGATTACCTTCGACCTCTTCTACCGTGCATTTAATAAAAGTTTCCCCGAACACAAGAGGGCGTGTGGCGCTATGGTTTGATAAAGGAATGTATCACTTTCTGGGGTTTAGGCTATTGATATTATTTCAGTTTTAGAATGATGAATAAACACTATTAATGTGTTCATATGTACCATAGACTGTATAAAAATAGATATGTACAGCCTCTGGAAGCAAATCTTCGTTGCACAAGCTGCTTTGGAGTTACTTTGCTTGTAGTGCATTTTCGTGATTTAGACCACAAATCCCAGAATGCCCCTGTACCAGCCAACGAAAATCTGACTGGTGGTCAGAAACTTCTGCAAACTTCTTCTAAAATCCAATATATTTTTTAAACTCCAGAAAGTGAAGTATGTATTTAAAAATAAAATGACTGTGAGCAAGCTAACTAGCATAAAACCTACAACAACAAAAAAAGAAGACTTCTCCATTCTCTCGTGTGAGAAAATGAGATTCGAGGATAATTTCTAACATAGAGACCTCAGTGAAAGAACAGCTGCCTTTTATAATTTTTCAACTGTTTGTGCTTCAGTGGTTTTCGTTTTATTGAATTTTGCGTCTTTGCAATAACCATCGTTGTGGCGGTGGTACTGACAGAGGGTGGGTACCTTTAATTTACAGCTAAAATGTATTGTTACCAATCTGAAAAAAAGACAAGAAAGAGCCATCAAGACAACCGTTATATATATCAAGCAGAATTTATATATTTAAGAAAAAAATAGTTTATTTACACTGTACTCATTATCCCCTTCTCTGAAGCCAGCATGAGGCCTACTGCCCTGACACATTGGGCGCGTTAAGTGACGTACTTCCGTATTGCTCCTCTCTGATCCATATCCAAAAGTGCTCAGCTACGCTCTGAGCGGCTCAGTGAGCGAAACTGAGCAAGCCGTTAAGTGCGTTCTTCGCTCTGAGCTAAGCTGTTACTTAACGCGTCCAGTGTCTACCAACCATCTTATGTGCCAGTTTTGTCTGCTTTCTCAAGAATGGCAATCAGCAGTGAATGAGCCTCTAAAGATGGCGACCTGTGGCATCAACATCATCGCCCCGTCATCCCCCCTTCCACAAAGTACATGGTAATCAATTATGATTTTAATCATTACATTCATTACGTATGGGCATTATGCAGATGCTCTTTTCAACAGCAAATTACACTGGTTTTAGTATCCATTATACAGCTATTTACTGAAGCGATGCAGGTTAAGTTCCTTGCTCAAGGATACAACGGCAGTGTCCTCCCTCAGAATCGAACCTGCAACCTTTCAGTTACAAGTACAGTTCCTTAACCATTATACTACACTGCTGTCAAAGGCAGGACTGGGTGTCTCATCTTCCAAGTGTATATATTACATTACATTACATTATAGGCATTTAGCAGACGCTCTTATCCAGAGCGACTTACACAACTTTTTTTTTTTTTTTAATCATGTTTTACATATTATCCATTTATACAGCTGGATATATACTGAAGCAATTCAGGTTAAGTACCTTGCTCAAGGGTACAACGGCAGTGTCCTACCTGGGAATCGAACCTGCAACCTTTCGGTTACAAGCCCAGTTCCTTAACCATTATACTACACTGCCGCCCATATATATATACATGGTAATTAACCAATATTCAGAAGGTCTGTTTCCATAGTGATATCAAACATCAAACAGTTATCGGAAAAGAGCTTCACATACAGGGATTCCAGTGAGCTTTAACAGTCTATACAGCATTATATACAATACATAAAAGATGTAGGCCTACATCTCATAACTGCTGTCGATAAGTTTACTTGTGAACGGGTATGGAGGAAGCTCCTTACAGAGGGATATATAATTCTATTGTCTCAGTGGAGGAGTCTTTTCTTCTGTGAAGAGGTCCTGCATCGCCTCAGGGTCAGCAGATTTTTCAGGGAGGCACAGTACTTCTTCCCTTTCACATACAAGCTGAAGCACAACAGAATGGAGTTGCAAGCCCATATATACGCATGCTGATTAATGTAGTATACACTGTTAAACATTTTTCTCCAGGATTGAGGCCTACATTGTGTTTTTCCAAACATTTGCTTGCAGTGTAGGGATTATTGGAGTTGTAATATAATGATTTCAGTCCACAAATTATATTGTACCTACCAATTTATTTATCAGTATACTTATATCATTTTAATATAATTTTATGAAAAGGAAAATGCATACAACTGTAGATCATATTTTATTTAACCTGTTAGGTCATCTTTTTGAAAATTGAATGTTATATTTGATAGTTATAAATGTGCTCATGTGAAAAGGTTATTTAGTAATACATGCTGTGTTTGAATTTAATATTTTAGCGATTAAACAATTTATTTTTTGACTGGCTGACCACTCACATCACAGCTTCTATTTCACAGAAACCCCCTTTGCGCTGAACGTCGCACTTGTCCACGTTTTGCACAATGCGTCGAGGGATTTTGTGCTTAACGGTCACACAGCACTGGAAAGCGCCACCTGAAACAGACAGTCAACAAACTGGCAGAAGTTCTCTAACTGCGGTCTGCCCTCTAGTGTAATTGGGAGGGATTTCAACTTATTTTATACGGCATTGTTTTCGCCTACAACATTTCAAATAAATTCAAATGTTAAAAAATACATATGTAACATTCACATGTTGTTAGATTAATCATTTAAATGAGGATGCATGTCGTTTTAGTACACTGGTAGCATATTGGTGGTCTGATGAGACTGGTTTTTCTTGTGGTGCATTGGGTTGAAGTTTAGGATCAGCTGGGTTAGGCTATGCGGTCTTGTTTGACATGTACTTGTTTGAACAAACTGCCATGACAATCAGCCTTTAAGTTATTTTTTTAAAGAACTCGTCTCACCAGATTTTGTAAAAAAAAAAAATCAAGAGACAAACCAACGTGACATAATTTGTTCAGCAAACATCACACGCATGCACACACAACTGTTGTTGAATTACTTTTTTTTCTTCTTCTAGAAATACATAGCAGCATGGTCCAGCATTGGATTAGAACCAACAACCATTCAGCCCAAAGTTCTCTAAACACAAACCCACACTGTTGACCTTTGACCCCTGAGCGCACCATGAATGTACTACACCTCACCAGTGTGGACAGGTGCACCCAACCTTACCTTCAGAGACGGTGGCAGCGGCAAACAGGACCAGGAGAAAAACAGCAACCTTGAGATCCATGGTGTGATGCGAGCGCTGGAGTCTCATAGCCAGTTTATATATGCAGCAGTTAAGCAACGCCCTGCTCATTCCCACAAAGCCTGTCGGCTAATGCCTTTAGCATTGAAACCCAAGGACAAGCCTTGACTGACAGATTGAACAAATCTAAACTGTCAAAATGAAAGTATGTGAGCAGTTGTTCACAAAGACACCCTTTTGAGCAGGTGAGATTCTGTCACTCTGTGGTCTTCGTCAGTGTTGCTCAGCTTTTCACATTCATCACATGTAAAAGCTCTTTTCACGTTCACCACATATAAAAGCTCTTTTCACGTTTACCACATATAAAAGCTCTTTTCACGTTCACCACATATAAAAGCTCTTTTCACGTTCACCACATATAAAAGCTCTTTTCACGTTCACATGTAAAAGCTCTTTTCACGTTCACCACATGTAAAAGCTCTTTTCACGTTCACCACATGTAAAAGCTCTTTTCACGTTCACCACATGTAAAAGCTCTTTTCACGTTCACCACATGTAAAAGCTCTTTTCACGTTCACCACATGTAAAAGCTCTTTTCACGTTCACCACATGTAAAAGCTCTTTTCACGTTCACCACATATAAAAGCTCTTTTCACGTTCACCACATATAAAAGCTCTTTTCACGTTCACCACATATAAAAGCTCTTTTCACATTCACCACATATAAAAGCTCTTTTCACATTCACCACATATAAAAGCTCTTTTCACATTCAGCATATGTAAAAGCTCTTTCCAAGACCTTGAAATCAGAATCTCTTTATTTTACCAGGTAGCAGAGAGATGATTTGATGTGCATATGCTTCGTCTTAGTGATAAAAATGGACAAATAATTTCCCAGTGTATTTTTAAGCGGCGATAAACACCGTTGTAATGTTACTGCATCTGTGTATTGCCACCACTTGCATTTGCCATAATTTGAAGTTTATTTAAATACATTTAAATTTTAATTTTATTTTTTTAAGATGTTTCAGAGAAGCTTTAGATCCATCAAATTCCAGAAAGGAGATTATCAACGTGTGAATCTGTCATCACATCCCCTGTTAACATTTTTGTTAAAGAACAACCTCACTCTCTTAGATTTTTGGCCTCATTCTTACTATTACGCTCTGCGCTATTTGACATTTATTAAATCACATATCTATTACAGCCTGACTACAACAGAGGTTGTTAAACGGGCTGGCCGGGTCCGGGACAAAGCGAGACTGGAAACTGAAAACATTCCCTCATCAAAGTACTGCACTCAGGTCCATTATGAAACCCAATAAAACAAACAAAAGGTTTTATTCAGAGCCATCACATATAAAACTTAAAAAGTCATAATTTACAATTAAATATGCACAAAAATATTAAGTACGTACAGTGACAAAGAACATCCTTAAAGTATCGTCCTAATACAGTTTTTTTGAAGAAACTCCTAATGAGGAGTTTCACTGAAACAGATACAGGAACAGGATTGGAACAAGTCTTTATTTCTCTGAGACAAAAAGTAGCAGCATCACAGAAAGTGGCTGAGGCAGTTGCCAGGTTACCAATCTGAAAAAAGGAAGAAAAAAAAATATAGACCATGAGTGACATGAACAACACATCCAACCCAAATCGTGAATCTGCGGGACCTTGCCATTCGTGGAGCTCATATCAATGTTTTTTTTAAAAACATTACATTTAAGAAACAGACACTATGCTGAAAGCAGTGTAGGGTGTCTGGCATTTTGGTTTGCACTTTTCCCATTTTCCAAACAATAAGTTATTCCAGTTCCAAATTTGAATTTGAATATGCATATGCAGCCATCAACAATAATCACTACTATCCAAATGTGTGTGTGTGTGCGTATACTCACACATGTACACATGCAGACAGAGAACATATAAATATAATGTTTAATAATGCATGTCCCTGGTGTGCAGTTGTGAGACTGTTGTGGTGGAGTGTTGTGGTGGTCAGGGAAGTTTCACTCACCGGCAGTCTTCCAGGCACCAGGCAAGCAGGACTGAATGGCTATTGATCCTGATTGGCTGAAAAGTGCTGAGAGAGATAGAGGAGAGCCAATCAGAATGGGGGAAATTAACCTGAGCAACAGCCCCAATCACCTGGCTCACTTGCGCTTATTTCTGATGAGTGAACACAGTAAATAATTGACCGTTTCCAGTTTCTACTCTGAAGCAGGGAGGGGCTTGTGACTCTTGTTTGAAGCGAGCAGCCCCTACAGGGGACAGGACCTTTGCACTCTACACCCCCACTCCCAAAATATGAACAATAACAAAGTCTATTAAGAGACCGTTCGCCTTTCTACTCATTGGAATGTGTCGTTAAATCAAGTTGACAGGATAGGAGCATCAGTAAAAATCCACACCCAATTAACAAACAAACAAATGTAAAAATACGCTTCAGCAGATAATTATCGACGAGACGCAAACTAGCGGCAATTTCGCAACTATAGTGAGAGAAGTAACCATGACAGGGTTGAGTGGAAACAGCTTCAGTATTTTGGCACAAAACAGCAGACTAATTACTCTCCAACAGGCCACAAAGCACTGTCTGACTGACAGGCGATGACAAGCTTCCCTTATCAGGCAAACTCCCCAGGCTTCAGTAAACATCCAAAAAATGACACATTTCCGAGAAACGTTTCAGAAAAGAACAAAGAGGGCGTCGTGAGCTTGTTCATTTCAGGAAAAGGTATATTTGTGAGGTCCTTTCTGACTGACCTGCTGAATCTCTCTCATGGCCAGGCGGATTGAGGGGTACAGACGGGGTACAGGCCTGCACCTGGAGCCGGGCTCGGCCTCGTCCTCGTGTTCCAGGTCCCACCTCTCTCTGCGGTCCGGGACCCTCCTCAGGCCCGGGGGCTTCTGGTCCTCCGGGCCCGGGTTCGAACCCGGCGGCATGAAGAGACGCTGAAGCTCCAGGCGCACCTGGTCCGGCCCGGACTCAGGCTCCTCCCCCCAAGGGGCGTGGCCTCTGTCTGCCAATGAGGGGGGCAGCATGAGGTTTTTCAGCTCTTCGTAGTCCGGCTCCTGGTCGCACATCTGGAATGGCACAAACTCAGCCTGTGAGGGACCTAAAACAAGTCCAACCTCTGGAGGCATGATGTCACTGGACAAGCAGCTGTGGAGTTTTCAGAAACTATTTTCTAGCTTTTCTTGCTCCATTATCTGCTGCAGCAGTGTGTCCAGGTGTGTCCCAGTTGTAGCAAGGTATGTACAGGTGTGCCCAGGAGCATATAGGTGTGTACAAGTGTGTATAGGTGTGTTCTGGTGTGTATAGGTATATCCAGGTGTGTCCAGGTGTATCCAGGTGTGCCCAGGTGTATCCAGGTGTGCGATTTACCTGTCCACAGGGTACAGTGAGCACCTCCATGAAGGGCTGGATTCCCACGCGGGTGTGGTGAGCCACCAGGTCAGGCAGAGAGGAGTGAGCTCGGTCCTCCCCCAGGATCACGTATTTCCCGTTGGTCTGCATCTCGATCATGTAGTGTCTGCAGCGGTCTCTGCCCCTACACAGCGGGGGGTCAGAGGTCACGCACTCAGCTGTTCACCCATAACGCTCCACTAACCTTTGCATTACATCATCATTTCTATATGATCCATCTTATTTACACCCAACTCCTATTCTTCTTATGCATTGAGAATATGCTGGCCAAAGAAATAATGGGTTGAATACTGTACCAATTCCACAATACACAAATATTTCCACTACGATTCATTTACTTGTTGTGACTAACCTAAGAAGTATGTTTCAAAGACCTGTTGGGACTTGAAATTGTTGATGAAATTTCTTCAATACAATTTTTTTAAATAAAATCACTCAGATACCTGGCAAAACATTCCTTTCTAGTCTGCACATGAACCACCAAGGAAAAACATTCACTGATAAGACTGCTCGGGGGGATTACTAAAGTCGTGGCCCGCTACCAATGGCTCAGCTCCAGCACATGCTCAGTACTGTTCACTGTTTCTGCCATTGGGCTAGCCGGCGTACCTGCATGCTAGCCGGCGTACCTGTACGTTAGCGTGTAGCCCTCCCGGCTTTGACCCACTCGGATCAGGAAGCAGCCCATCGGCTTGTCTGTCATGAAATCCTCCGCTTGTCTGGAAGAAAGCACACAATTAAGAGTCAGAACCGGGGGGAGGGGCGTCTTTTTAACTCAGAAAAAACTGACAAGACACATGAACCAATCGGCTCTCAGCCTCTTAATGTGACTTCCTGCTCTTGATGATATGTGCAGATAGTGGTATACATGGGGGATTTGTTTTGAGAAGGGAGGGGGGGGTGAATTTCCTGTTTCTGTTGAGCTCAAAGATGAAGAGGACGGAGCGCGTTTATGTTACTGTAATACTCGTATTGCTCCTCCTTACACACAGTATTTATTCATCATAAACATGCGCTGGGTCATAAACATGCGCTAGGTCATAAACATGCGCTGGGTCATAAACATGCGCTGAGTCATAAACATGCACTGGGTCATAAACATGCGCTGGGTCATAAACATGCGCTGGGTCATAAACATGCGCTAGGTCATAAACATGCGCTGGGTCATAAACATGCGCTGAGTCATAAACATGCACTGGGTCATAAACATGCGCTGGGTCATAAACATGCGCTGGGTCATAAACATGCGCTAGGTCATAAACATGCGCTGGGTCATAAACATGCGCTGAGTCATAAACATGCACTGGGTCATAAACATGCGCTGGGTCATAAACATGCGCTGGGTCATAAACATGAGATTCACATGTATTCATAAACTAATTATTCATCACCTCAACAATGGAACAGAATTTGTAGAATAAAACCTAAAGCATGTGATTTAAGGACAATCATGATGGAGCTGGTGAGGAAGACTGAGATGGTGACAATGATGAAGAATTTGTACTATGATGATGACAATGATGGTGATGATGATGAGGATTACGATGACGGTGATATGTGATAACGTTAAAGATGGTGGTCATGACGATGATGATGATGACGGTGACAGTGAAGACGATGGCGCTAACGGCGAGCGTGGCGAGTGGCGGTTGGCGGTATAGACGCTCACCTGCGCGTGATCATTCCGTGGAACCAGCAGGGGAACGCTCCGTTCCTCACCACCTTCCTGGCCTGCGTCTCCTTGAACCAGCGGATGGTTTTCCTCCTCTTGGTGTGTCTCTCCTTGGCCCGCTCCTCCCCTCCCACCTCCCCTACCAGGTGAGCGAGGTCACTGTTCACATCCAGGTCGTTGTCAAAGGGCGTCGCCTGTCAAGAGAAGATCAGGGGACCGGGTTTGCACACACAGCTCATCTCGAGATATGATCCTCACTGACATCATTTTCACTTCAATCATAATTACTGTAATGACGACAACAGTTTATGCTTCATACAGAAGAGTCAAAAGCTCATATACTGGTTTTAATAACTTGGCATATTGGCTTTTTACTTGTTTTATTTCAGCACCTTACATGTACAAGTACATGACCCTCTGTTTCATATCTTTAGCCACATTTCTAAATAAAATTAAAACTGGAATCCATTGGTGACATCGATCTAAAACCGTAGATGATTGGATGCTGTGGCTGGCCAATCAGGTGAGCTAATATTGGGTTCCAGCCCTGTGCAGAGAAGAGGGGAGACACAGGAGTGGCTGAGGGGGGTTTGGTGCTCACAGGGACCACACCTCAAACAGCTTGCTACGCGGCCGGGGGACGGGGGCGAGACGGAAGGCCTTCGGACTCCCCGGCAGGATGGAGCGAGGCCTGGGCTGGGGCTTCTTCATCCTGGGAAGGGGGACTGGAGGAGAAGCCGGTCCTGGAGCACCACACACACACACACACACACACACACACACAGACACAGAAACACACACACACACACACACACACACACACACACACACACACACACACACACACACACAGAGAGACACACACACACACACACACACACACACAGAGACACACAGACACACACACACACAAAAAAGCATTGTAATGTAATTGTAAAAGCATTGTCCAATATTGTCATGGACTTTCTCGAACCTGCAATATTCTCACAACATTCTGTAATGAGGCAGGGGTGTAAGATGGGAGTTAATATGCACATTACAGACAGGATGCTAGTTAGATGTTAGCATGTTGCTGATAGGATACTAGTTAGATGTTAGCATGTTACTGACAGGATGCTAGTTAGATTTTAGCGTGTTACTGACAGGATGTTAGTTAGATGTTAGCATGTTACTGACAGGATGCTAGTTAGATGTTAGCATGTTACTGATAGGATACTAGTTAGATGTTAGCATGTTACTGACAGGATGCTAGTTAGATGTTACTGATAGGATACTAGTTAGATGTTAGCATGCTACTGACAGGATGCTAGTTAACATGTAGTGTTAGCATGGGTGGTACATGGGGAGCTCCTCACTCTTGTTCTCTCGTTCTGCATCCTGACGCCTCTTCGTCTCCTCCTCAAGGAGCTGCTGCATCCTGGCCTCCTCCTCTCTCTCCTCCCTCTCCCGCTGCACCTGCCTCTGTCTCCGCACCTCTGCCCGCAGAGCCAGATACCTCCTCCGGCACCGCACCGCCCGCCAGTCTGCAGAGAGCAAAGCTCCGTTAGCCCCGCCGCTACGGCTACCGCCACACAACGGCATCAGGCATCATACAGAGCTCTATATTATCTGTATGGGCTGAAACAACACAGCAACCATTTGCTTTGACTCATCCATATAACGTAAAGGTCAGTGGATCTGTGCAGCGGCTACTCTGAACAGGAGCCTGTGAACGAGCACAGCGATGTCCAGCTCTGGTCCTGGAGAGCAGCAGGGCATGCTGGTTTTCCATGTTAACACAGCACTTAATCAATGAAAACAGCTAATTGTGCAGCTAACCCTTTGAAGAGTTTTTTGGAATGTTTTTTTCCCCCCCAAAATTCTAAGTCAGTGTTCTAGAACTCCATTGCTTTCAGTTGGCAGTAGTGAAAGGGTTAGCCCCCTGACTCTGCGGGACCAGGGTTAGCCCCCTGACTCTGCGGGACCAGGGTTAGCCCCCTGACTCTGCGGGACCAGGGTTAGCCCCCTGACTCTGCGGGACCAGGGTTAGCCCCCCCTGACTCTGCGGGATCAGGGTTAGCCCCCTGACTCTGCGGGATCAGGGTTAGCCCCCTGACTCTGCGGGATCAGGGTTAGCCCCCTGACTCTGCGGGATCAGGGTTAGCCCCCTGACTCTGCGGGACCAGGGTTAGCCCCCCTGACTCTGCGGGACCAGGGTTAGCCCCCCGACTCTGCGGGACCAGGGTTAGCCCCCCGACTCTGCGGGACCAGGGTTGGCCCCCTGACTCTGCGGGATCAGGGTTGGCCCCCGTGACTCTGCGGGATCAGGGTTAGCCCCCAGACTCTGCGGGATCAGGGTTAGCCCCCTGACTCTGCGGGATCAGGGTTAGCCCCCTGACTCTGCGGGATCAGGGTTAGCCCCCTGACTCTGCGGGATCAGGGTTAGCCCCCTGACTCTGCGGGATCAGGGTTAGCCCCCTGACTCTGCGGGACCAGGGTTGGCCCCCTGACTCTGCGGGATCAGGGTTGGCCCCCCCTGACTCTGCGGGATCAGGGTTGGCCCCCAGCTGTTGTTTCTATCAAACTACCTCAGATTGAGACGCCTGCCAAGCACATGCATCATTGAGAGTGAGCATACTGACATGAGCTTTCTCATAAAAACTCGAGCAAGCTCTGGCTCGTACCAGCACTAAAGCCTGTGAAACCAGAAGAAAAGCTTGTGAGAATTGTGACGGAAGTCCTATTCAATGTCACCCGCCAATTTTCTCTAAACTAACTGCCATTTTCCGGTTAGTCCAGCCCCAAGAGTGAGAGTAATTATCCGTTAATTTCCCTGTTGGTTTGTTGTGTTTAATGCTTCCATGCTGTAATGGAGGAGGATAATTCACCTCAATGGGAGAGTTTGGCCTACGGGTTATAGAGGGGTTATAGAGGGGTTATAGAGCTCATTACTCTCTGCACTGCGAGTAGCGTTATGCTAACTCACCTGAACGCTATTAAACCATCACCTTTCAGCCTACCTGTTGTGGCAGGAGTTTGTGTGAAACAGTGACAGGTACAGATTGTGTTTTTCGGACCCTTGTGCGGCCTGGAATGGGCCCCGCGCGGAACGTCACGTGTGAACAGACTCACTCTTCTGAAGGACGAGCGCAGCTCTCCCGAATCGATCCAGGAGCCGCGCCAGCTCCTCCTCGTGGACGTATTTAAAGAACAGACGGGACGTCCTGTGTGGAGAAAAGACCAATATGGGAGGGTAAACATCTCCATTCGGACGCTGAAGTGCAACCTTGCCGCTCAGGATGTGAGCCAAACTGGTAGTTTGGGCCGTGTTGTCCTGGACTATATATATATATATATGGTTGTGGGTTCAAATCCCAGGTCACAAGACTGTTTTACCCTGCAGCTGTCGAATATTTCAGTTTAGTTAGTCGACCATTACAAATCAGGCCAATAACACCACAGAAACAGACTATACTGCCTTATTCAGAGTGATCCCATCTTGGGGGGGGAAACAGAAGTACAGGCCAAACGCTGTCAGAGCCTGTTTCTGTTGTACGCACATAAAATCTGCATTAATTATTTTTTATTTTTTCCTCAACAGCCCATAAACTGCTATATGGCTGGAGGACATTTCTCCTGGCTAACTGAGAAGTTATTACTGCATGGGAAACAAGTCTGTTCAACACATTTCCCCTAAAAAACACACTTACCCAAAGTTAGCTTTGTACACAAGGAGGGAGGGGGAGAGAGAGATAGAGAGCAAAACAGAGAAAGAGAGAGAGAGAGACAGAGAGACAGAGAGAGAGAAAGAAAGAGAGAGACAGACAGAAAGAGAGAGACAGAGAGAGTATCCAACAATCTTTCTTTCCCACCCTCCTTGCCATTCATCACAAACCCATGACAGCTGTGATTACACTCTCTAAAGAAATCTTGGCAGCGTCAAAGAGAACGTGAGTCAGTCGAAACACGAGCCACCAAACGCACTCACAGTTCATACTATGACTCTGTCCAGAGGGAATTTTAATAAAGAGACAGTGTGTGACAAAGCCAACGAGTCAAAGGGTGTCTATATATAAATATATCCCGTCTCGGTATGACATCTTCACAGCTTTCAAAATTCTTAAAATGTTTTACTCTTACTATATAATAGGATACTTTCCAAACAATATACAGTATGTACATCTCTAACTTACAGTACCCAACATGATGCATACTTATTATTATAAAATATTTATATTAATTATATATTTATTGAACTTACCGTTTCCACAAACTGTATGAGGTTTCCAAAACTCTAACTTACAGTACCCAACATGATGCATAATTATTACAATATAATACTTATATTAATTATTTGGGAGTGACAGTTTCATCACAGTATTACACAGGAAGGTCCCAGCATGGCATTAAATTATGAGATCCCATTAAGTACAGATTTAACACCGAAATAAACCGCACAGTTAGACGTTATAAAGAAATCTATAAGGGGGAGGGGCTCACTCAGGTAACGCAAGATTTCCAAATCCGACAAGTTCAATTTTAATTTCAAACATCACAAATCTCTCCTCGCGGGCAACGCTGACAGGATAAGATATCAGAAGACAAATTTAAATACAAAAACCAACACTTTTAATGAGATTGTCCTCTTGTTGTTCCTGGAACATGAGCTGGAAGCCTTCATTTCATGCATCAGTGATCAGTGTCTGCTACACAAGAGACACTTCATTTCAATAAGGGTGAGCTTTCCGTCCTCTGTCTCACGTTGCCACTGAGCATTGTGGGACTTGAGGTTCCACCCCCCTGGAACTCCATAGTTTAACCATTTAAACTACAAATCAGTGAACTACAAATCAGTGGTAAAACTAAGAAGGAGAGTGACATCTCTGGCGATAAACAGTCACTATCCATACACCAGTGAACTCACCCACATTTCCAGCCGTGGAGCTCCGTGATATTCAGGATTGACATGCAGCTGAAAAACATCAGGTTAACAGTCCAGAGTTAATTCATCTTAGTCGCCACAAGGGGGCCCCGGCATCCTAGATCATTAACAAACACAACAGAATGTGACCTTTGATAACTGTCTTAAGGTAATCAATCCTGTGATTTTCCACAAAAGCTCAAAGTAACGCAACCTCTGACCTGATTTGACTCATCACTACTTTGCGATGATAATAATATGTTTGTTGGCAGTAGGGTGACAAACACATTATTGTTGCCACCTTCAGATGAAATGGTTCTGCCTCACCATGGTCATTAGATGAGAGAGAGTCGGGCTGCCAAGGCCAGGGACCTGGTCAAATTTACACACAAACTGCCTCTACATCTGGCCAGCTAATCACCCCCTACCTCTGATTGGCTACACATAATCACCCCCTACCTGTAATTGGCTACACATAATCACCCCCTACCTGTAATTGGCTACACATAATCACCCCCTACCTCTAATTGGCTACACATAATCACCCCCTACCTCTAATTGGCTACACATAATCACCCCCTACCTGTAATTGGCTACACATAATCACCCCCTACCTCTAATTGGCTACACATAATCACCCCCTACCTCTAATTGGCTACACATAATCACCCCCTACCTCTAATTGGCTACACAATGCCTTTGCTTTCCCTAACACACTGATTTCTCAGGTTACATTCTGATCTTACCTTTCTTTGTTCAAGGGCAGATGTGGCTTCAGTAGAAGGATGCTGTACCTATGGAAACAGGCAAGGCGTCATTCGAACCCCAGCCTGCGAAATCTGTGCTCTCTGAATCCCTGAAGAAGAGGATTATGGGATTTTTGCAAGACGGGAACGGAACACACACCTCTCGGCGAACTCTTTGAAGGACGGTCGCCAGGAGAAGCCGTCTCTGCGTATCCGGATCGTCTCCAGCAAGCCGTTATACCGCAGCTTTCAGGGCACGAAACAAGAGCTCTGTTACTGGCTGCCCTGGCGGTACGTAACCACGGCAACTTTCATGAATACAAATCACCATCGATGTTGTTGTTAATATGAACATTCGCATGGGCAGTAGTTCAGTATAATGGGTAGGGCCTTGTAACCGAAAGGTTGCAGGTTCGATTCCCGTGTGGGGTTCCGTCTGCACAGCCTGCCCTTCAGACTGCAATCATTTAGGGGTGGTGCGTGTGTGTGCGTGTATGTGTACGTGTACGTGTGCGTGTGTGTGTGTGCGCCTGTGTATGTGTGTGTGTGTGTGTGTGTGCGTGTGTGTGTGTGGGGGGGGGGTTTATGTGGATAGAATAGCCTGAGAGGAAGGGGGTTTTGGGTTTTGGGAGGGGCGTGGCTGACACACCTGATCCATCATGATGTTGCTGTCCACCTGGTCGGGCTGTTTGTTGCTGTTTGGCTTGATGCAGCGCACAAAGTGTGGATTCGCTGCGAACATCTTCTCCATCAGGACCGCTAAGGAGTGCTGTGGGGAGGGGGGGGGGGGGGGTAGGGGTCAGGAGTAAGGGTGATGACTTCCGGGACGCTCCTGGCGTTGTTAAAATCAACCGTTTCACTAAATCTCTCATCCATGAGCCGACAGCACAGTGATCCATGTGAGACGTCTTTTTACTCATTTACTAAACTTTTTACATTCAGTTAAAATTTGAAAACCCTCCTGCAACATCCCTGAGAATTTTCTACTAAACACATGAACATAATTGTAATTTAACAGGTGTTTAATGGGGTGTTAAAGCACGTGTTAAATTCAGAGGAATTTCAAGTGAAGCATTTGATCCAGTTCAGTGGTTCACAGTAGAGCCTCACACAGCTGTTCTACAGTAAATCAGGTCACAACAACAACAGTCTTTACACCGGTCTCTGCAGCCTCTTCCCCAGCGGAAATACTTGAATGTTTTTTTCACAGACGATGGACCGCGTCAGATGATTGGGGATTGATATTTTAGAAAACGTTATTTTAGAAACACAGACTCAGTTTCTCACCCTGAACTGAGCTCCGACAGACTGTTTCCTGGTTGAGTTGAAGTTATCGTCCGCAGTTTGAACGAGCTGAAATTGAGACGCAAGAGAACAGAGAACATATTAGCAGTTTTCACTTCAGCATTGAACACTATGCATTAGTGCAACTATACAAGTAAGAGATATCGTGGCCAATGGGAATACTTTTAATCAAAGGGGAACTAACGCAAGTACAAACATTTAAACCAGACAATACCAATGAATTAACAAAAGGAAATGAGGAACTTAATAGATTCAGTACTTTGGCTTTACGTGGCATCAGCGTGCCTGTCCGGGATATTGTGGCTGAAATTCACAGAAAAAAACAACAACAAAAAACAAGTGATTTAGTCATTTCCGTAAACATTTAGTTATGATTGTACATGTCTAAAGAAATGACATGGCATAACACAGTCAATACCATTATTAGATTGCAATTATGCACCCTACTGTACCCATTCTGCCGTTAAATATCTCCATTTTTACTGTGTGAAAATACCACACTCAAGAGTTAGAACAGCAGCGGATCGTTCGGGATTCAATCCCATGATCCTCGGCTCCTAAACGTGCATCTCATTCTACCGTTCCACAGTATGTGCATTTATAATACAGAACAAGTCTTCATTATCCAAACGGGAAACTCAGAATGCTGGCAGCTTACATACTGTAGACAGTAGGGACCAAAAGTCAGAGGCCAGCACCAAGTCCAGCTTGTTTTTATTATTTATCAAGGATTCATGCAATTATGGTTAAATGTGACATGAATCACACAGTCTGGGTCTATTGGGTACCTGCTATACAAGGGGCTCAATCAATAGATTACAACATGTACATTAAGAAGAGTGATGTCATGAATATATAACGATAAAAATATGAACAAGAAGATGATCAGAATAAATAGGGTTACAGGAAGGGCAAGCATGTGGAACTCTACATGTAAGCGGGGTTCGGTATCACCAGGAATGGTTACTATGGTAACGGCGAGGCAAACGGCGGCGTGTTTCGGGGCACCTGTGAACAGGACGCTGAGCAGGGGCGTGACGCTGTTGATGAAGAGACCGCGGATACTGCCGGGAATCGTGTCGCGGTTCTTCTCCAGGAAGCCGCTGCCGTTGTACTGGACCTGAGAGGAACAGCCAATCGGGAGAGCTCAGGAGTCCAGGCTGACCAATGAGCCTATACCTTTTCCCCCACTGTCAGACCCTGCTTACTCTAAATTGTGAGAGTGGACTCACAAAACTGTTTCAAGGACCTACTCAGACATGGAAATGCATAGCAATATTTCAGAGTAGAACTTACACCAGGGATGCGGGGGGGTTTTTTTCATTAAAATCAGTAATTTCCTGAATCTCTTTGGAGTCTGCTGTCAGCTGTCAAAGAGTAAAAATAGCTCTCGACATGTTTGTTTATGAGAAATCCAAGTCCTCTGCACCTGGCTGAGACCTATAGGGTCTGAAAATTAACATTTCAATATCCGTATCAGTATCTCAGTGTCTTATCTTATATTAATCCAGGTGATGATGATATTCAGATGAGTAGAATCCTATGTAGAGCTGAACACGTGAAGATTACAATAGAACAGAATAGAACAGAACAGCTTTATGTTTTAGGTTTATGCTCCAGCCTGAGAGCCCAATCTCACCTTTCCAGCGTAGTGGAGGACAGTAAACAGGGGGTTGTGACTGCGGACCACCTCAAAGTGCGGGTGACTCTTAAATTTGTTGTTCAGCTTGTCAACAAAGGTTTTGTCTGTTGCCTAAATGAGATCAACAAATATGAAAAAAATATATTTTCAGTTACTACAGCATTGTAACCACTGCCCTTTAGAGCAAAATATAACCTACTTGCTATTTAATAATAAAATACACCATCTTAAAGTCAATATTGTCCTCCTTGATTCAGGAAGTTCAATCACTGAATTTACAAATGAACTCAGTAGCACACTGCCACCTGCTGGCCAACGTTAAAACTTCAGAGAATGGCTTTCAATTCTACAGAACTGTGAAAGGCCTCCTCCTTCAGTTCATTTAGGAATTCAAAGGCATTTTAATGTTAACTGCTGACTGAACACAGGCACATTTTACATGGAGTCAAACATGGAGGGAGATCACCGGCAGGTAAGCTTTTACCTGTGGAAATGCACTCTGCTCATCCAGGAGAGAGAAAATCCCAAAAGGCTTTGTAAGGAAGAGATCCTGGTGGGAGGAGACCAATAGCATTCACATATTCTGATATTTTATCATTCAAATCATTCAAAACAAATCTATGAGCAATTCCAATGACTTGATACATTCAGTTTTATAATTACTGAATATGTACTGTAAGTCTTCAACTTGTGACTGAACAATTTAGCATCCTTCAATCAGAACTATGATCACTGTCGCATGTGAGAATCTCGGCTCTGCGTTAAACACTCGGTAAAACTTTAAACCTGGAAAGAGTGGAGTTTAGCTTGGGTTGAAATCAGAAAAAGAACAGAAGACACTGCCCCCTGCAGGAATGGAGTCTGACTCCTGTGCCCTATGTCGTCACAGTATTGGAGCAATCAATTTTCCCCCGGTGTTCTCTCACTCTACCAATAGATGGCCCCTGTTTCCATTAAACGATTGACCCACTGAAATAACACAGAATAGTATCAACATCAAACTCAACAGAGTACGGAGATGCAGCCAAACTGACATGCTTTTACAGAGCAGTACCGAGAGTCTCCCATGTGTGTGTGTGTGTGTGTGTGTGTGTGTGTGTGTGTGTGTGTGTGTGTGTGTGAGAAAGGATTAAGGACCACACGCACGCACGCACGCACGCACGAACAGACCGATGAGGCGCAGAAGAGACCGACGAGGCGCAGAAGAGACCGATGAGGCGCAGAAGAGACCGACGAGGCGCAGAAGAGACCAGGCCACACCGGCTGGACGATAGAACAATGTTCTGGGTTTTGGAGGGTTTGGGGCTCAATGCTGCCCTCTGCTGGTGTTGTTTACAGATCCATGTACGGGACACAGAATAGCAGACATTTCTATGGCCCTTAGCAAACAAAGCCAGAACTTAAAGACTGGGGATCCCTCTGCCTCAGGCTAATGGGTAATATACACAGCTCTCTGGGTTTGGCAAGCTGAAAGCCCCTCTCCCTCTCTCTCCTCCCCCTCTCCATCCCTCTCCCTCCCTCTTTCTCCTCCCCCTCTCCATCCCTCTCTTTCTCCATCCATCAGCATGTTCTCTTCCTGTGATTAGGTGCTACATTCTGTGTGCCAGGTGCGACGTTAGGAATTCTGCTGTTACTACAGCCTCTGGCGGTGTGTGTGTGTGTGTGTGTGTGTGTGTGTGTGTGTGTGTGTGTGTGTGTGTGTGTGTGCGTGCAGCAGAAGGGCTTACATATTGTCTGCTCCTGATTTATTTTGAAGGCTTACTATAGTTCCCTCCAGAGAAATCTTTTTGAACCTGATTCAACCTCCATCTTAAAGGTGTAGTTATCTTCTTCTTCAGTAACCTATTTTTCCACCATCAATCATTTGTAATTTTTTCACATGGTCCACAAATACAATTTGCAACTTATGGACGATGGGGGAAAGGCAGCGTCAGTGCCGCAGTGTGTCAGTGCCGCAGTGTGTCAGTGCTGCAGAGTGTCAGTGCCGCAGTGTGTCAGTGCTGCAGAGTGTCAGTGCTTCTCCTGAGTATCCTGCAGGCAGCAGTGAAGGTGTTTACTCACCAGGATGGGCTTGTTGTCTTTAAATTCGATCGTGTCCCACTCAATCCCCTCCTCCTTATACTCTTTCTGCTCCATCAGGAAAATGTGCTGCAGGACAGAGAGAGGACTGTAGGACTCATTGCTACAACCTACAATCTATCGATTTGAGAGAGCAGACGAGTGTGTGTGAGTGTGTACTCTCTCTCTCCTCCGAAACACGTGACGTCAGCCGCCGCCTGCAGCCCGCACACCAGATGCACGCACACACACACACACGCACACACGCGCGCACTCGCTTGCACACACTCACACACACGCACACACGCGCACACTCGCTTGCACACTCACACACGCACACGCACACGCACACACACACACTAACACTCACTCACACTCACTCACACACGCACACACACACACACACACACACACACACACACACACACACACACACACAAACGAAAGAAAGAAAAGCTAGACTCACGTGGTTAAAGAAGTACTGCAGTTGCTCATTGGCGAGGTTGATGCAGATCTGCTCATAGCGGTTCACAGTGAAATTCTCAAATCCGAAGATATCCAGGATGCCTGCGTTTGAGAGAAGCTGTCTGAATCAGCTAAAATTTTTACTTCCCACAATGCTATGAATTCAAGGGCTGGGTCTTTAAGATGATTTATCAATGGTTTACATGGAAATGATCATTAAATAAGTATATAAAATATTTCTGTACAGAAATAACCCCTTAGGGAGGATGTTAGATAACAGGCACAATAAGGAGTTGACCTTTAGCCAATGACTTTTAGTATTACAAATACCTTTGTGTCAGCGTGCAATAGAGGTTAGAGGAACATGCTTTGTGGCAGTGTGCAATAGAGGTTAGAGGAACATGCTTTGTGGCAGTGTGCAATAGAGGTTAGAGGAGCATGCTTTGTGTCAGTGTGCAATAGAGGTTAGAGGAACATGCTTTGTGGCAGTGTGCAATAGAGGTTAGAGGAACATGCTTTGTGTCAGTGTGCAATAGAGGTTAGAGGAACATGCTTTGTGGCAGTGTGCAATAGAGGTTAGCGGAACATGCTTTGTGGCAGTGTGCAATAGAGGTTAGAGGAACATGCTTTGTGGCAGTGTGCAATAGAGGTTAGAGGAACATGCTTTGTGGCAGTGTGCAATAGAGGTTAGAGGAACATGCTTTGTGGCAGTGTGCAATAGAGGTTAGAGGAACATGCTTTGTGGCAGTGTGCAATAGAGGTTAGAGGAACATGCTTTGTGGCAGTGTGCAATAGAGGTTAGAGGAACATGCTTTGTGGCAGTGTGCAATAGAGGTTAGAGGAACATGCTTTGTGGCAGTGTGCAATAGAGGTTAGAGGAACATGCTTTGTGGCAGTGTGCAATAGAGGTTAGAGGAACATGCTTTGTGGCAGTGTGCAATAGAGGTTAGAGGAACATGCTTTGTGGCAGTGTGCAATAGAGGTTAGAGGAACATGCTTTGTGGCAGTGTGCAATAGAGGTTAGAGGAACATGCTTTGTGGCAGTGTGCAATAGAGGTTAGAGGAACATGCTTTGTGGCAGTGTGCAATAGAGGTTAGAGGAACATGCTTTGTGGCAGTGTGCAATAGAGGTTAGAGGAACATGCTTTGTGGCAGTGTGCAATAGAGGTTAGAGGAACATGCTTTGTGGCAGTGTGCAATAGAGGTTAGAGGAACATGCTTTGTGGCAGTGTGCAATAGAGGTTAGAGGAACATGCTTTGTGGCAGTGTGCAATAGAGGTTAGAGGAACATGCTTTGTGGCAGTGTGCAATAGAGGTTAGAGGAACATGCTTTGTGGCAGTGTGCAATAGAGGTTAGAGGAACATGCTTTGTGGCAGTGTGCAATAGAGGTTAGAGGAACATGCTTTGTGGCAGTGTGCAATAGAGGTTAGAGGAACATGCTTTGTGGCAGTGTGCAATAGAGGTTAGAGGAACATGCTTTGTGGCAGTGTGCAATAGAGGTTAGAGGAACATGCTTTGTGGCAGTGTGCAATAGAGGTTAGAGGAACATGCTTTGTGGCAGTGTGCAATAGAGGTTAGAGGAACATGCTTTGTGGCAGTGTGCAATAGAGGTTAGAGGAACATGCTTTGTGGCAGTGTGCAATAGAGGTTAGAGGAACATGCTTTGTGGCAGTGTGCAATAGAGGTTAGAGGAACATGCTTTGTGGCAGTGTGCAATAGAGGTTAGAGGAACATGCTTTGTGGCAGTGTGCAATAGAGGTTAGAGGAACATGCTTTGTGGCAGTGTGCAATAGAGGTTAGAGGAACATGCTTTGTGGCAGTGTGCAATAGAGGTTAGAGGAACATGCTTTGTGGCAGTGTGCAATAGAGGTTAGAGGAACATGCTTTGTGGCAGTGTGCAATAGAGGTTAGAGGAACATGCTTTGTGGCAGTGTGCAATAGAGGTTAGAGGAACATGCTTTGTGGCAGTGTGCAATAGAGGTTAGAGGAACATGCTTTGTGGCAGTGTGCAATAGAGGTTAGAGGAACATGCTTTGTGGCAGTGTGCAATAGAGGTTAGAGGAACATGCTTTGTGGCAGTGTGCAATAGAGGTTAGAGGAACATGCTTTGTGTCAGTGTGCAATAGAGGTTAGAGGAACATGCTTTGTGGCAGTGTGCAATAGAGGTTAGAGGAACATGCTTTGTGGCAGTGTGCAATAGAGGTTAGAGGAACATGCTTTGTGGCAGTGTGCAATAGAGGTTAGAGGAACATGCTTTGTGGCAGTGTGCAATAGAGGTTAGAGGAACATGCTTTGTGGCAGTGTGCAATAGAGGTTAGAGGAACATGCTTTGTGTCAGTGTGCAATAGAGGTTAGAGGAACATGCTTTGTGGCAGTGTGCAATAGAGGTTAGAGGAACATGCTTTGTGGCAGTGTGCAATAGAGGTTAGAGGAACATGCTTTGTGGCAGTGTGCAATAGAGGTTAGAGGAACATGCTTTGTGTCAGTGTGCAATAGAGGTTATACCGTATACCTATTTCGCTGAGCTGGACGTCCAGGTCGACGTCGGGTGCCAGCAGCTCGTTGACTTTGCTGACGATCCAGCCAAATACCCTGCCGTAAGCTACTTTGGCGATGGAGTCCCTGGCGTCTGCAAAAAAGGGGAGAAATGAGACCACCTTTAGTGCTCCTTTCTAATACAGCCACACGTGTTAGTGCTCCTTTATAATACAGCCACACGTGTTAGTGCCCCTTTATAATACAGCCACACGCGTTAGTGCTCCTTTATAATACAGCCACACGTGTCACACACTCAATGAGCACGTGTCACACACCAACCGTTCTACCAACAAATTTGCTCTTAAGATTTTCTTTAAAAGGTTTTTATGAACATTCTGGCATTCACCAATGTTTTCTTATTTGGGATTCTTGGGTCCGCTCCGTACGCAAACATCAGTTAATCCCGAAATGTTTGTAAAAACATTTTAAAGAAAGTCCTAAGAACAAATTTGTTCATAAAGTGATTGGTGAATGAGGCCCAAAGAAGGCTTTTTGTGAAGATGTTTTTATTCACTTGGATTTTATACATCTGAGATCAGCACTTACGGCTCCGTGACAAATTCGCCATTGGGCACAATAAATTACATTTTACCACAGACCCTGCTCATTGCACATCACAGCTACTGAACACTGAGATCATTACTACAATGCACGCTGAAGAGGGGGTTAAGAATCACAGCTACTGAACACTGAGCTCATTACTACAATGCACGCTGAAGAGGGGGTTAAGAATCACAGCTACTGAACACCGAGCTCATTACTACAATGCACGCTGAAGAGGGCATTCAGAGGGCCCTGAAAGGGAAGCTGTGTGAACAGGCCCTTTGGGAAAAGCAGACCTCACGCTGTGCATTATTACCACATTATAATATATCACCCACTTCACTTCAGCCACACGCACCTGGTACCACCCTTACCTGAGGCGAAGCGTGAGCTATCAGCAGCGCTCTTACGCGGCTGTCTTCTACCTACTTCTATTTATTTTAATTACTCTTTTAATATATACATATTTTATCATATTGTTTTACATGTTCTTCTGTGCTGTGACTTTTATTCATTTACTTTTTGCGCTCTGATTGTTGTTCAACCTGCATTTTCTTTTTTTGTTGCTAGTTTTAATTTTTTAAAATAATTTTTTATTGATTTTCTTCTTTTACAAAACAGAACACACAATGACAGTCCTCCCCTCACCAATCCCCCCCCCCCCCCCCCAAACCATCAGTAAACATGATCAATCCTATCCTTAAAGATCCTGTCCTTACAGATCTCATTGCATTGTAATGTATTCTTATTTCAATCTGTATTTTTACGTAAAGCTCTTTGGGCTACATTTGTGTATGAAAGTGCCATATAAATAAAGTTTATTATTATTATTACTGCTGCTTTATTCAATGCAGGAAGCTCTGCTGCACTAACTGAGTGTGCACTGGCTGGCTCTACAGTTTCCCAATAAAGCTCAGTGAAAGCGGAAACTGGACCCCGGACCCTAGGCCTCACCCTCAGCCTGCTGCTGGTTGTGGAAGCGGCGGATGGCCTCTCCGCGGGTCATCGACATGGTGCAGGTCAGACTCCGCAGAAGCTCCTCCTCCTGGACCCCAAACTGACCCTGGACCACGCACAGCAACACACACGCATACAATACACACACACACACACACACACACACACACACACACACACAATACACGCATACAATACACACACACACACACAATACACGCATACAATACACACACACACACACAATACACGCATACAATACACACACACACACACAATACACGCATACAATACACACACACACACACAATACATGCATACAATACACACACACACAATACACGCATACAATACACACACACACACACACACACACACACACACACAATACACGCATACAATACACACACACACACACAATACACGCATACAATACACACACACACACACACACAATACACGCATACAATACACACACACACACACAATACACGCATACAATACACACACACACACACACACACAATACACGCATACAATACACACACACACACACACACACACACAATACACCCACAATACACACACACACACATACACACACGCACGCACACATACAATACACACACACCCATACACACACACACACACACACACACACAATACACGCACACACACAACACACACACAATACATGCACACACGCATACAATACACACACACACACACACACACACACACACATACAATACACACACACCCATACACACACACGCACGCGCGCACGCACACACACACACGCACGCACACACACGCACGCACACACAAGCAAACGGAGGAGGAATAGGGAGCAATGTTGAGTCAGACTGAGAAAGAAGAAGGACCCTGTTTTTCTGTGGAAGAGGAATCCTGTTTTTTCTGGGAAACAGGAACCCTGTTTTGCAATAGCCCAGTTCATGTCTAATGACATAAACTTGATGTACATTTACATTACAACACTTTAAATAGTTTGAATGTTTTTCGACTGCTCCCATTCTGGTGGGTGTGTTGGGGGATGTAAACGGAAGCATTGAGAGGCATTTTAAAGAACTTTCTTCAGACCCACCATCCCAGCAGCAACCATAGAAATGGCTCCCTATATCTAGATGCTCAACATGGCAACGCTTCAATTTATAAGAAGTCTGACCAGTGCACGTGGAGAAACATCACGTTGAAATCATCCACAAAAACAGAAAATGGCTCAGTTCATGACAGCATGCGGGTGATTCATACAGAATTAATGTACGTTCTGAAATGTGGCATTTTCACACAAAACAGAACCGCCGCAACTTGTACAACCTGTTAATCATGTTGTGACGCAACTACACCTGGCAGGTCTGATGCCATTTAAATTAATTTTGAACATGCCCAAAGAAAACTATATAACTATCACGAACATAAAAATAGGGGGTATGAGGCAAATGAAATCCACCTTTAAAACGTGGTGTCAGGCCGTGTGGATTTATTAAAGGCCTCTGTTAGTGGGCCAGAGCTCCAGTCAGACAGGAAACGCTGCACTCTAATAAACCACTTTCTCTTCTCTCAATCAAAAGGTTAAGGTTTCCAAATATAGCGCTCCACGTCCTGTCGCCGCGGCGTGCGGTTTTATCGTCTCCGGCCAGATGTGGAGCAGGACAAGGGTACCCGGCACGTTCGCGGCTCCAGTACGCGGGACTGCGTAGCGGCAGGCGATAACTCATGCGTTTAAATAGCAGGGAGGGGAGCGCCGGCCCCGATACTCTCCTGGAACGTCATCCATCCGGCAGCCGAAAGGTCAGAGGTCACTGCGCGGGAAAAAAAAGCACGATGGTGCGGGAAAACAATGACCCGTTTATTTTACTACGGGTGCTAAAGGCTGATAAAAGCGGGGCCCCTTTCTCACATCGTATTCCCACAGTCCGTTTATTCTCCTGGAATACTTTTAAAGCAGCCCTTCCAAGCTCCGCCTCCCCAGCTGCTGAAGGCCTGTACCCCTCTGTCTGCCTTCAGGAACTTTCCGGAACACGTCGGAGAAACGTGGACGGAGGGGAAAATGAAAGGTGTTCAAAGGCAGACAAACAATCAAAAAGAAAGGAGGAGAAAAAACGAAAAGAGAAAACAAAACTGCTATCAGGCTACAGGAGAGCTTACCTAGCCACAATACCTACCCACAATGCCTAGCCACAATGCCTACCCACAATGCCTAGCCACACTACCTACCCACAATACCTCGCCATAATACCTACCCACAATGCCTAGCCACAATACCTAGCCACAATACCTCGCCACAATACCTAGCCACAATACCTAGCCACAATGCCTAGCCACAATACCTACCCACAATGCCTAGCCACAATACCTCGCCACAATACCTAGCCACAATACCTAGCCACAATACCTCGCCATAATACCTACCCACAATGCCTAGCCACAATACCTAGCCACAATACCTCGCCACAATACCTAGCCACAATACCTAGCCACAATACCTAGCCACAATACCTAGCCACAATACCTCGCCATAATACCTACCCACAATGCCTAGCCACACTACCTAGCCACAATGCCTACCCACACTACCTTGCCACAATACCTAGCCACAATGCCTAGCCACAATACCTAGCCACAATACCTAGCCACAATACCTAGCCACAATGCCTAGCCACACTACCTAGCCACAATACCTAGCCACAATACCTAGCCACAATGCCTAGCCACAATACCTAGCCACAATACCTAGCCACAATACCTAGCCACAATACCTCGCCATAATACCTACCCACAATGCCTAGCCACACTACCTAGCCACAATGCCTACCCACACTACCTTGCCACAATACCTAGCCACAATGCCTAGCCACAATACCTAGCCACAATACCTAGCCACAATACCTAGCCACAATGCCTAGCCACAATACCTAGCCACAATACCTAGCCACAATACCTAGCCACAATACCTACCCACAATGCCTAGCCACACTACCTAGCCACAATGCCTACCCACACTACCTAGCCACAATGCCTAGCCACAATACCTAGCCACAATACCTCGCCACAATGCCTAGCCACAATGCCTAGCCACAATGCCTAGCCACAATACCTAGCCACAATGCCTAGCCACAATACCTAGCCACAATGCCTAGCCACAATACCTAGCCACAATGCCTAGCCACAATACCTAGCCACAATACCTAGCCACAATACCTCGCCATAATACCTACCCACAATGCCTAGCCACACTACCTAGCCACAATGCCTACCCACACTACCTTGCCACAATACCTAGCCACAATGCCTAGCCACAATACCTCGCCACAATACCTCGCCACAATGCCTAGCCACAATGCCTAGCCACAATGCCTAGCCACAATGCCTAGCCACAATACCTAGCCACAATGCCTAGCCACAATACCTCGCCACAATACCTCGCCACAATGCCTAGCCACAATACCTAGCCACAATACCTAGCCACAATATCTAGCCACAATGCCTAGCCACAATACCTAGCCACAATGCCTAGCCACAATACCTAGCCACAATACCTAGCCACAATACCTAGCCACAATACCTCGCCATAATACCTACCCACAATGCTTAGCCACACTACCTAGCCACAATGCCTACCCACACTACCTTGCCACAATACCTAGCCACAATGCCTAGCCACAATACCTCGCCACAATACCTCGCCACAATACCTCGCCACAATGCCTAGCCACAATGCCTAGCCACAATGCCTAGCCACAATGCCTAGCCACAATACCTAGCCACAATGCCTAGCCACAATACCTAGCCACAATGCCTAGCCACAATACCTCGCCACAATACCTCGCCACAATGCCTAGCCACAATGCCTAGCCACAATACCTAGCCACAATACCTAGCCACAATACCTAGCCACAATACCTCGCCATAATACCTAGCCACAATACCTTCCCACAATACCTAGCCACAATGCCTACCCACAATGCCTAGCCACAATGCCTTCCCACAATACCTAGCCACAATACCTCGCCACAATACCTAGCCACAATACCTCGCCACAATACCTAGCCACAATGCCTAGCCACACTACCTAGCCACAATACCTCGCCATAATACCTACCCACAATGCCTAGCCACACTACCTAGCCACAATACCTAGCCACAATACCTAGCCACAATGCCTAGCCACAATGCCTAGCCACAATGCCTACCCACACTACCTTGCCACAATGCCTACCCACACTACCTTGCCACAATACCTAGCCACAATGCCTAGCCACAATACCTAGCCACAATGCCTAGCCACAATACCTAGCCACAATACCTAGCCACAATACCTAGCCACAATACCTCGCCATAATACCTACCCACAATGCCTAGCCACACTACCTAGCCACAATGCCTACCCACACTACCTTGCCACAATACCTAGCCACAATGCCTAGCCACAATACCTCGCCACAATACCTCGCCACAATGCCTAGCCACAATGCCTAGCCACAATGCCTAGCCACAATGCCTAGCCACAATACCTAGCCACAATGCCTAGCCACAATACCTCGCCACAATACCTCGCCACAATGCCTAGCCACAATACCTAGCCACAATACCTAGCCACAATACCTAGCCACAATGCCTAGCCACAATACCTAGCCACAATGCCTAGCCACAATACCTAGCCACAATACCTAGCCACAATACCTCGCCATAATACCTACCCACAATGCCTAGCCACACTACCTAGCCACAATGCCTACCCACACTACCTTGCCACAATACCTAGCCACAATGCCTAGCCACAATACCTCGCCACAATACCTCGCCACAATGCCTAGCCACAATGCCTAGCCACAATGCCTAGCCACAATACCTAGCCACAATGCCTAGCCACAATACCTCGCCACAATACCTCGCCACAATGCCTAGCCACAATACCTAGCCACAATACCTAGCCACAATACCTAGCCACAATGCCTAGCCACAATACCTAGCCACAATGCCTAGCCACAATACCTAGCCACAATACCTAGCCACAATACCTAGCCACAATACCTCGCCATAATACCTACCCACAATGCCTAGCCACACTACCTAGCCACAATGCCTACCCACACTACCTTGCCACAATACCTAGCCACAATGCCTAGCCACAATACCTCGCCACAATACCTCGCCACAATGCCTAGCCACAATGCCTAGCCACAATGCCTAGCCACAATGCCTAGCCACAATACCTAGCCACAATGCCTAGCCACAATACCTAGCCACAATGCCTAGCCACAATACCTCGCCACAATACCTCGCCACAATGCCTAGCCACAATGCCTAGCCACAATACCTAGCCACAATACCTAGCCACAATACCTAGCCACAATACCTCGCCATAATACCTAGCCACAATACCTTCCCACAATACCTAGCCACAATGCCTACCCACAATGCCTAGCCACAATGCCTTCCCACAATACCTAGCCACAATACCTCGCCACAATACCTAGCCACAATACCTCGCCACAATACCTAGCCACAATGCCTAGCCACACTACCTAGCCACAATACCTACCCACAATGCCTAGCCACAATACCTAGCCACAATGCCTACCCACAATGCCTAGCCACAATACCTACCCACAATGCCTAGCCACAATGCCTAGCCACAATGCCTAGCCACAATGCCTAGCCACAATACCTACCCACAATACCTACCCACAATGCCTACCCACAATGCCTAGCCACACTACCTTGCCACAATACCTACCCACAATGCCTAGCCACAATGCCTAGCCACAATGCCTACCCACACTGCCTACCCACAATGCCTAGCCACAATGCCTACCCACAATGCCTAGCCACACTACCTAGCCACAATACCTACCCACAATACCTACCAACAATGCCTAGCCACAATGCCTACCCACACTACCTACCCACAATGCCTAGCCACAATGCCTACCCACAATGCCTAGCCACACTACCTAGCCACAATACCTACCCACAATACCTACCAACAATGCCTAGCCACAATGCCTACCCACAATACCTCGCCACAATACCTAGCCACAATGCCTACCCACAATGCCTAGACACACTACCTAGCCACAATACCTACCCACAATACCTACCCACAATGCCTACCCACACTACCTACCCACAATGCCTAGCCACAATGCCTACCCACAATACCTACCCACAATGCCTAGCCACAATACCTACCCACAATGCCTACCCACAATGCCTAGCCACAATGCCTACCCACACTACCTACCCACAATGCCTAGCCACAATGCCTACCCACAATGCCTAGCCACACTACCTAGCCACAATACCTACCCACAATACCTACCCACAATGCCTAGCCACAATGCCTACCCACAATGCCTAGCCACACTACCTAGCCACAATACCTACCCACAATACCTACCCACAATGCCTAGCCACAATGCCTACCCACACTACCTACCCACAATGCCTAGCCACAATGCCTACCCACAATGCCTAGCCACAATGCCTACCCACAATGCCTAGCCACACTACCTAGCCACAATGCCTAGCCACAATACCTCGCCACAATACCTAGCCACAATGCCTAGCCACAATACCTAGCCACAATGCCTAGCCACAATACCTAGCCACAATGCCTAGCTACAATACCTAGCCACAATGCTTAGCTACAATACCTACCCACAATGCCTAGCCACAATGCCAAGTCACAATGCCTAGCCACAATTCCTAGCCACAAAAAGCTTCAGTTGTTTCTGAAATGCCCAAAAAATATATAATAAATAAAAATGAAAAAGACAGCACAAAAACACAGTGACTGGTCTTAGTTTTGACCTCTTCGGGCAGCACTGAATCTCTCTGGAAAAAGAGCTACATCCTTTTGTCTTGGCTTAATACTCCTGTTCGTCTTCCTCACTGTCCACCATCTCAAGTCCGAGTCACTTTAGGAATGACATAAGCGAAGATAGGTTATCTATAATAAAGATACCACACAGTACCCGGCGGTATTTACCTGACCTACGCTCCCATGTAAATCTCGTTAATCAACAGTTTATTGCATTTCGGTGTTTGTTTTAGCTTTATTTAACCATGTAGGCCGACAGAGCGTGGCTCATTTACGGCAGGTAAGCTGCAGAACCGCGGTGGGGGGGGGGGAATACCTGGGATCACTGCCACCGGCCTAATGCTGCAGGTGCCACTGAGGATTATGGGAAACGGAGTTAAATGAGGGGTTGCTCAGGGAATGGAATACATACGAGTGACACGCCGAGCAGGGGCTCTGAGCCAATGGGCGCAGTCTGTGGGGAGGGTCTACGCGAAGATTACACTCACAGCGGTAGCCTTTAGCCAGCCAGACGACTTCTCCGCCACCTTCAACATCTCGCCGTCCGTCGGCTCAAACATGATATTCCCCAGGGACAGGATCCGGCGAGAATGGTCATCATATCCACCTTTTCCTGCAGCAGGGAGAGAGGGGGGGATTGCCCACAGAGACAATATTTGCCTATGGCGTCAGACCACAGTTCTGTTTTAGTGAAAAAAGCCACTATTTACACTTGAGAGACACCTCCCCTGTAACACTGTGAAACAGGACAAACGGCTGGCAAAGCAGAACACGCAGCAGACTAACCCTGGAGGGCATGTTCCTGACACTAATCCTTTAGTATTTCCTTAGCGTTTCCATATACAATAGCTGCTACAGTAGACCGTGTTCTCAGGTGATATTATGTCGTTTTGCAACTCGAGGAAAACAGATTGTTTAAATACACATATACATTAATATATATATATACATATACATTATAGCTAATCAAAAAAATTGATCAAGGAAGCCAGGGTGACTGGCTGGAACAAAGTCCAGCGGCATTCTGGGTATTTAGATTGGCACCCCTTGGTTAGTCATCTAACTCACATTTATTCTCCCTGCATGTTGCACACAAAAGCCAGCGTGCTGCCAATTTCTGAGTCACATCTCTGTGTAATGAAAGAAGTAAACACGATGGCTCTTTTATCACCCGGAGGAGGGATTGCAAGGCTGGGGTGTCAACTCCATTTCAAGTCAGACAATTCAGGAAATTCTGTGTCATTCAAATCAGGAAAAATCAGGAAAAATGTCTATAATGTTTTTTATTTTATTTTTTTTGAGAACTTTTTCCAATTAACTGAATTAACCGATTCAATTCCTGAAAGGAACGCAGTCTGGTGTGCCATTCCAGCAGTGGCTCATGCGCTTACAGGGATAGTTCGGAATTTTGGACATAATGTCTCAATTACGACTTACCCATGATGTAGTTGATTGATGGAAACCATTTTCAGCTAATTCCATGCTGTCCCTTCTTTTGGACGTACACACATTGCTAATGCTAGTGCAACTCTATGGCAATGAATACGACGACAGTCTATCTGGGTTATTTTGAGTGTTTATACCATAATTTTTCAAGTCAAACTATCGTTGAATCCTTTACTTTGTGCTGACCTATATTCTCTGTGGAAGTACGGTGGCGGAGCGAACGTGGCCATTGCAACTTGTTACTCTTCTTTGTTGTTGTAGTCGACCAGTGCCGGTACTACATTCGTAGGTAACGTAAAGTATCACTCCACCGCCGTACTTCCACAGAGAATATAGGTCAGCACAAAGTAAAGGATTCAACGATAGTTTGACTTCAAAAATGATGGTATAAACACTGAAAATAACCCAGATAGACTGTTGTCGTATTTTATTTGCTTTGGGTGCACTGGGGAGTGTTTAAGTGCATTTGTTAGTGGATGCTAGCAGTTACCTTAGAGTTGCGCTAATGTGTGTATGTCCAAAAGAAGGGACAGCATGGAATTATCTGAAAATGGTTTCCATCAATCAACTACATCATGGGTAAGTCGTAATTGAGACATTATGTCCAAAATTCTGAACTATCCCTTTAATGTGGCTTTGAAAATGCGCCATTTTTAGGACGGAGAGAGAGAGAGAGAGAGAGAGAGAGAGAGAGAGAGAGAGAGAGAGAGAGAGAGAGAGAGAGAGAGAGAGAGAGAGAGAGAGAGAGAGAGAGAGAGAGAGAGAGAGGAGAGAGAGAGAGAGAGAGAGAGAGCGAGAGAGAGAGAGAGAGAGAGCGAGAGAGAGACCTCACCTGTTCCTCGAAGCCCACCATGTCCATGGCATTGGACACCTCGCTGTACTTCTCGCTCCAAACGTGCACCATGTCCTCTGTCCCATATCTCCCATTCAGGTACCTGAGGGACAGACAGACAGACACTGAAAAAGGACGCTGTACACTCACTCACTCACTCACTCACTCACTCTCACTCACTCACTCACTCACTCACTCACTCACTCACTCACTCACTCACTCACTCACTCACTCACTCACTCACTCACTCACTCACTCACTCACTCACTCACTCACTCACTCACTCACTCACTCACTCACTCACTCACTCACTCACTCACTCACTCACTCACTCACTCACTCACTCACTCACTCACTCACTCACTCACTCACTCACTCCACTCACTCACTCACTCACTCACTCACTCACTCACTCACTCACTCACTCACTCACTCACTCACTCACTCACTCACTCACTCACTCACTCACTCACTCACCTCACCTCACCTCACCTCACCTCACCTCACTCACACACACACCACACACACACACACACACACACACACACACACACACACACACACACACACACACACACACACACACACACACACACACACACACACACACACACACGCTTTGCACCCGAAACGTCTCTGTACTTTTCCCCACTGTTGCAAAATAAAAAAGCAAACTAAAATTTCAAAATAAACATTTGCACGATTTTTTTTCTTGGAGTGCGAACCACATTTATTTTTTGCCAATCCAGTAACTACCGACCAGGAGAACGTCCCTGTCTGGGTTTTTGAAAAAGTCTCAGTTGTGGCAGAACACTTAAAATGTTCGTATGCTCTCTGACATGGACGCAGTCTCAGTTCTCTGGGCTGGATTTGGTTTAGGTTTAAATTACACACTAACAGAAAAGGCCACAGATTCCTAATTCATGGAGATTCTCAGACATAAATGATGAGGGAACTATTGCACGGTTTTTCATGGTCATTTTAACAATGCTGTTAAGTTTTCTGTTGCTGACTACATTATATAAGAAACCTAATATTGTTTTCACCATGTAATTAGACAGAACAATCCCACCCTGATGAGTGTCAACACAACAGGGGTTTGAAATAATGTAAGAGGCGCCGTTAAGGTGAAAAACACAATAAATGTCACGAAGCGAGGGAAGGAATTTCAGGAATGTTTAGTCACTCTTCAGTGACATCACACACACACACCTTGGATGAGTGACGAGCAGGTTTCAGGCACACGCCCAAGACCATTGACATACACTGCCTGACCAAAAATCGCCGTTGCACCCGTCATGCATAGTGCCCACTGTACAAGCCTCTGGAGGCGGTGTTATGATCGGGGGTTGCTTCAATTAGTCAGGTCTAGGCTCAGCAACATTATGCAGCAATAAAATGAAGTCAGCTGAGTACCTGAATGTACTGAATGACCAGGTTATCCCATCAATGGGCATATTCCAGGACGACAATAGAATAGAATAACTTTTATTTTCCCGTTAACTTCAGTTGTAGCCACCATGCAGCAACAACAAAAAGACATAGACAGTGGCGCAGACTCACAACACACAAACAAACATATCAAATAAAGAAATTCAATAGAATCATTGCATTAATCAAACTAATTAAGTGAATTAAAGTGGAATAGCCTCCAGCCAAACATCATGATTAAAAATAGCCCCCGCTGTCCCGAGATATCCAGTGTTATCAAGCAGTCCAACACACAAACTCCGCCTCCACGCCTTTCCTCCATACACGCAGTGTTGCGGTCTCTGTCTACTGTCAACACGGAGCACCGAACTGCGTCAGCCTTCCCACTCGTCGCCTCACTCCTCCCCTGCATTATCTTCTCCTTCCCTTCCCCGGTGGCCTTTTGAAGATTGCCTGCAGTCCTAGATCAGTCCCGACATCTTCAACTCCGGTGAAGAGCGATGGTAAACTTTGCGGCTGCAGATCCAACGGACGTTCCCGAGCATATGTTGCTAATGCGTCTCCATGGTGACGACCACAAACAAAATGATCCCGAATAGACAATTCGTCAATATTATCAAAACGAGCAGCAGGAGTGCCCTGAACTGATCTCCAGCCCGCTTCCCTGTCCCACAACAGAAACACAGCACATGAAAAAAACAAAAGACAAAAGCCTGACACAACAAAATACATTCAAATTAACAAACACGAACACTACAGACAGCTGGACTACATGTCGCCATTACAGCGCCACGTGACGTCACAATGCCAAGATTCATCGGGCTCAAATTGTGAAAGAGTGGTTCAGGGAGCATGAGGAATCATTTTCACACATGAATTGCCCACCAGAGTCCTGACCTTAACCCCATTGAAAGTCTTTGGGATGTGCTGTAGAAGACTTTAGTGGTTCGACTCTCCCGTCGTCAATACAAGATCTCGGCCAAAATGAATGCAACTCTGGACGGAAATAAATATGTTGTGACGTTGCATAAGGTTGTCCAAAAAATGCCACGACGAATGCACAGTGTAATCAAAGCTACAGGTGGTCCAACTAAATATTTCTTTTTTTTTGGCCAGGCAGTGTATGAAGGAACTGGAAACCGCCATCTCCACTGCCAGTTGAGCAAGTAATTCAGCTGTACAGTTCGTCAGTCTGCTGAAGTCAACTTCTTAGCATTTTATTATTATTATTTTTTTTTAACATTTATCCATTTATACAACTGGATATATACCGAAGCAATTCAGGTTAAGTACCTTGGTCAAGGGTACAACGACAGTGTCCTACCTGGGAATCGAACCTGCAACCTTTCAATTACAAGGCCGGTTCCTTAACCATTATACTATGCTACAGCCCACGCGCACGCACACAAACACACAAACACGATTCTGTACTCCACACTAAAAGCGCACTGAAGTCACACATTAAACATGCATCCGATTTGTACTTTGGCACTGTGAGCGATCAATAAGTGTCTCTCCAATAATTTATTTGAGCGATTTTCTGAGTTCCTGGTTTAAAAAAAAACACAAAAAAAAAACAAAAAGAAAAACACAGATGACCTAGAAACCCAACTGTGCTGCAAAGCTCAGTTTACGATGGAAGTGACTCAAAACAGAGGTGGACGGCACGCCCTAAAAGTGTTCCTACGTTCAGTGGAGGAAGTCTGATAAGGCACGTCAGGACGTTAGAACACATTTAACTGTCACTTGTAAAAGTAACTGCAACGTGATTCTGACCATCAGATAATCTGGGGTCATAAAGCTCACCACAGAGTGACGGGCCTCTCGGTTTGAGGCAGGGGAGCTCATAAGGCTCTCGGTTTGAGGCAGGGTAGCTGATAAGGCTCTCGGTTTGAGGCAGGGGAGCTGATAAGGCTCTCAGTTTGAGGCAGGGGAGCTGATAAGGCTCTCGGTTTGAGGCAGGGGAGCTGATAAGGCTTTACTGGAACACAGGAAACGGGGGCTAGCCAGTGAAGCGCGCGCGACCGCGTGGCCGTGACCTGCCCGTGCCACGCCCAGCCGCTCCCCAGGTGACTCACCTGTACTGTGTGGGGTCCAGCAGGCCGTAGATCTCCTTGTCTTCCTGAGAGATTCCCGCCAACATGCAGTAGAAAATGTGGAAGTTTCGCTCCCCCTCGTCCTGCTGAACCACACGGGACTTCTCCAGCAGGTACTCGTTGATCTTCGCTCCCTTCACTGACAGAACAAACACGGAGTCACAGAAAAGCACAATATCACTGTCTGTGAGGAACACATTCTACATCTTTCATCACAGAAAGAACAGAGTCACCAGAGAAAAGTGTGACATCGTCATCTGTGAGGCACCCATTCTACATCTTTCATCGCAAGAGACATCTCTCCGTCTGGGAACCCACACCTTAATATGATTAACTCTTTATGCCTTTATCCAACACCAGGCAGTAATGAGCGAATGCCAAAACCTAAATTTATCTAGGGGGGTATTTCAGAACAGGGCCCTGTTTCACAAAGCAGAATTACTGAGTTAGCTGGATAACTGCACTGAGTAAAACCCAGAACTCAAATTTGGAACATGGACTGAAGTAAAAAGAGCTGTTCCGGTTTTACTCAGTGCAGTTATCCAGCTAACTCAGTAATCCTGCTTTGTGAAACAGGGCCCTCTTCTGGGTTTACTCAGTGCAGTTATCCAGCTAACTCAGTAATCCTGCTTTGTGAAACAGGGCCCTGTTCTGAGTTTACTCAGTGCAGTTCTCCAGCTAACTCAGTAATCCTGCTTTGTGAAATCCACTCCAGGTGTGGAGGACAGGCGTACCTGCGGAGTTGTGGAAGCGCAGCTGGATGTACTTCCCAAATCGGCTGCTATTGTTGTTCATGACGGTCTGCGCGTTCCCGAAAGCCTCCAGCAGAGGGTTCACCTGGCGGGGGGGGGGGGGGGGGGAGACAAGGTCATCCAGAATCATGTCACAAAATGGCCGCCCCCGAGCTCATGCATTATGGTACACTCTGCAGTTAAATTCCTTGAGGCGACATTTTTAAACCTAAAAGTTAGTTAAGACTAACTTTACATGTTCTTTTCAGTCATCATTCTTCATTCTTTCCATTTCTAACATTACAGACAGTACACCTATATTGAAACTGTATCTGAAAAAACAGGATGAGCGACTTTGATATTATGGAAATTATAGATTTTCTGTCAATTTCATTAGGTAAAGTAAGTGTATTGCCTAATGTAAAAACTGTAATCTACAATAATTAATATTACTTTCAGCACTTCTAAGGGTGATTTGAAACACGTATCTTGCATTGTTTGCCATTTGATTTACTGGTAGGAAAAACTACAAAATTGAAAAGATATCAATATGTTGCGTTTTGATGATTAGACCAATGTTCTCAGTACATTTCACAATGGACTTACATTTTGAATCAGTGGTTGTGATGAGATGTGTCTACAATCCAACGGTTTTGTGAGTTGTGAAGACATACCACACGTTACACTGTGCTCACTAATATTGAGAAAACTAGAGGAAGGAAATGAGAAATGTCACCTTCAAATGACATGGCACCCGGCCTTAGGCCAGCTCTTATGGGGGTTTAGGCCAGCTCTTATGGGGGTTTAGGCCTGCTCTTATGAGGGTTTAGTCCTGCTCTTATGAGGGTTTAGGCCTGCTCTTATGGGGGTTTAGGCCTGCTCTTATGGGGGTTTAGGCCTGCTCTTATGAGGGTTTAGGCCTGCTCTTATGGGGGTTTAGGCCTGCTCTTATGAGGGTTTAGGCCTGCTCTTATGGGGGTTTAGGCCTGCTCTTATGGGGGTTTAGGCCTGCTCTTATGGGGGTTTAGTCCTGCTCTTATGGGGGTTTAGGCCTGCTCTTATGAGGGTTTAGGCCTGCTCTTATGAGGGTTTAGGCCTGCTCTTATGAGGGTTTAGGCCTGCTCTTATGGGGGTTTAGGCCTGCTCTTATGGGGGTTTAGGCCTGCTCTTATGGGGGTTTAGGCCTGCTCTTATGGGGGTTTAGGCCTGCTCTTATGGGGCCTTGGGCCTGCTCTTATGGGGGTTTAGGCCTGCTCTTATGAGGGTTTAGGCCTGCTCTTATGAGGGTTTAGTCCTGCTCTTATGAGGGTTTAGGCCTGCTCTTATGAGGGTTTAGTCCTGCTCTTATGGGGGTTTAGGCCTGCTCTTATGGGGGTTTAGGCCTGCTCTTATGGGGGTTTAGGCCTGCTCTTATGGGGGTTTAGGCCTGCTCTTATGGGGGTTTAGGCCTGCTCTTATGGGGGTTTAGGCCTGCTCTTATGAGGGTTTAGGCCTGCTCTTATGAGGGTTTAGTCCTGCTCTTATGAGGGTTTAGGCCTGCTCTTATGAGGGTTTAGGCCTGCTCTTATGAGGGTTTAGGCCTGCTCTTATGGGGGTTTAGGCCTGCTCTTATGAGGGTTTAGGCCTGCTCTTATGGGGGTTTAGGCCTGCTCTTATGAGGGTTTAGGCCTGCTCTTATGGGGGTTTAGGCCTGCTCTTATGAGGGTTTAGGCCTGCTCTTATGAGGGTTTAGGCCTGCTCTTATGAGGGTTTAGGCCTGCTCTTATGGGGGTTTAGGCCTGCTCTTATGAGGGTTTAGGCCTGCTCTTATGGGGGTTTAGGCCTGCTCTTATGGGGGTTTAGGCCTGCTCTTATGGGGTTTAGTCCTGCTCTTATGGGGGTTTAGGCCTGCTCTTATGAGGGTTTAGGCCTGCTCTTATGAGGGTTTAGGCCTGCTCTTATGAGGGTTTAGGCCTGCTCTTATGGGGGTTTAGGCCTGCTCTTATGGGGGTTTAGGCCTGCTCTTATGGGGGTTTAGGCCTGCTCTTATGGGGCCTTGGGCCTGCTCTTATGGGGCCTTGGGCCTGCTCTTATGGGGGTTTAGGCCTGCTCTTATGAGGGTTTAGGCCTGCTCTTATGAGGGTTTAGTCCTGCTCTTATGAGGGTTTAGGCCTGCTCTTATGAGGGTTTAGTCCTGCTCTTATGGGGGTTTAGGCCTGCTCTTATGGGGGTTTAGGCCTGCTCTTATGGGGGTTTAGGCCTGCTCTTATGGGGGTTTAGGCCTGCTCTTATGGGGGTTTAGGCCTGCTCTTATGGGGGTTTAGGCCTGCTCTTATGGGGGTTTAGGCCTGCTCTTATGAGGGTTTAGGCCTGCTCTTATGAGGGTTTAGTCCTGCTCTTATGAGGGTTTAGGCCTGCTCTTATGAGGGTTTAGGCCTGCTCTTATGAGGGTTTAGGCCTGCTCTTATGGGGGTTTAGGCCTGCTCTTATGAGGGTTTAGGCCTGCTCTTATGGGGGTTTAGGCCTGCTCTTATGAGGGTTTAGGCCTGCTCTTATGGGGGTTTAGGCCTGCTCTTATGAGGGTTAGGCCTGCTCTTATGAGGGTTTAGGCCTGCTCTTATGAGGGTTTAGTCCTGCTCTTATGAGGGTTTAGGCCTGCTCTTATGGGGGTTTAGGCCTGCTCTTATGGGGTTTAGGCCTGCTCTTATGAGGGTTTAGGCCTGCTCTTATGGGGCCTTGGGCCTGCTCTTATGGGGCCTTGGGCCTGCTCTCTATGGGGGTTTAGGCCTGCTCTTATGGGGGTTTAGGCCAGCTCTTATGGGGGTTTAGGCCTGCTCTTATGAGGGTTTAGGCCTGCTCTTATGAGGGTTTAGTCCTGCTCTTATGAGGGTTTAGGCCTGCTCTTATGAGGGTTAGGCCTGCTCTTATGAGGGTTTAGTCCTGCTCTTATGGGGGTTTAGGCCTGCTCTTATGGGGTTTAGGCCTGCTCTTATGGGGGTTTAGGCCTGCTCTTATGAGGGTTTAGGCCTGCTCTTATGAGGGTTTAGTCCTGCTCTTATGAGGGTTTAGGCCTGCTCTTATGAGGGTTTAGGCCTGCTCTTATGAGGGTTTAGGCCTGCTCTTATGAGGGTTTAGGCCTGCTCTTATGGGGCCTTGGGCCTGCTCTTATGGGGGTTTAGGCCTGCTCTTATGGGGGTTAAGGCCTGCTCTTATGGGGGTTTAGGCCTGCTCTTATGGGGGTTTAGGCCTGCTCTTATGGGGGTTTAGGCCTGCTCTTATGAGGGTTTAGCCTGCTCTTATGAGGGTTTAGTCCTGCTCTTATGAGGGTTTAGGCCTGCTCTTATGAGGGGTTTAGTCCTGCTCTTA